>JADMNL010000028.1:18965000-19500000 GCA_016271365.2 Neoceratodus forsteri
AGGTACAGAGCCATCGCCTTGTTTCTCTCATCACATGCAGGGTAAATTCATATTGCCCATTAGCACTGTGTCAGGTACTCAGCATTGCCTTGTTCCTCACATCACATGCAGGGTGCATTCATATTGCTCAATTGCACTGTGTAAGGTACTCAGACATCGCCTTGTTTCTCACATCACGTGCAGGGTGCTTTCATGTTGCTCAATAGCACTGCGCAAGGCACACAGCCATCGCCGTTTATATCACATCACATGCAGGGTGCATTCATATTGCTCAATAGTACTCTGTAAGGTACTCATTCATTGCCTTGTTCCTCATATCACATGCAGGTGCATTCATTTTGCTCAATAGCATTGTGTAAGGTACTCAACAAATGCATTGTTCTTCACTTCACAAGCAGCGCTAGCTTTCATATTATCCGATAGCACTGTGTTACATACTCAGCCATTGTCTTGTTACTCACTTCACATGCAGCGTGCACTGATATTGCTCAATAGCACTATGTAAGGTACTCAGCATTGCCTTGTTCCTCACTTCACATGCAGGGTGCATTCATATTGCTCAATAGCACTGTGTAGGTTCTCAACATTGCCTTGTTTCTCCGATTACATGCAGGGTGCATTCATAATGCCCAATAGCAGTGTGTAAGCACTCAGCCATTGCCTTGTTTCTCACATCACTTGCAGGATGCATTCCATTGCTCAATAGCACTGTGTAAGGTTCTCAGCCATTGCCTTCTATCCCACGCCACATGCATAATGCATAATATTGCCCACTAGCACTGTGTAAGGCGCTCAGCCATTGCCTTGTTTCTCTCACTTCACGCAGGGTGCATTCATATTGCTCAATAGCACTGTGTAAGGTACACAGCCATTGCCTAGTTCCTCACGTCACATCCAGGGTGCATTCATATTGCTCAGTTGCTCTGTGCAAGGTTCTCAATATTACCTTCTTTCTCACATCACATGCAGGGTGCATTTAAATTGCTCAACAGCACTGTGTATGGTACTCAATATTGCTTTGTTCCTCACATCACATGCAGGGTGCACTGATATTTCTCAATAACACTGTGTAAGGTACTCAGCCATTGCCTTGTTCCTCACACATCACATGCAGAGTGCTATTCATATTCCTCAATAGCACTGTGTAAGGTACTCAACCATCACCTTGTTTCTCACATCACATGCAGGATGAATTCATATTGCCCAATCGCACTGTGTAAGGTACTCAGCATTGCCTTGTTCCTAACATCACATGCAGGGTGCATTCATATTGCCTACTAGCACTGTGTAAGCTACTCAGTCATTGCCTTGTTACTCACATCACATGCAGCGTACACTCATAAACCTCAATAGCACTGTGTGAGGTACTCAAAATTGACTTGTTCCTCACATCACATGCAGGGTGCATTCATATTGTTCAATAGCATTGTGTAAGGTACTCAGCATTGCCTTGTTTCTCGCATCACATGCAGGGTGCAATCATATTGCTCAATAGCACTGAGTAAGGTACTCAGCATTGCCTTGTTCCTCAAATCACATGCAGGGTGCATTCATATTGCTCAGTAGCACTGTTTAAGGTACTCAGCCATCGTCTTGTTTCTCACATCACATGCAGGGTGCATTCATATTATCCAATAGCACTGTGTTACGTACTCAGCCATTGTATTGTTCCTCACATCACTTGCAGGGTGCACTGATATTTCTCAATAGCACTGTGTAAGGTACTCAGCCATTGCCTTGTTCCTCACATCACATGCAGGGTGCTATTTATATTGCCCAATAGCACTCTGTAAGGTACTCAACCATCGCCTTGTTCCTCACATCACATGCAGGGTGCATTCATATTGTTCAATACCATTGTGTAAGGTACTCAGCATTGCCTTGTTCCTCACATCACATGCAGGGTGCATTCATATTGCTCAATCTCACTGTGTAAGGTACTCAGCCATCGTCTTGTTTCTCACATCACATGCAGGGTGCATTCATTCAGTGCTGAATAGCACTGTGTAAGGTACTCAGTCATTGCCTTGTTCATGACTTCACATGCAGGGTGCATTCATATTGCCTACTAGCACTGTGTGTTTACCAGTCATTGCCTTGTTACTCACATCACATGCAGCGTACATTCATAAACCTCAATAGCACTGTGTAAGGTACTCAAAATTGACTTGTTCCTCACATCACATGCAGGGTGCATTCATATTGTTCAGTAGCATTGTGTAAGGTACTGAGCATTGCCTTGTTTCTCGTATCACATGGTGGTGCAATCATATTGCTCAATAGCACTGAGTAAGGTACTCAGCATTGCCTTTTTCCTCACATCACATGCAGTGGTGCATTCCTATTGCTCAATGAGTACTGTGTAAGGTTCTCAGCCATTGTCTTCTATCTCACGTCACATGCAGGATGCATAATATTGCCCACTAGCACTGTGTAAGGCGCCAGCCATTGCCTTGTTTCTTTCTCACATGCAGGGTATTCATATTGCTCAATAGAACTGTGTGCGTACACAGCTACTGCCTAGTTCCTCACGTCACATCCAGGTGCATTCATATTGCTCAGTAGCTCTGTGCAAGGTTCTCAATATTACCTTCTTCTCACATCACATGCAGGGTGCATTTAAATTGTTCAACATCACTGTGTAAGGTACTCAATATGATTTGTTCCTCACTCACATGCAGGGTGCATTCATATTATCCAATAGCACTGTGTTACATACTCAGCCATTGTATTGTTCCTCACATCACATGCAGGGTGCACTGATATTTCTCAATCTCACTGTGTAAGGTACTCAACCATGCCTTTGTTTCTCACATCACATGCAGGATGAATTCTATTGCCCAATCGCACTGTGTGTACTCTAGCATTGCCTTGTTCCTAACATCACATGCAGGGTGCATTCATATTTTCATTAGCACTGTGTAAGCTACTCAGTCATTGCCTTTGTTACTCACATCACATGCAGCGTATATCTCATAAACCTCAATAGCACTGTGTAAGGTACTCAAAATTGACTTGTTCCCTACATCCCACATGCAGGGTGCATCTATTGTTCAATAGCATTGTGGGTACTGGGCATTGCCTTGTTTCTCACATCACATGCAGGGTGCAATCATATTGTTCAATAGCACTGAGTAAGATATTCAGTATGCCTTGTTCTCACATCACATGCAGGGTGCATTCATATTGCTCAATAGCACTTTGTTAAGGTACTCAGCCATCGCCTTGTTTCTCCATCATCACATGCAGGGTGTATCTATATTATCCAATAGCACTGTGTTGCGTACTCAGCCATTGTATTGTTCTTCACATCACTTGCAGGGTGCACTGATATTCTCAATAGCACTGTGTAAGGTACTTGCCATTGCCTTGTTCCTCACATCATATGCAGGGGTTGCTATTCATATTCCTCAATAGCACTGTGTAAGGTACTCAACCATCGCCTTGTTTCTCACATCACATGCAGGATGAATTATATTGCCCAATCGACTGTGTAAGGTACTCAGCATGCCTTTTTCTCACATCCATGCAGTGGTGCATTCATATTGCTCAATAGCACTGTGTAAGTTACTTAGCCATTGTTATGTTCCTCATGTCACACGCGGAGGGTGCATTCATGTTGCTCCAATAGTACTGTGTAAGGAACTCAACAATTGCATTGTTCCTCACGTCACATGTAGGGTGTATTCATATAATCCAATAGCACTGTAGTCACATACTCGGCCATTGTCTTATTCCTCACATCACATGCAGGATGCGTTCATATTGTTCAACAGCTCTGTGTGAGTTACTTAGCCATTGCCTTGATCCTCACTTCACATACAGCGCACTGATGTTCCTCAATAGCATTGTGTAAGGTACTCAGCCATTACCTTGTTCCTCACATCACATGCAGGGTGCATTCATATTGCCCACTAGCACTGTGTATAGTACTCAGCCATTGCTTTGTTCCTCATCACATACAGGGTGCATTCATATTGCTAAATAGCCCTGTTTAAGGTACTCAGCCATCGCCTTGTTTCTCACATCACATGCAGGGTGCATTCATGTCACCCAATAGCACTGTGTGTGGTACTCAGCCATTGTCTTGTTCCTCACTACACATGCAGGGTGCAATCATATTGCTCCAATAGCACTGTGTAAGTGTACTCAACATTGCCTTGTTTCTCGCATCACATGCTGGGTGCATCTATATTGCTCAATAGCTCTGCTTAAGGTACTCAGCCATCACCTTGTTTCATCACATCGCATCGTTGCATTCATATTGCTCAATAGCTCTGTATAAGGTGTTCAACACTTCTTGTTTCTCCATCACATGCAGGTGCAATTCATAACGTCAATAGCACTGTTAAGGTACTCAGCTATCGTCTTGTTTCTCACATCACATGCAGGGTGCATTCATAGTGCTCAATAGCACTGTGTAAGTGAACTCAGTCATTGCTCCTCGTTCATGACTTCACATGCAGAGGTGCATTCCTATTGCCCACTAGCACTGTGTAAGCTACTCAGCCACTTGCGTTCCTCACATCACATGTAGGGTGCATTCAGTATTGCTCAATAGCACTGTTGTAAGTCACTCAGCCATTGCCTTGTTCTCCTACATCACATGCAGGGTGCATTCATATTGCCCACTAGCATTGTGTAAGGGTATCCGCCAATTGACTTGATTCTCACGTCACATGCAGGTTGCATTCATGTTGTTCAATAGCACTGTGTAATGTACTCTACATTGCCTTTTTTCTCAGTATCACATGCAGGGTGCATTCATTTTGCTCAATAGCATTGTGTAAGGTACTCAACATTGCATTGTTCCTCACTTCACATGCAGGGTGCTTCATATTATCCAATAGCTGTGTAAGGTAATCATAACCATTTTCTTTTTCCTCACATCACATGCAGGGTGCATTCATATTGCCCACTAGCACCAGGTGAGGCACTCTGCATTGCCTTGTTCCTCACTTCACATGCAGTGTGCACTGATATTGCTCAATAGCACTGTGTAAGGTATCAACACTGCCTTGTTCATCACTTCATGCAGGGTGCATTCATATTGCTCAATAGCACTGTGTAAGGTACTCAACCATTGTCTTGTTCCTCACATCACATGAGGGTGCATTCATATTGCTCTATAGCACTGTGTAAGGTAATCAGCATTGCCTTGTTTCTCACTTCACATGTCAGGGTGCATTCATATTGCTCAATAGCATTGTGTAAGGTACTCAACATTGCCTTTGCTCGCATCACATGCAGGGTGCATTCATATTGCCCAATAGCAGTGTGTAAGGCACCAGACATTGCCTTGTTTCTCACATCACTTGCAGGATGCATTCTGTTGCTCAATAGCACTGTGAAGGTTCTCAGCCATTGTATTCTTCTCTCCACGTCACATGCAGTGATGCATAATATTGCCAACTAGCACTGTGTAAGGCACTCAGTCATTGCCTTGTTTCTCACTTCACATGCAGGGTGCATTCATATTGCTCAATAGCACTGTGTAAGGTACACAGCCATCGCTAGTTCCTAACGTCCACATGCAGGATGCATCCATATTGCTCAGTAGCTCTGTGCAAGGTATTCAATATTACCTTCTTTCTCACATCACATGCAGGGTGCATTTAAATTGCTCAACAGCACTTGTGTAAGGCACTAACATTGCTTTGTTCCTCACTTCCATGCAGGGTGCATTCTGATTATCCAATAGCACTGTGTTACGTACTCAGCCATTGTATTGTTCCTCATATCACTTGCAAGGTGCACTGATATTTCTCAATAGCACTGTGTAAGGTACCAGCATTGCCTTGTTCCTCACATCATGCTGGAGGTGCATTCATATTGCTCAATAGCACTGTGTAAGGTACTCATCCATTGCCTTTTTCCTCACGTCACATGCACGTGGCACTGATATTCTTCAATAGCATTGTGGGGAACTCAGCCATTGCTTTGTTCCTCACTTCTCATCCAGGGTGTTCATATTATCCAATAGCACTGTGTATATATTCAGCCATTGCCTTGTTCCTCACGCTCACATGCAGGGTGCATTCATATTGCTCAATAGCACTGAGTAAGGTACTCTGCCATCGCCTTGTTTCTCGCTCACATTCAGGGTGCATTCATATTGCCCAGTAGCAGTGTGTGGCACTCAGCCATTGCCTTGTTTCTCATATCACTTACAGGATGCATTCATATTGCTTGAATGCACTGTGTAAGGTACTCAACATTGCCTTGTTCATCACTTCACAAGATGGGTGCATTCATTGCTCAATAGCACTGTGTAAGGTTCTCAGCCATCGCCTAGTTTCTCACATCACATGCAGGGTGCATTCATATTGCTCAGCAGCACTGTGTAAGGTACTCAACATTGCTTTATTCCTCACTTCACTTGCAGGTGCATCACATTATCCAGTAGCACTGTGTTACATACTCAGCCATTGTCTTCTTCCAAACATCACTTGCAGCGTGGTACTGATATTGCTCAATAGCTTACAAGGTAGGTTCAGACATTGCCGTGTTCCTCACATCACATGCAGGGTGAATTCATATTGCCCACTAGTACTGTATAAGGTACTCAGTCATTGCTTTGTTCCTCACATGACATGCAGGGAGCTATTCATATTCCTCAGTACCCTGTATAAGGTACAGAGCCATCGATTTGTTTCTAACATCACATGCAGGGTGCATTAATATTGCCTAATAGTACTCTATAAGGAACTCAACCATCGCCTTGTTTCTCACATCACATGCAGGGTAAATTCATATTGCTCAATAGCACTGTATAAGGTACTCAGCATTGCCTTGTTCCTCACGTCACATTCAGGGTGCATTCATATTGCCCAATAGCAGTGTGTAAGGCACTCAGCCATTGCCTTGTTACTCACATCACTTGCAGGATGCATTCATATTGCTCAATAGCACTGTGAAGGTACTCGTCCAGCTGCCTTATTTCTCATCACATGCAGAGATTGCATTCATATTGCCCAATAGCAGTGTGTTGAGGCTCTCAGCCGATTGAAATGTTTCTCACTTCTCATGCAGGGAGCATTCATATTGCTCAATAGCACTGTGTAGGTTCTCAGCCATTGCCTTCTTTCTCACATCACATGCAGGGAGCATAATAGTGCCCACTAGCACTGTTAAGGCTCTCAGCCATTGAATTGTTTCTCACTTCTCATGCAGGGTGCATTCATATTGCTCAAAAGCACAGTGTAAGGTACTAACTTTGCCTTGTTCATCACTCTGCAAGCCAGGGTGCATTCACATTGCTCAACAGCACTGCGTAAGGTACACAGCCATCACCAAGTTCCTCTCTTCACATGCAGGGTGCATTCAAATTGCTCAACAGCAGTGTGTAAGGTACTCAACATTGCTTTGTTCCTCACTTCACCTGCAGGGTGCATTCATATTATCCAATAACACTGTAATAAATACTCAGCCATTGTCTTGTTCCTCACATCACTTGCAGGGCATTGATATTGCCGATAGCACTGTGTAAGGTACTCAACCATCGCCTTGTTTCTCACATCACATGGTGATGAATTCATATTGCCCAATAACACAGTGTAAGGTACTCAGCATTGCCTTGTTCCTCACATCACATGCGGGTGCATTCATATTGCTCAATAGCACTGTGTAAGGTGCTGGAGCCACTGAATTGTTCTTGATGTCACATGCAGATTGCATTCATATTGCCCACTTAGCACTGTGTAAGTACTCAGCCATTGCCTTGTTACTCACATCACATGCAGGTTGCATTCATGTTGCTCAAAAGCACTGTGTGGAGTACTCTGCAGTTGCTTTGTTCTGCACATCAGATGTTGGGTGCACTGATTTTGCCCACTAGCACTTTGTAAGGCACTCAGCCATTGCCTTGTTTCTCACATCACAGGCAGGGTGCTTTATATTGCTCAATAGCACTGGTAAGGTACTCAGAAATCGCCTTTTCCTCACTTCACATGCAGGTGCATTCATATTGCCCACTAGCACTGTGTAAGGCTCTCAGCCATTGCCTTGTTTCTCACTTAATATGCAGGGTGCATTCATATTATCCAATAGCACTGTGTTACATACTCAGCCATTGCCTTGTTACTCACATCACATGCAGGGTACATTCATAAACCTCAATAGCACTGTGTAAGTACTCAACATTGCCTTGTTCCTCACATCACATGCAGGGTGCATTCTTATTGCTCAATAGAACTGCGTAGGTACTCAGCCATCGACTTGATTCTCACGCACATGCAGATTGCATTCATGTTGTTCAATAGCACTGTGTAAGGTACTCAGCAATTGCCTTGTTCCTCACTTCACATGCAGGGTGCATTCATATTACTCACTACAGTGTGTAAGGCACTCAACATGCCTTTGTGCAGCACATCACATGTTGGGTGCACTGATTTTCCCAATAGCACTGTGTGAGGCACTCGTGCCATTAGCTTGTTCATGACGTCACATGCAGGGTGCATTCATGTTGCCTACTAACACTGTGTAAGGTACTCAGCCATTGCATTGTTACTCACATCACATGCAAGGTACATTCGTAAACTTCAATAGCACTGTGTAAGGCACTCAGCCATTGCCTTGTTTCTCACATCACATGCAAGGTGCATTCATATTGCTTAATAGCACTGCGTAAGGTACCCAGCCATCGACTTGATTCTAAAGTCACATGCAGTGTGCACTGATATTGCTCAATAGCACTGTGTAAGGTACTCAGCCATTGCTTTGTTCCTCACATCACATGCAGGGTGCATTCATATTGCCCAATAGCAGTGTGTAAGGCACTCAGCCATTGCCTTGTGTCTCATATCACTTGCAGGATGCATTCATATTGCTCAATAGCACTGTGTAAGGTTCTCAGCCATTGCTTCTTTCTCACATCGGCAGGTGCCTAATATTTCCATCCCTGCTTTTTTTGTGTAAGGTTCTCAGCCATTGCCTTGTTTCTCACATCGCGGGATGCATTCATATTGCTCCATAGCACTTTGTAAGGTACTCAACATTGGGTGTTCATCACTTCTACAAGCTGGGTGCATTCATATTGCTCAATAGCACTGTGTGCGGTACTCAGCCATCGCTTTGTTTCTCACATCACATGCAGGGTGCATTCATATTGCTCCACTAGTTCTGTATAAGGTACTCAGTCATTGCTTTGTTCCTCACATGACATGCAGGGTGCTATTCATATTCCTCAATAGCCCTGTGTAAGGTCGAGCCATCGCCTTGTTTCTCTCATCACATGCAGGGTAAATTCATATTGCCCATTAGCACTGTGTCAGGTACTCAGCATTGCCTTGTTCCTCACATCACATGCAGGTGCATTCATATTGCTCAATTGCACTGTGTAAGGTACTCAGACATCGCCTTGTTTCTCACATCACATGCAGGGTGCTTTCATGTTGCTCAATAGCACTGCGCAAGGCACACACACGCCTTTGTTTATCATACTGCATGCAGGGTATTCATATTGCTCAATAGTACTGTGTAAGGTACTCATTCATTGCCTTGTTCCTCATATCACATGCAGGGTGCATTCTATTTTGCTCAATAGCATTGTGTAAGGTACTCAACAAATGCATTGTTCCTCACTTCACAAGCAGGCGTGCTTTCATATTATCCGATAGCACTGTGTTACATACTCAGCCATTGTCTTGTTACTCACTTCACATGCAGCGTGCACTGATATTGCTCAATAGCACTATGTAAGGTACTCAGCATTGCCTTGTTCCTCACTTCACATGCAGGGTGCATTCACATTGCTCAATAGCACTGTGTAAGGTTCTCAACATTGCCTTGTTTCTCGTGTCACATGCAGGGTGCATTCATAATGCCCAATAGCAGTGTGTAAAGCACTCAGCCATTGCCTTGTTTCTCACATCACTTGCAGGATGCATTCTATTGCTCAATAGCACTGTGTAAGGTTCTCAGCCATTGCCTTCTATCCCACGTCACATGCATAATGCATAACATGCCCACTAGCACTGTGTAAGGCGCCTCAGCCATTGCCTTGTTTCTCACTTCACATGCAGGGGTGCATTATATTGCTCAATAGCACTGTAAGGTACACAGCCACTGCCTAGTTCCTCACGCACATCCAGGGTGCATTCATATTGCTCAGTTGCTCTGTGCAAGGTTCTCAATCATTACCTTCTTTCTCACATCACATGCAGGGTGCATTTAAATTGCTCAACAGCACTGTGTGGTACTCAATATTGCTTTGTTCCTCACTTCACATGCAGGGTGCATTCATATTATCCAATAGCACTGTGTTACATACTCAGCCATTGTATTGTTCCTCACATCACATGCAGGGTGCACTGATATTTCTCAATAACACTGTGTAGTGGTACTCAGCCATTGCCTTGTTCCTCACATCACATGCGGGGTTCTATTCATATTCTCAATAGTATGTGTGTACGGTACCAACCATCGCCTTTGTTTCTCACATCACATGCAGGATGAATTCATATTGCCCAATCGCACTGTGTAAGGTACTCAGCATTGCCTTGTTCCTAACATCACATGCAGGGTGCATCTCAAATTGCCTCACTAGCACTGTGTAAGCTACTCAGTCATTGCCTTGTTACTCACATCACATGCAGCGTGCACTCATAAACCTCAATAGCACTGTGTGAGGTACTCAAAATTGACTTGTTCCTCACATCACATGCAGGGTGCATTCATATTGTTCAATAGCATTGTGTAAGGTACTCAGCATTGCCTTGTTTCTCGATCACATGCAGGGTGCAATCATATTGCTCAATAGCACTAGGTAAGGTACTCAGCATTGCTTGTTCCTCACATCACATGCAGGGTGCAATCATATTGCTCAATAGCACTGAGTAGGTACTCAGCATTGCCTTGTTCTTCAAATCACATGCAGGGTGCATTCATATTGCTCAGTAGCACTGTTTAAGGTACTCAGCCATCGTCTTGTTTCTCACATCACATGCAGGGTGCATCTCATATATCCAATAGCACTGTGTTACGTACTCAGCCATTGTATTGTTCCTCACATCACTTGCAGGGTGCACTGATATTTCTCAATAGCACTGTGTAAGGTTCTCAGCCATTGCCTTGTTCCTCACATCACATGCAGGGTGCTATTCATATTCCTCAATAGCACTGTGTAAGGTACTCAACCATCGCTTGTTCCTCATATCACATGCAGGGTGCATTCATATTGTTCAATACCATTGTGGGCAGGTACTCAGCATTGCCTTCGTTCCTCACATCACATGCAGGGTGCATTCATATTGCTCAATCTCACTGTGTAAGGTACTCAGCCATCGTCTTGTTTCTCACATCACATGCAGGGGTGCATTCATGAGTGCTGAATAGCACTGTGTAAGGTACTAGTCATTGCTTGTTCATGACTTCACATGCAGGGGTGCATTCATATTGCCTACTAGCACTGTGTAGCTACTCAGTCATTGCCATGTTACTCACATCACATGCAGCGTACATTCATAAACCTCAATAGCACCTGTCAGGTACTCAAAATTGACTTGTTCCTCACATCACATGCAGGGGTATTCATATTGTTCAGCAGCATTGTGTAAGGTACTGAGCATTGCCTTGTTTCGTATCACATGCAGGGTGCAACTGTTATTGCTCAATAGCACTGAGTAAGGTACTCAGCATTGCCTTGTTCCTCACATCACATGCAGGGTGCATTCCTATTGCTCAATAGTACTGTGTAAGGTTCCAGCCATTGCCTTCTATCTCACGTCACATGCAGGATGCATAATTTGCCCACTAGCACTGTGTAAGGCGCCCAGCCATTGCCTTGTTTCACTTCACATGCAGGGTGCATTCATATTGCTCAATAGCACTGTGTGTAAGGCAAGCAGCCATTGCCTAGTTCCTCACCGCCACATCCAGGGTGCATTCATATTGCTCAGTTGCTCTGTGCAAGGTTCTCAATATTACCTTCTTTCTCACATCACATGCAGGGTGCATTTAAATTGCTCAACAGCACTGTGTAGGTACTCAGTATTGCTTTGTTCCTCACTTCACATGCAGGGTGCATTCATATTATCCAATAGCACTGTGTTACATACTCAGCCATTGTATTGTTGTTCCTCACATCACATGCAGGGTGCACTGATATTTCTCAATAACACTGTGTAAGGTGCTCAGCCATTGCCTTGTTCCTCACATCACATGCAGGGTGCTATTCATATTCCTCAGTAGCACTGTGTAGTTACTCAACCATCGCCTGTTTTTTCACATCACATGCAGGATGAATTCATATTGCCCAATCGCACTGTGAAGGTACTCAGCATTGCCTTGTTCCTAACATCACATGCAGGGTGCATTCATATTGCCTACTAGCACAGTGTAAGCTACTCAGTCATTGCCTTGTTACTCACAACACATGCAGCGTACATTCATAAACCTCAATAGCACTGTGAGGTACTCAAAATTGACTTGTTCCTCATCACATGCAGGGTGCATTCATGTTGTTCAATAGCATTGTGTAAGGTACTGAGCATTGCCTTGTTTCTCACATCACATGCAGGGTGCAATCATATTGCTCAATAGCACTGAGTAAGATACTCAGCATTGCCTTGTTCCTCACATCACATGCAGGGTGCATTCATATTGCTCAATAGCACTGTTTAAGGTACTCAGCCATCGTCTTGTTTCTCACATCACATGCAGGGTGCATTCATATTATCCAATAGCACTGTGTTACGTACTCAGCCATTGTATTGTTCCTCACATCACTTGCAGGGTGCACTGATATTTCTCAATAGCACTGTGTAAGGTACTCAGCCATTGCCTTGTTCCTCACATCACATGCAGGGTGCTTATTCATATTCCTCAATAGCACTGTGTGAATTACTCAACCATCGCCTTGTTTCTCACATCACATGCGGGATGAATTCATATTGCCCAATCGCATGTGTAAGGTACTCAGCATTGCCTTGTTCCTCACATCACATGCAGGGGTGCATTCATATTGCTCAATAGCACTGTGTATTGAGCCATTGCCATGTTCCTCATGTCACACGCATGGGTGCATTCATATTGCTCAATAGTACTGTGTAAGGAACTCAACAATTGCATTGTTCCTCACGTCACATGCAGGGGTGTATTCATATAATCCAATAGCACTGTGTTACATACTCAGCCGTTGTCCTTATTCCTCACATCACATGCAGGATCGTCTCATATTGTTCAATAGCTGTGTGAGTTACTCAGCCATTGCCTTGATCCTCACTTCACATACAGCGTGCACTGATGTTCCTCAATACAGCATTGTGTAGGGTACTCAGCCATTACCTTGTTCCTCCATCACATGCAGGGTGCATTCATATTGCCCACTAGCACTGTGTAAGGTGCTCACATTGCTTTGTTCCTCACATCACATGCAGGGTGCATTCATATTGCTAAATAGCCCTGTTTAAGGTACTCAGCCATCGCCTTGTTTCTCACATCACATGCAGGGTGCATTCATATTACCCAATAGCACTGTGTGTGGTACTCAGCCATTGCCTTGTTCCTCACTACACATGCGGGGTGCAATCATATTGCTCAATAGCACTGTGTAAGGTACTCAACATTGCCTTGTTTCGCATCACATGCAGGGTGCATGCATATTGCTCAATAGCCCTGTTTAGGTACTCAGCCATCACCTTGTTTCTCACATCACATGCAGTTGCATTCATATTGCTCAATAGCTCTTGTATAGGTACTCAACAATTCCTTGTTTCTCGCATCACATGCAGGGGTGAATTCATATTGCTCAATAGCACTGTGTAGGTGCTCAGCCATCGTCTTGTTTCCTCATCACATGCAGAGTGCATTCATAGTGCTCAATAGCACTGTGTAAGGAACTCAGTCATTGCCACGTTCATGACTTCACATGCAGGGTGCATTCATATTGCCCACTAGCACTGTGTAAGCTACTCAGCCATTGCCTTGTTCCTCACATCACATGTAGGGTGCATTCATATTGCCCAATAGCACTGTGTAAGGTACTCAGCCATTGCCTTGTTCCTCACATCACATGCAGGGTGCATTCATATTGCCCACTAGCATTGTGTAAGGTACACAGCCATTGCCTAGTTCCTCACGTCACATCCAGGGTGCATTCATATTGCCCAGTTGCTCTGTGCAAAGTTCTCAATATTACCTTCTTTCTCACATCACATGCAGGGTGCATTTAAATTGCTCAACAGCACTGTGTAAGGTACTCAATATTGCTTTGTTCCTCACTTCACATGCAGGGTGCATTCATATTATCCAATAGCACTGTGTTACATACTCAGCCATTGTATTGTTCCTCACATCACATGCAGGGTGCACTGATATTTCTCAATAACACTGTGTAAGGTACTCAGCCATTGCCTTGTTCCTCACATCACATGCAGGGTGCTATTCATATTCCTCAGTAGCACTGTGTAAGGTACTCAACCATCGCCTTGTTTCACATCACATCACATGCAGGATGAATTCATATTGCCCAATCGCACTGTGTAAGGTACTCAGCATTGCCTTGTTCCTAACATCACATGCAGGGTGCATTCATATTGCCTACTAGCACTGTGTAAGCTACTCAGTCATTGCCTTGTTACTCACATCACATGCAGCGTACATTCATAAACCTCAATAGCACTGTGTAAGGTACTCAAAATTGACTTGTTCCTCACATCACATGCAGGGTGCATTCATATTGTTCAATAGCATTGTGTAAGGTACTGAGCATTGCCTTGTTTCTCACATCACATGCAGGGTGCAATCATATTGCTCAATAGCACTGAGTAAGATACTCAGCATTGCCTTGTTCCTCACATCACATGCAGGGTGCATTCATATTGCTCAATAGCACTGTGTAAGGTACTTAGCCATTGCCATGTTCCTCATGTCACACGCAGGGTGCATTCATATTGCTCAATAGTACTGTGTAAGGAACTCAACAATTGCATTGTTCCTCACGTCACATGCAGGGTGTATTCATATAATCCAATAGCACTGTGTTACATACTCAGCCATTGTCTTATTCCTCACATCACATGCAGGATGCGTTCATATTGTTCAATAGCTCTGTGTGAGTTACTTAGCCATTGCCTTGATCCTCACTTCACATACAGCGTGCACTGATGTTCCTCAATAGCATTGTGTAAGGTACTCAGCCATTACCTTGTTCCTCACATCACATGCAGGGTGCATTCATATTGCCCACTAGCACTGTGTAAGGTACTCAGCCATTGCTTTGTTCCTCACATCACATGCAGGGTGCATTCATATTGCTAAATAGCCCTGTTTAAGGTACTCAGCCATCGCCTTGTTTCTCACATCACATGCAGGGTGCATTCATATTACCCAATAGCACTGTGTGTGGTACTCAGCCATTGTCTTGTTCCTCACTACACATGCAGGGTGCAATCATATTGCTCAATAGCACTGTGTAAGGTACTCAACATTGCTTTGTTTCTCGCATCACATGCAGGGTGCATTCATATTGCTCAATAGCCGTGTTTAAGGTACTCAGCCATCACCTTGTTTCTCCACATCACATGCAGGTGCATTCATATTGCTCAATAGCTCTGTATAAGGTACTCAACAATTCCTTGTTTCTCGCATCACATGCAGGGGTGAATTCATATTGCTCAATAGCACTGTGTAAGGTACTCAGCCATCGTCTTGTTTCTCACATCACATGCAGGGTGCATTCATAGTGCTCAATAGCACTGTGTAAGGAACTCAGTCATTGCCACGTTCATGACTTCACATGCAGGGTGCATTCATATTGCCCACTAGCACTGTGTAAGCTACTCAGCCATTGCCTTGTTCCTCACATCACATGTAGGGTGCATTCATATTGCCCAATAGCACTGTGTAAGGTACTCAGCCATTGCCTTGTTCCTCACATCACATGCAGGGTGCATTCATATTGCCCACTAGCATTGTGTAAGGTACTCAGCCATCGACTTGATTCTCACGTCTCATGCAGGTTGCATTCATGTTGTTCAATAGCACTGTGTAATGTACTCTACATTGCCTTGTTCCTCATATCACATGCAGGGTGCATTCATTTTGCTCAATAGCATTGTGTAAGGTACTCAACAATTGCATTGTTCCTCACTTCACATGCAGGGTGCTTTCATATTATCCAATAGCGCTGTGTGTAAGGTACACAACCATTTTCTTTTTCCTCACATCACATGCAGGGTGCATTCATATTGCCCACTAGCACTGTGTGAGGCACTCAGCATTGCCTTGTTCCTCACTTCACATGCAGTGTGCACTGATATTGCTCAATAGCACTGTGTAAGGTACTCAACACTACCTTGTTCATCACTTCACATGCAGGGTGCATTCATATTGCTCAATAGCACTGTGTAAGGTACTCAACCATTGTCTTGTTCCTCACATCACATGCAGGGTGCATTCATATTGCTCTATAGCACTGTGTAAGGTAATCAGCATTGCCTTGTTTCTCGCTTCACATTCAGGGTGCATTCATATTGCTCAATAGCATTGTGTAAGGTACTCAACATTGCCTTGTTTCTCGCATCACATGCAGGGTGCATTCATATTGCCCAATAGCAGTGTGTAAGGCACTCAGACATTGCCTTGTTTCTCACATCACTTGCAGGATGCATTCCTATTGCTCAATAGCACTGTGAAGGTTCTCAGCCATTGTATTCTATCTCACGTCACATGCAGGATGCATAATGTGCCCACTAGCACTGTGTAAGGCACTCCAGTCATTGCCTTGTTTCTCACTTCACATGCAGGGTGCATTCATATTGCTCAATAACACTGTGTAAGGTACACAGCATCGCCTAGTTCCTAACGTCACATGCAGGATGCATTCATATTGCTCAGTAGCTCTGTGCAAGGTATTCAATATTACCTCTTTCTCACATCACATGCAGGGTGCATTTAAATTGCTCAACAGCACTGTGTAAGGTACTCAACATTGCTTTGTTCCTCACTTCACATGCAGGGTGAATTCATATTATACAATAGCACTGTGTTACGTACTCAGCCATTGTATTGTTCCTCATATCACTTGCAAGGTGCACTGATATTTCTCAATAGCACTGTGTAAGGTACTCAGCATTGCCTTGTTCCTCACATCACATGCAGGGTGCATTCATATTGCTCAATAGCACTGTGTAAGGTACTCATCCATTGCCTTTTCCTCACGTCACATGCACGGTGCACTGATATTCTTCAATAGCATTGTGTAAGGAACTCAGCCATTGCTTTGTTCCTCACTTCTCATCCAGGGTGTTCATATTATCCAATAGCACTGTGTTATATATTCAGCCATTGCCTTGTTCCTCACGTCACATGCAGGGTGCATTCATATTGCTCAATAGCACTGAGAAGGTACTCTGCCATCGCCTTGTTTCTCGCTTCACATTCAGGGTGCATTCATATTGCCCAATAGCAGTGTGTAAGGCACTCAGCCATTGCCTTGTTTCTCATATCACTTGCAGGATGCATTCATATTGCTCAATAGCACTGTGTAAGGTACTCAACATTGCCTTGTTCATCACTTCACAAGATGGGTGCATTCATATTGCTCAATAGCACTGTGTAAGGTTCTCAGCCATCGCCTTGTTTCTCACATCACATGCAGGGTGCATTCATATTGCTCAACAGCACTGTGTAAGGTACTCAACATTGCTTTATTCCTCACTTCACTTGCAGGGTGCATTCACATTATCCAGTAGCACTGTGTTAAATACTCAGCCATTGTCTTGTTCCAAACATCACTTGCAGCGTGTACTGATATTGCTCAATAGCACTATGTAAGGTGTTCAGACATTGCCGTGTTCCTCACATCACATGCAGGGTGAATTCATATTGCCCACTAGTACTGTATAAGGTACTCAGTCATTGCTTTGTTCCTCACATGACATGCAGGGAGCTATTCATATTCCTCAGTACCCTGTATAAGGTACAGAGCCATCGATTTGTTTCTAACATCACATGCAGGGTGCATTAATATTGCCTAATAGTACTCTATAAGGAACTCAACCATCGCCTTGTTTCTCACATCACATGCAGGGTAAATTCATATTGCTCAATAGCACTGTATAAGGTACTCAGCATTGTCTTGTTCCTCACGTCACATTCAGGGTGCATTCATATTGTCCAATAGCAGTGTGTAAGGCACTCAGCCATTGCCTTGTTACTCACATCACTTGCAGGATGCATTCATATTGCTCAATAGCACTGTGTAAGGTACTCATCCATTGCCTTATTTCTCGCATCACATGCAGGGTGCATTCATATTGCCCAATAGCACTGTGTAAGGTTCTCAGCCATTGCCTTCTTTCTCACATCACATGCAGGGAGCATAATAGTGCCCACTAGCACTGTATAAGGCTCTCAGCCATTGAATTGTTTCTCACTTCATGCAGGGTGCATTCATATTGCTCAAAAGCACAGTGTAAGGTACTCAACTTTGCCTTGTTCATCACTTCACAAGCAGGGTGCATTCATATTGCTCAATAGCACGCGTAAGGTACACAGCCATCACCAAGTTCCTCTCTTCACATGCAGGGTGCATTCAAATTGCTCAACAGCAGTGTGTAAGGTACTCAACATTGCTTTGTTCCTCACTTCACCTGCAGGGTGCATTCATATTATCCAATAGCACTGTGTTACATACTCAGCCATTGTCTTGTTCCTCACATCACTTGCATGGTGCATTGATATTGCCCGATAGCACTGTGTAAGGTACTCAACCATCGCCTTGTTTCTCACATCACATGCAGGATGAATTCATATTGCCCAATAACACAGTGTAAGGTACTCAGCATTGCCTTGTTCCTCACATCACATGCAGGGTGCATTCATATTGCTCAATAGCACTGTGTAAGGTACTGAGCCACTGAATTGTTCTTGATGTCACATGCAGGATGCATTCATATTGCCCACTAGCACTGTGTAAGGTACTCAGCCATTGCCTTGTTACTCACATCACATGCAGGGTGCATTCATGTTGTTCAAAAGCACTGTGTAAGGTACTCTGCAATTGCCTTGTCCTGCACATCACATGTTGGGTGCACTGATTTTGCCCACTAGCACTTTGTAAGGCACTCAGCCATTGCCTTGTTTCTCACATCACAGGCAGGGTGCTTTCATATTGCTCAATAGCACTGAGTAAGGTACTCAGCCATTGCCTTTTTCCTCACTTCACATGCAGGGTGCATTCATATTGCCCACTAGCACTTTGTAAGGCTCTCAGCCATTGCCTTGTTTCTCACTTAATATGCAGGGTGCATTCATATTATCCAATAGCACTGTGTTACATACTCAGCCATTGCCTTGTTACTCACATCACATGCAGGGTACATTCATAAACCTCAATAGCACTGTGTAAGGTACTCAACATTGCCTTGTTCCTCACATCACATGCAGGGTGCATTCATATTGCTCAATAGAACTGCGTAAGGTACTCAGCCATCGACTTGATTCTCACGTCACATATAGATTGCATTCATGTTGTTCAATAGCACTGTGTAAGGTACTCAGCAATTGCCTTGTTCCTCACTTCACATGCAGGGTGCATTCATATTACTCACTAGCAGTGTGTAAGGCACTCAACATTGCCTTGTGCAGCACATCACATGTTGGGTGCACTGATTTTTCCCAATAGCACTGTGTAAGGCACTCAGCCATTAGCTTGTTCATGACGTCACTTGCAGGGTGCATTCATGTTGCCCACTAACACTGTGTAAGGTACTCAGCCATTGCATTGTTACTCACATCACATGCAAGGTACATTCGTAAACTTCAATAGCACTGTGTAAGGCACTCAGCCATTGCCTTGTTTCTCACATCACATGCAAGGTGCATTCATATTGCTCAATAGCACTGCGTAAGGTACCCAGCCATCGACTTGATTCTCAAGTCACATGCAGGTTGCATTTATGTTGTTCAATAGCACTGTGAAAGGAACTCAGCAATTACCTTGTTCCTCTCTTCACATGCAGGGTGCATTCATATTCCTCACTAGCAGTGTGTAAGGCACTCAACACTGCCTTGTGCAGCACATCACATTTTGGGTGCACTGATTTTGCTCAATAGCACAGTGTAAGGCACTCAGCCATTGCCTTGTTTCTAAGATCACAAGCAGGGTGCATTCATATTGCTCAGTAGCACAGTGTAAGGTACTCAGCCATCACCTTGTTCCTCACATCACATACAGGGTGCATTCATATTGCTCAATAGCACTGTGTAAGGCACTCGGTCATCGCCTTGTTCCTCACATCACTTGCAGGGTGCATTCATATTGCTCAGTTGCACTGTGTAAGGCACTCAGCCATCATTTGTCTCTCACATCACATGCAGGGTGTATTCATATTGCTCAATAGCACTGAGTAAGGTACTCTGCCATCGCCTTGTTCCTCACATCACATGCAGGGTGCATTCAAATTGCTCAGAGGCACTGTGTAAGGTACTCAGCATTGCCTTGTTTCTCGCATCACATGCAGGGTGCACTGATATTCCTCAATAGCTTTGTGTAAGGTACTCAGCAATTACCTTGTTCCTCACATCACATGCAGGGTGCTTTCATATTGCCCACTAGCACTGTGTAAGGTACTCAGCCATTGCTTTGTTCCTCACATCACATGCAGGGTGCATTCATATTGTTCTATAGCACTGTGTGAGGTACTCACCCATTGCCTTGTTCCTCACTTCACATGCAGGGTGCATTCATATTGCTCAATAGCACTGTGTAAGGTACTCAACATTGCCTTGTTCCTCACATCAGATGCAGCGAGCATTCATATTGCTGCATAGCACTGTGTAAGGTACTCAACATTGCCTTGTTTCTCACATAACATGAAGCGTGCATTCATATTGCTCAATGGCACTGTGGAAGGTACTCAACATTGACTTATTCCTCACATCACAAGCAGGGTACATTCATATTGTTCAATAGCACTGTGTAAGGTACTCAGCCATTGCCATGTTCCTCATTTCACATGCACGGTGCATTCATGTTGCTCAATAGCATGGTGCAAGGCACACAGCCATCGCCTTGTTTATCACATCACATGCAGGGTGCATTCATATAGCTCAATAGCACTGTGTAATGTACTCTACATTGCCTTTCTCCTAACATCACATGCAGGGTGCATTCATATTGCTCAACAGCACTGTGTAAGGTATCTCAGTCATTGCCTTGTTTCTCACATCACATGCAGCGTGCATTCACATTACTCAGTAGCACTGTATTAGGTACTCAGCCATTGTCTTGTTCCTCACATCTCATGCAGGGTGCATTCAAGTTGCTCAGTAGAACTGTGTAAGACACTCAGTCATTGCCTTGTTTCTCACATCACATGCAGGGTGCATTCATTTTGCTCAATAGCTTTCTGTAAGGTACTCAACCATTGCATTGTTCCTCACTTCACATGCAGGGTGCATTCATATTATCCAATAGCACTGTGTTACACACTCAGCCATTGTCTTGTTCCTCACATCGCATGCAGGGTGCATTCATATTGTTCAATAGCACTGTCTGAGGTACTCAGCCACTGCCTTGTTCCTCACTTCTCATGCAGCATGCACTGATATTGCTCAATAGCACTGTGTAAGGATCTCAGCATTGCCTTGTTCCACACTTCAAATGCAGGGTGCATTCATACTGCTCTATAGCACTGTGTAAGGTACTCAGCCATTGCCTTGTTCCTCACATCACATGCAGCGAGTATTCATATTGCTCAAAAGCACTGTGTAAGGTACTCAACATTGCCTTGTTTCTCACATCACAAGCAGCGTGCATTCATGTTGCTCCATAGCACTGCATGAGGTACTCAATATTGCCTTTTTTCTCACATCACATGCAGCGTGCATTCAAATTGCTCAATGGCACTTTCTTAGGTACTCAGCCATTGTCGTGTTCCTCACATCACATGCAGGGTGCATTCAAATTGCTCATTAGAACCGTGTAAGGCACTCAGCCATCGCCTAGCTCCTCACTTTACATTCAGGGTGCTTTGATATTGCTCAATAGCACCGTGTAAGGTACTCAACCATTGCATTGTTCCTCACTTCACAGGCAGGGTGCATTCAAGTTGCTCAGTAGAACTGTGTAAGACACTCAGTCATTGCCTTGTTTCTCACATCACATGCAGGGTGCATTCATTTTGCTCAATAGCATTGTGTAAGGTACTCAATCATTGCATTGTTCCTCACTTCACATGCAGGGTGCATTCATATTATCCAATAGCACTGTGTTAGACACTCAGCCATTGTCTTGTTCCTCACATCACAAGCAGGGTGCCTTCATATTGTTCAATAGCACTGTGTGAGGTACTCAGCCATTGCCTTGTTCCTCACTTCTCTTGCAGCGTGCACTGATATTGCTCAATATCACTGTGTAAGGAACTCAACATTGCCTTGTTCCACTCTTCAAATGCAGGGTGCATTCATACTGCTCTATAGCACTGTGTAAGGTACTCAGCCATTGCCTTGTTCCTCACATCACATGCAGCGAGCATTCATATTGCTCAATAGCACTGTGTGAGGTACTCAACATTGCCTTGTTTCTCACATTACAAGCAGCGTGCATTCATGTTGCTCCATAGCACTGCGTGAGGTACTCAATATTGCCTTTTTACTCACATCACATGCAGCGTGCATTTACATTGCTCAATAGCACTGTCTTAGGTACTCAGCCATTGTCTTGTTCCTCACATCACATGCAGTGTGCATTCACATTGCTCAACAGCAGTGTGTTAGGTACTCAACATTGTCTTGTTCCTCACTTCACATGCAGGGTGCATTCATGTTGCTCAACAGCACTATGTAAGACACTCAGCCATTGCCTTGTTCCTCACTCCACATGCAGCGTGCATTCAAATTGCTCAATGGCACTGTGTTAGGTACTCAGCCATTGTCTTGTTCCTCACATCACATGCAGGGTGCATTCAAATTGCTCAATAGAACTGAGTAAGGTACTCAGCCATTGCCTTGTTCCTCACATCACATGCAGGGTACATTCATATTGTTCAATAGCACTGTGTAAGGTACTCCGCCATTGCCATGTTACTCATTTCACATGCACGATGCATTCATGTTGCTCAATAGCACGGTGCAAGGCACACAGCCATAGCCTTGTTTATCACATCACATGCAGGGTGCATTCATGTAGCTCAATAGCACTATGTAATGTACTCTACATTGCCTTTCTCCTAACATCACATGAAGGGTGCATTCATATTGCTCAACAGCACTGTGTGAGGTACAAAGCCATTGCCTTGTTTCTCACATCACAGGCAGTGTGCATTCATGTTGCTCCATAGCACTGTGTAAGGTACTCAATATTGCCTTGCTTCTCACATCACATGCAGCGTGCATTCATGTTGCTCACTAGCACTGTGTAAGATACTCAACATTGCCTTGTTTCTCACATCACATGCAGGGTGCATTCATGTTGCTCACTAGCACTGTGTAAGGAACTCAACATTGTCTTGTTCCTCACATCACATGCAGGGTACATTCATATTGCTCAATAGTACTGTGTAAGGTATTCAGCCATTGTCTTGTTCCTCACATCACATGCAGGGTGCATTCATACTCCTCAAAAGCATTGTGAAAGGTACTCCGCCATTGCATTGTTTCTCACGTCACATGCAGGGTGCATTTATATTGCTCAATAGCACTGTGTGAGGCACTCAGTATTGCCTTGTTCCTCACTTCACATGCAGCGTGCACTGATATTGCTCAATAGCACTGTGTAAGGTACTCAACATTGCCTTGTTCCTCACTTCACATGCAGCGTGCACTGATATTGCTCAATAACACTGTGTAAGGTACTCAGCTATTGTCTTTTTCCTCACATCACATGCAGGGTGCATTCATATTGCTCAAAAGCATTGTGAAAGGTACTCCGCCATTGCACTGTTTTTCACGTCACATGCACGGTGCATTCATGTTGCTCAATAGCACGGTGCAAGGCACACAGCCATCGACTTGTTTATCACATCACATGCAGGGTGCATTCATGTAGCTCAATAGCACTGTGTAATGTACTCTACATTGACTTTCTCCCAACATCACATGCAGGTGCATTCATGTTGCTCAACAGCACTGTGTGAGGTACAAAGCCATTGCCTTGTTTCTCACATCACAAGCAGTATGCATTCATATTGCTCCATAGCACTGTGTAAGGTACTCAATATTGCCTTGTTTCTCACATCACATGCAGCGTGCATTCATGTTGCTCACTAGCACTGTGTGAGGTACTCATCATTGAATTGTTCCTCAAATCACATGCAGGGTGCATTCATATTGCTCAATAGCACCGTGTAAGGTACTCAACATTGCCTTGTTTCTCGCTTTACATGCAGGGTGCATTCATATTGCCCAATAGCAGTGTGTAAGGCACTCAGCCATTGCCTTGTTTCTCACATCACTTGCAGGATGCATTCATATTTCTCAATAGCACTGTGTAAGGTACTCAGCCATTGCCTTCTTTCTCACATCTCATGCAGGGTGCATTCATATTGCCTCATAGCACTGTGTAAGGCACTCAGCCATTGGTTTCTTTCTCTCATCACTTGCAGGATGCATTCCTATTGCTCAATAGCACTGGGTAATGTTCTCAGCCATTGCCTTCTATCTCACGTCACATGCAGGGTGCATAATATTGCCCACTAGCACTGTGTAAGGCACTCAGCCATTGCCTTGTTTCTCACTTCACATGCAGCGTGCATTCATATTGCTCAATAGCACAGTGTAAGGTACTCAACATTGCCTTGTTCCTCACGTCACATGCAGGGTGCATTCATATTTCTCAATAGCACTGTGTAAGGCTCTCAGCCATTGCCTTGTTTCTCACTTCACTTGCAGGGTGAATTCATATTGCCTCAAAGCACTGTGTAAGGCACTCAGCCATTGGTTTCTTTCTCACATCACTTGCAGGATGCATTCCTATTGCTCAATAGCACTGTAAGGTTCTCAGCCATTGCCTTCTATCTCACGTCACATGCAGGGTGAATAATATTGCCCACAAGCACTGTGTAAGGCGCTCAGCCATCGCCTTGTTTCTCACTTCACATGCAGCGTGCATTCATATTGCTCAATAGCACAGTGTAAGGTACTCAACATTGCCTTGTTCCTCACACCAAATGCAGGGTGCATTCATATTGCTCAGTAGCTCTGTGCAAGGTTCTCAACATTACCTTCTTTCTCACATCACATGCAGGGTGCATTCAAATTGCTCAACAGCACTGTGTAAGGTACTCAACATTGCTTTGTTCTTCACTTCACATGCAGGGTGCATTCTATTATCCAATAGCACTGTGTTAGCGTGACTCAGCCATTGTATTGTTCCTCACATCACCTGGCAGGGTGCACTGATATTTCTCAATAGCACTGTGTAGGTACTCAGCCATTGCCTTGTTCCTCACATCACATGCAGGGTGCTATTCATATTCCTCAATAGCACTGTG
Organism: Neoceratodus forsteri; assembly: GCA_016271365.2. NCBI lineage: Eukaryota > Metazoa > Chordata > Ceratodontiformes > Ceratodontidae > Neoceratodus > Neoceratodus forsteri. The sequence goes on from JADMNL010000028.1 coordinate 18,990,437, forward strand.
TAAGGTACTCAACCATTGCCTTGTTTCTCACATCACATGCAGGATGAATTCATATTGCCCAATAGCACTGTGTAAGGTACTCAGCATTGCCTTGTTCCTCACATCACATGCAGGGTGCATTCATATTGCTCAATAGCACTGTGTAAGGTACTCAGCATTGCCTTGTTACATCACATGCAGGGTGCACTCATAAAGCTCAATAGCACTGAGTAAGGTACTCAGCCATCGCCTTGTTTCTCACATCACATGCAGGGTGCATTCATATTGCTCAGTAGTTCTGTGTAAGGTTCTGAACATTTTCTTCTTTCTCACATCACATGCAGGGTGCATTCATTTTGCTCAATAGCATTATGTAAGGTGCTCAACAATTGCATTGTTCCTCACTTCACGTGCAGGGTGCATTCATATTGCCCATTAGCACTGGGACAGGTACTTCAGCATTGCCTTGTTCCTCACCTCACTTGCAGGGTGCATTCATATTGCTCAGTTGCACTGTGTAAGGTACTCAGACGTCGCCTTGTTTCTCACATCACATACAGGGTGCTTTCATGTTGCTCAATAGCACTGTGCAAAGCACACAGCCATCGCCTTGTTTATCACATCACATGCAAGGTGCATCCATATTGCTCAACAGCACTGTGTAAGGTACTCAGTCATTGCCTTGTTCCTCATATCACATGCAGGGTGCATTCATTTTGCTCTATAGCATTGTGTAAGGTACTCAACAAATGCATTGTTCCTCACATCACATGCAGGGTGCATTTATATTGCTCAATAGCAATGTGTGAGGCACTCAGCATTGCCTTGTTCCTCACTTCACATGCAGCGTGCACTGATATTGCTCAATAGCACTGTGTAAGGTACTCAACATTGCCTTGTTCATCATTTCACATGCAGGGTGCATTCATATTGCTCAATAGCAGTGTGTAAGGTACTCATCCATTGTCTTGTTCCTCACATCACATGCAGGGTGCATTCATACTGCCCACTAGCACTGAGTAAGATACTCAGCCATTGCCTTGTTCCTCAAATCACACACAGGGTGCATTCATATTGCTCAATAGCACTGTGTAAGGTACTCAACATTGCCTTGTTTCTCGCTTCATATGCAGGGTGCATTCATATTGCTCAATAGCACTGTGTAAAGTTCTCAACATTGCCTTGTTTCTCGCATTACATGCAGGGTGCATTCATAATGCTCAATAGCAGTGTGTAAGGCACTCAGCCATTGCCTTGTTTCTCACATCACTTGCTGGATGCATTCCTATTGCTCAATAGCACTGTGTAGTTCTCAGCAATTGCCTTCTATCTCACCGGGGTCACATGCAGGATTTACATGATGTCTGCACCACAGCACTGTGTAAGGTGCTCAGCCATTGCCTTGTTTCTCACTTCACGATGCAGGGTGCATTCATATTGCTCAATACCTGTGTAAGGTACTCAGCCATCGCCTAGTTCCTCACGCCACATGCAGGGTGCATCTATATTGCCCAGTTGCTCAGTGCAAGGTTCCCCAATGACACTTTCTTCTCACATCACATGCAGGGTGCTTTTTAAATTGCTCAACAGCACTGTGTAAGGCACTCAACATTGCTTTGTTCCCTCACTCACATGCAGGGGTGCATTGATATTATCCAATAGCACTTTGTTAAGTACTCAGCCATTGTATTGTTCCTCACATCACTTGCAGGGTGCACTGATATTTCTCATTAGCACTGTGTAAGGTACTCAGCCATTGCCTTGTTCCTCACATCCAAGGGTGCTATTCATTTCCACACAGCACCATGAGGTACCCACCATCGCCTTGTTTCTCTGGGCATCACATGCAGTGTGGATGAATTCATATTGCCCAATCGCATTGTGTAAGGTACTCAGCATAGCCTTGTTCCTCACGTCACATGCAAGGTGCATTCATATTGTTCAATAGCACTGTGTAAGGTACTCAACAATTGCATTGTTCCTCACGTCACATGCAGGGTGCATTCATATTGTTCAATAGCACTGTGTGAGGTACTCAGCCATTGCCTTGATCCTCACTTCACATGCAGCGTGCACTGATATTTCTCAATAGCATTGTGTAAGGTACTCAGCCATTACCTTGTTCCTCACATCACATGCAGGGTGCATTCATATTGCTCAATAGCCCTGTTTAAGGTACTCAGCCATCGCCTTGTTTCTCACATCACATGCAGGGTGCATTCATATTACCCCATAGCACTGAGTAAGGTACTCAGCATTGCCTTGTTCCTCACTACACATGCAGGGTGCATTCATATTGCTCAATAGCACTGTGTAAGTTACTCAACATTGCCTTGTTTCTCGAATCACATGCAGGGTGAATTCATATTGCTCAATAGCACTGTGTAAGGTACTCAGCCATCATCTTGTTTCTCACATCACATGCAGGGTGCATTCATAGTGCTCAATAGCACTATGTAAGGGACTCAGTCATTGCCTTGTTCATGACTTCACATGCAGGGTGCATTCATATTGCCCACTAGCGCTGTGTAAGCTACTCAGCCATTGCCTTGTTACTCACATCACATGCAGTGTACATTCAGAAACCTCAATAGCACTGTGAATGGTACTCAAAATTGACTTGTTCCTCACATCACATGCAGGGTGCATTCATATTGTTCAATTGCACTGCGTAAGGTACTCAGCCATCGACTTGATTCTCACGTCACATGCAGGGTGCATTTATATTGCTCAATAGCACTGCGTAAGGTACTCAGCCATCGACTTGATTCTCACGTCACATGCAGGGTGCATTCATATTGCTCAATAGCACTGTGTAAGGTACTCAGTAATTACCTTGTTCCTCTCTTCACATGCAGGGTGCATTGATATTGCTCACTAGCAGTGTGTAAGGTACTCAGCATTGCCTTGTTTCTCACATCACATGCAGGGTGCATTCATATTGCTCAATAGCACAGTGTAAAGTACTCTACATTGCCTTGTTCCTCATATCACATGCAGGGTGCATTCATTTTGCTCAATAGCATTGTGTAAGGAACTCAACAATTGCATTGATCCTCACTTCACAGGCAGGGTGCTTTCATATTATCCAATAGCACTGTGTTACATACTCAGCCATTGTCTTGTTCCTCACATCACATGCAGGGTGCATTCATATTGCCCACTAGCACTGTGTGAGGCACTCAGCATTGCCTTGTCCCTCACTTCACATGCAGTGTGCACTGATATTGCTCAATAGCACTGTGTAAGGTACTCAACACTGCCTTGTTCATCACTACATGCAGGGTGCCTCATATTGCTCAACAGCACTGTGTAAGGTACTCAGCCATTGTCTTGTTCCTCACATCGTTATGGTGGGTGCATTCATACTGCCCACTCAGCACTGTGTAAGGTACTCAGCCATTGCCTTGTCCCTCAAATCACACGCAGGGTGAATTCATATTGCTCAATAGCACTGTGTAAAGTACTCAACATTGCCTTGTTTCTCGCTTCACATTCAGGGTGCATTCATATTGCTCAATAGCACTGTGTAAGGTACTCAGCATTGCCTTGTTCCTCACATCACAAGCAGGTTGCATTCCTATTGCTCAATAGCACTGTGAAGGTTCTCAGCCATCTCCTTCTATCTCACATCACATGCAGGATGCATAATATTGCCCACTAGCACTGTGTAAGGCGTTCAGCCATTGCTTTGTTTCTCACTTCACATGCAGGGTGCATTCATATTGCTCAATAGCACTGTGTAAGGTAAACAGCCATCCCCTAGTTCCTCACGTCACATTCAGGGTGCATTCATATTGCTCAGTAGCTCTGTTCCAGGTTCTCAATATTACCTTCTTTCTCACATCACATGCAGGGTGCTTTTAAATTGCTCAACAGCACTGTGTAAGTACTCAACATTGCTTGTTCCTCACTCACATGCAGGGTGCATTCATATTATCCATAGCACTGTGTTAGCTGCATCAGCCATTGTATTGTTCCTCACATCACTTGCAGGTGCACTGATATTTCTCAATAGCACTGTGTAAGGTACTCTGCATTGCCTGTTCCTCACATCACATGCAGGGTGCATTCATATTGCTCAATAGCACTGTGTAAGGTACTCATCCATTGCCTTGTTCCTCACGTCACATGCACGGTGCTCTGATATTCTTCAATAGCATTGTGTAAGGCACTCAACAATTGCTTTGTTCCTCACTTCACAGGCAGGTTGCATTCATATTATCCAATAGCACTGTGTTATATACTCAGCCATTGCCTTGTTCATCACATCACATGCAGGGTGCATTCATATTGCTCAATAGCACTGTGTAAGGTACTCAGCCATTGCCTTGTTCCTCATGTCACATGCAGGGTGCATTTATATTGCTCAATAGCACTGAGTAAGGTACTCTGCCATCGCCTTGTTTCTCGCTTCACATTCAGGGTGCATTCATATTGCTCAATAGCACTGTGTAAGGTACTCAACATTGCCTTGTTTCTCGCATCACATGCAGGGTGCATTCATATTGCCCAGTAGCAGTGTGTAAGGCACTCAACATTGCCTTGTTTCTCATATCACTTGCAGGATGCATTCCTATTGCTCAATAGCACTGTGTACGGTTCTCAGCCATTGCCTTCTTTCTCACATCACATGCAGGGTGCATTCATATTGCTCAATAGCATTGTGTAAGGTACTCAACCATTGCATTGTTCATCACTTCACAAGCTGGGTGTATTCATATTGCTCAATAGCACTGTGTAAGGTTCTCAGCCATCGCCTTGTTTCTCACATCACATGCAGGGTGCATTCATAATGCTCAACAGCACTGTGTAAGGTACTCAACATTGCTTTGTTCCTCACTTCACTTGCAGGGTGCATTCATATTATCCAATAGCACTGTGTTACATGCTCAGCCATTGTCTTGTTCCAAACATCACTTGCAGTGTGTACTGATATTGCTCAATAGCACTATGTAAGGTGTTTAGACATTGCCTTGTTCCTCACATCACATGCAGGGTGAATTCATATTGCCCACTAGTACTGTATAAGGTACTCAGTCATTGTTTTGTTCCTCACATGACATGCAGGGTGTTATTCATATCCTCAGTACCCTGCAAAGTAAGTAGAGCCACTGCGCTTTGTTTCTAACAACATCGCTACGGTGGGTGCATTCATATTGCCTAACAGCACTCGTAAGGTACTCAAATATCGCTTCTGTTTCTCACATCACATGCAGGGTAATTTCATATTGCCCAATAGCACAGTGTAAGGTACTCAGCATTGCCTTGTTCTCACCTCACATGCAGGGTGCATTCATATTGCTCACATAGCACTGTGGAAGGTATTCAGGCGTCGCCTTGTTTCTCATCACCTGCAGAGTTCTTTCATGTTGCTCAATCGCTCACGCCAAGGCACACACGCTATCGCCTTGTTTGTCACATCACATGCAGGGTGCATTCATATTGCTCAATAGCACTGTGTAATGTCTCAGCATTGCCTTGTTCATCACTTCACAAGCAGAGTGCATTCATTGCTCAATAGCACTGTGTAAGGCACTGAACTTTGCCTTGTTCATCACTTCACAAGCAGGGTGCATTCATATTGCTCAATAGCACTGCGTAAGGCACACAGCCATCGCCAAGTTCCTCACTTCAGATGCAGGGTGCATTCATATTGCTCAGTAGCTCTGTGTAAGGTACACAGCCATCGCCAAGTTCCTCACTTCACATGCAGGGTGCATTCATATTGCTCAGTATCTCTCTGTAAGGTTCTCAACATTACCTTCTTTCTCACATCACATGCAGGGTGCATTCATATTGATCAATAGCACTGTGTAAGGTACTCAACATTGCTTTGTTCCTCACTTCACCTGCAGAGTGCATTCATATTATCCAATAGCACTGCATACTCAGCCATTGTCTTGTTCCTCACATCACTAGTAGGTGCATTGATATTGCTCAATAGCATTGTGTAAGGTATTCAACCATCGCCTTGTTACTCACATCACATGCAGGGTGCATTCATGTTGTTCAAAAGCTCTGTGTAAGATACTCTGCAATTGCCTTGTTCTGTACATCACATGTTGGGTGCACTGATTTTGCCCACTAGCACTTTGTAAGGCACTCAGCCATTGACTTGTTTCTCACATCACAAGCAGGGTGCTTTCATATTGCTCAATAGCACTGAGTAAGGTACTCAGCCATCGCCTTTTTCCTCACTTCACATGCAGGGTGCATTCATGTTGCCCACTAGCACTGTGTAAGGCTCCCGCCATTGCCTTGTTTCTCACTTCATATGCAGGGTGCATTCATATTATCCAATAGCACTGTGTTACATACTCAGCCATTGCCTTGTTCCTGACGTCACATGCAGGGTGCATTCATACTGCTCTATAGCACTGTGTAAGGTACTCAGCATTGCCTTGTTTCTCGCATCACATGCAGGGTGCAATCATATTGCCCAATAGCACTGTGTAAGGTACTCAGCATTGCCTTGTTCCTCACCTCACATGCAGGGTGCATTCATATTGCTCAATAGCACTGTGTAAGGTATTCAGACGTCGCCTTGTTTCTCACATCACCTGCAGAGTGCTTTCATGTTGCTCAATAGCACTGCGCAAGGCACACAGCTATCGCCTTGTTTATCACATCACATGCAGGGTGCATTCATATTGCTCAATAGCACTGTGTAATGTACTCAGCATTGCCTTGTTCATCACTTCACAAGCAGGGTGCATTCATATTGCTCAATAGCACTGTGTAAGGTACTCAACTTTGCCTTGTTCATCACTTCACAAGCAGGGTGCATTCATATTGCTCAATAGCACTGCGTAAGGTACACAGCCATCGCCAAGTTCCTCACTTCACATGCAGGGTGCATTCATATTGCTCAGTAGCTCTGTGTAAGGTACATAGCCATCGCCAAGTTCCTCATCACATGCAGGGTGCATTCATATTGCTCAGTATCTCTCTGTAAGGTTCTCAACATTACCTTCTTTCTCACATCACATGCAGGGTGCATTCATATTGATCAATAGCACTGTGTAAGGTACTCAACATTGCTTTGTTCCTCACTTCACCTGCAGGGTGCATTCATATTATCCAATAGCACTGCGTTGCATACTCAGCCATTGTCTTGTTCCTCACATCACTAGCAGGGTGCACTGATATTGCTCAATAGCACTGTGTAAGGTATTCAACCATCGCCTTGTTACTCACATCACATGCAGGGTGCATTCATGTTGTTCAAAAGCTCTGTGTAAGATACTCTGCAATTGCCTTGTTCTGTACATCACATGTTGGGTGCACTGATTTTGCCCACTAGCACTTTGTAAGGCAGTCAGCCATTGACTTGTTTCTCACATCACAAGCAGGGTGCTTTCATATTGCTCAATAGCACTGAGTAAGGTACTCAGCCATCGCCTTTTCCTCACTTCACATGCAGGGTGCATTCATGTTGCCCACTAGCACTGTGTAAGGCTCTCAGCCATTGCCTTGTTTCTCACTTCATATGCAGGGTGCATTCATATTATCCAATAGCACTGTGTTACATACTCAGCCATTGCCTTGTTCCTGACGTCACATGCAGGGTGCCTTCATACTGCTCTATAGCACTGTGTAAGGTACTCAGCATTGCCTTGTTTCTCGCATCACATGCAGGGTGCAATCATATTGCCCAATAGCACTGTGTAAGGTACTCAGCATTGCCTTGTTTCTCACTTCACAAGCAGGGTGCATTCATATTGCTCAATAGCACAAAGTAAGGTACTCAGCCATCGCCTTTTTCCTCACTTCACATGCAGGGTTCATTCTTATTGCTGAGTAGCACCGTGTAAGGTACTCAGCCATCGCCTAGTTCCTCACGTCACATGCAGGGTGCATTCATAGAGCTTAATAGCACTGTGTAAGGCACTCAGCCATCATTTGTTTCTCACGTCACATGCAGGGTGCATTCATATTGCTCAATAGCACTGTGTAAGGCACTCAGCCATTGCCTTCCTCCTCACGTCAGATGCAAGGTGCATTCATATTGTTCAGTAGCACTGTGTAAGGTACTCAACCATCACCTTGTTTCTCACGTCACATGCAAGGTGCATTGACATTGGTCAATATCACTGTATATGATTCTCAGCATTGCCTTGTTCCTCACATCACATGCAGTTGGATTCATATTGCTCAATAGCACTGTGTAAGGTAGTCAGCCATCGCCTTGTTCATCACATCACATGCAGGGTGCATTCATATTGCTCAATAGCACTGTGTAAGGTTCTCAACATTGCCTTGTTCATCACGTCACATGCAGGGTGCATTCATATTGCTCAATAGCACTGTGTAAGGTACTCAGCCATCGCCTTGTTCCTCACTTCACATGCAGGGTTCATTCATATTGCTGCGTAGCACCGTGTAAGGTTCTCAGCTATCACCTAGTTCCTCACTTCACATGCAGGGTGCACTGATATTGCCGAATAGCACTGTGTAAGGTACTCAGCATCGCCTTGTTCCTTACATCACGTACAGGGTGCTTTCATAATGCTCAGTAGCACTGTGTAAGGTACTCAGCCATCGCCTTGTTCCTCACGTCACATGCAGGGTGCATTCATAGTGCTCAATAGCACTGTGTAAGGTACTCAGCATTGCCTTGTACCTCACATCACATACAGGGTGCATTCATATTGCTCAATAGCACTGTGTAAGGTTCTCAACATTGCCTTGTTCGTCACGTCACATGCAGGGTGCATTCATATTGCTCAATAGCACTGTGTAAGGTACTCATCCATTGTCTTGTTCCTCACATCACATGCAGGATGCATTCATATTGCTCAGTTGCACTGTGTAAGGCACTCAGCCATCATTTGTCTCTCACGTCACATGCAGGGTACATTCATATTGCTCAATAGCACTGTGTAAGGCACTCAGCCATCACCTTGTTCCTCATGACACATGCAGGGTGCATTCATATTGCCCAATAGCACTGTGTAAGGCACTCAGCCATCATTTGTCTCTCACGTCACATGCAGGGTGCATCCATACTGCTCAATAGCACTGTGTAGGGTTATCAACATTGCCTTGTTCATCGCATCACATGCAGGGTGCACTGATATTGCTCAAAAGCACTGTGTAAGGTACTCAGCCATTGCCTTGTTTCTCACATCACATGTAGGGTGCATTCATATTGCTCAATAACACTGTGCAAGGTACTCAACATTGCCTTGTTTCTCACATCACATGCAGGGTGCATTCATATTGCTCAATAAAACTTTGTAAGGTACTGAGCCATTGTCTTGTTCCTCACGTCACATGCAGGGTGCATTCATATTGCTCAATAGCACTGTGTAAGGTTATCAACATTGCCTTGTTTCTCACATCACATGCAGGGTGCATTCATGTTGCTCAATAGCACTGTGTAAGGTACTCAACATTGCCTTGTTTCTCACATCACATGCAGGGTGAATTCATGTTGGTCAATAACACTGTGTAAGGTACTGAGCCATCGCCTTGTTTCTCATATCACATGCAGGGTGCATTCATATTGCTCAATAGCACTGTGTAAGGTAATCAGCCATCGCCATGTTCCTCACATCACTTGCAGGGTGCATTCATATTGCTCAGTTGCACTGTGTAAGGCACTCTGCCATCATTTGTCTCTCACGTCACATGCAGGGTGCATTCATATTGCTCAATAGCACTGTGTAAGGTACTCAGCTATCTCCTTGTTTCTCACTTCACATGCAAGGTGCATTCATATTGCCCAATAGCACTGTGTAAGGTACTCAACCATCGCCTTGTTTCTCACATCTGATGCCGGGTGCATTCATATTGCCCACTAGCACTGTGGAAGGAACTCAGCCATCGCCTTGTTCCTCACGACACATGCAGGTTGCATTCATATTGCCCAATAGCACTGTGTGTAAGGTACACAGCCACTGCCTTGTTCCTCACGTCACATGCAGGGTGCATTCATATTGCCCAATAGCACTGTGTAAGGTACTCAGCCATTGCCTTGTTTCTCACATCACATGCAGAGTGCATTCCTACTGCTCAAAAGCACTGTGTAAGGTACTCAACATTGCCATGTTCTTCACATCAAATGCAGGATGCATTCGTATTGCTTAATAGCACTGTGTAAGGCACTCAACATTGCCTTGTTCCTCACATCACATGTAGGGTGCACAGATATTGCCCAATAGCACTTTGTAAGGCACTCAGCCATTGCCTTGTTTCTGACATCACATGCAGCGTGCATTCCTACTGCTCAAAAGCCTTGTGTAAGGTATTCAACATTGCCTTGTTCATCACTTCACAAGCAGTGTGCTTTCATATTGCTCAATAGCACTGTGTAAGGTACTCAACATTGCCTTGTTTTTCACACCACATACAGCGTGCATTCATATTGCTCAATAGCACTGTGAAATGTGCTCAGCCATTGCCTTGTTTCTCACGTCACATGCAGCGTGCATTCATATTGCTCAATAGCACTGTATAATGTACTCAGCATTGCCTTGTTCCTCACATCACATGCAGTGTGCATTCAAATTGCTCAGTAGCACTGTTAGGTACCCAGCCATTGCCTTCTTCCTCACATCACATGCAGGGTGCATTCAAATTGCTCAATAGAACTGTGTAAGGCACTCAGCCCTCACTTTGCTCCTCACTTTACATTCAGTGTGCATTCATATTGCACAATAGCACTGTGTAAGGTACTCAACAATCGACTTGTTCCTCACGTCACATGCAGGGTGCATTCATCTTGCTCAGTAGCACTGTGCAAGGCACACAGCCATCGCCTTGTTTATCACATCACATGCAGGGTGCATTCATATTGCTCAACAGCACTGTGTAAGGTACTCAGTCATTGCCTTGTTTCTCACATCACATGCAGGGTGCATTCATATTGCTCAATAGCATCGTGTAAGGTACTCAACCATTGCATTGTTCCTCACTTCATAGGCAGGGTGCATTCATATTATCCAATAGCACTGTGTTACATACTCAGCCATTGTCTTGTTCCTCACATCACATGCAGCGTGCACTGATGTTGCTCAACAGCACTGTGTAAGGAACTCAACATTGCCTTGTTCCTCACTTCAAATGCAGGGTGCATTCATATTGCTCAATAGCACTGTGTAAGGTACACAGCCGTCGCCTAGTTCCTCACTTCACATGCAGGGTGCATTCAAATTGCTCAACAGCACTGTGTAAGTTACTCAACATTGCTTTGTTCCTCACTTCACCTGCAGGGTGCATCCATATTATCCAATAGCACTGTGTTACATACTCAGCCATTGTCTTGTTCCTCACATCACTTTCAGGGTGCACTGATATTGCTCAATAGCACTGTGTAAGGTACTCAGCCATCACCTTGTTTCTCACATCACTTGCAGGATGAATTCATATTGCCCAATAACACAGTGTAAGATACTCAGCATTGCCTTGTTCCTCACCTCACATGCTGGGTGCATTCATATTGCTCAATAGCACTGTGTAAGGTACTCAGACGTTGCCTTGTTACTCACATCACATACAGGGTGCTTTCATGTTGCTCAATAGCACTGCGCAAGACACACAGCCATCGCCTTGTTTATCACATCACATGCAGGGTGCACTCATATTGCTCAGTAGCACTGTGTAATGTACTCTACATTGCCTTGTTTCTCACATCACATGTAGGGCGCATTCATTTTGCTCAATAGCACTGTGTAAGGTCCTCAGCCTTTGCCTTGTTCCTCACGTCACATGCAGGGTGCATTCATATTGCCCACTAGCACTGTGTAAGGTTCTCAGCCATTGCTTTGTTCCTCACATCACATGCAGGGTGCTATTCATATTGCTCAGTAGCCCGGTGTAAGGTACTCAGCCATCGCCTTGTTTTTCACATCACATGCAGGGTGCATTCATATTGCTCAATAGCACTGTGTAAGGTACTCAACATTGCCTTGTTTTTCGCATCACATGCAGGGTGCATTCATTTTGCCCAATAGCACTGTGTAAGGCACTCAGCCATTGCCTTCTATTTCACATCACTTGAAGAATGCATTCATATTGCTCATTAGCTCTGTGTAAGGCACTCAGCCATTGCCATGTTTCTCACATCACTTGCAGGATGCATTCATAATGCTCAATAGCACTGTGTAAGGTTCTCAGCCATTGCCTTATTTCTCACATCTCATGCAGGGTTCTTTCATATTGCACAATAGCACTGTGTGAGGCACTCAGCCATTGCCTTCTATTTCACATCACTTGCAGAATGCATTCTTATTGCTCAATAGCACTGTGTAAGGTTCTCAGCCATTGCCTTCTTTCTCACATCACATGCAGTGTGCATAATAGTGCCCACTAGCACTGTGTAAGGCTCTCAGCCATTGAATTGTTTCTCACTTCTCATGCAGGGTGCATTCATATTGCTCAATAGCACTGTGTAAGGTACTCAGCCATCGCCTTGTTTCTCATATCACATGCAGGGTGCTTTCATATTGACCAATAGCACTGTGTAAGGTACTCAGCCATTGCCTTGTTTCTCACATCACATGCAGCGTGCATTCCTACTGCTCAAAAGCACTGTGTAAGGTACTCAACATTGCCTTGTTCTTCATATCACATGCAGGATGCATTCATATTGCTTAATAGCACTGTGTAAGGCACTCAAAATTACCTTATTCCTTACATCACATGTAGGGTGCACAGATATTGCCCAACAGCACTGTGTAAGGCACTCAGCCATTGCCTTGTTCCTCACATCACATGCAGCGTGCATTCCTACTGCTCAAAAGCCTTGTGTAAGGTCCTCAACATTGCCTTGTTCATCACTTCACAAGCAGTGTGCTTTCATATTGCTCTATAGCACTGTATAATGTACTCAGCCATTGCCTTGTTTCTCATGTCACATGCAGGGTGCATTCATATTGCTCAATAGCACTGTATAAAGTATTCAGCATTGCCTTGTTCCTCACATCACATGCAGGGTGCATTCAAATTGCTCAATAGCACTGTGTTAGGTACTCAGCCATTGCCTTCTTCCTCACTTCACATGCAGGGTGTATTCAAATTGCTCAATAGAACTGTGTAAGGCACTCAGCCATCGCTTTGCTCCTCACTTTGCATTCAGTGTGCATTCATATTGCACAATAGCACTGTGTAATGTACTCAGCCATCGACTTGTTCCTCATTTCACATACAGGGTGCATTCATCTTGCTCAGTAGCACTGTGCAAGGCACACAGCCATCGCCTTGTTCATCACATCACATGCAGGGTGCATTCATATTGCTCAACAGCACTGTGTAAGGTACTCAGTCATTGCCTTGTTTCTCACATCACATGCAGGGTGCATTCATATTATCCAATAGCACTGTGTTACGTACTGAGCCATTGTCTTGTTCCTCACATCACATGCAGGGTACATTCATATTGTTCAATACCACTGTGTAAGGAACTCAACATTGCCTTGTTCCTCACTTCAAATGCAGGGTGCATTCATATTGCTCAATAGTACTCTGTAAGGTACACAGCCATTGCCTAGTTCCTCACTTCACATGCAGGGTGCATTCATATTGCTCAGTAGCTCTGTGTAAGGTTCAAAACATTACCTTCTTTCTCACATCACATGCAGGGTGCATTCAAATTGCTCTACAGCACTGTGTAAGGTGCTCAACATTGCTTTGTTCCTCACTTCACCTGCAGGGTGCATTCATATTATCCAATAGCACTGTGTTACATACTCAGCCATTGTCTTGTTCCTCACATCACTTGCAGGGTGCACTGATATTGCTCAATAGCACTGTGTAAGGTACTCAGCCATCACCTTGTTTCTCACATCACATGCATGATGAATTCATATTGCCCAATAACACAGTGTAAGGTACTCAGCATTGCCTTGTTCCTCACATCACATGCAAGGTGCATTCATATTGCCCAATAGCACTGTGTAAGGTGCTTAGCATTGCCTTGTTCCTCACATCACATGCAGGGTGCATTCTATTGCTCAATAGCACTGTGTAAGGTACTCAGCCATTGCCTTGTTATTCACATCACATGCAGGGTGCATTCATAAAGCTCAATAGCACTGTGTAAGGTACTCAGACATCGCCTTGTTTCTCACATCACATGCAGGGTGCTTTCATGTTGCTCAATAGCACTGTGTAATGTACTCTACATTGCCTTGTTTCTCACATCACATGCAGGATGCATTCATATTGTTCAATAGCACTGTGTAAGGTCCTCAGCCATTGCCTTGTTCCTCACATCTCATGCAGGGTGCATTCATATTGCCCACAAGCACTGTGTAGGGTACTCAGCCATTGCTTTGTTCCTCACATCACATGCAGGGTGCATTCATATTGCGCCAATAGCACTGTATAATGTACTCAGCATTGCCTTGTTCCTCACATCACATGCAGGGTGCATTCAAATTGCACAATAGCACTGTGTAAGGTACTCAGCCATCGACTTGTTCCTCATTTCACATGCAGGGTGCATTCATATTGTTCAGTAGCACTGTGCAAGGCACACAGCCATTGCCTTGTTCCTCACATCACATGCAGGGTGCATTCATATTGCCCACAAGCACTGTGTGTAAGGTACTCAGCCATTGCTTTGTTCCTCATGTCACATGCAGGGTGCATTCATATTGCTCAACAGCATTGTGTAAGGTACTCAACCATTGCATTGTTCCTCACTTCACAGGCAGGGTGCATTCATATTATCCAATAGCACTGTGTTACATACCCAGCTATTGTCTTGTTCCTCACATCACAAGCAGGGTAAATTCATATTGTTCAATAGCACTGTGTGAGGTACTCAGCCGTTGCTTTGTTCCTCACATCACATGCAGGGTGCATTCATATTGTTCAATAGCACTGTGTAAGGTACTCAGCCATCGCCTAGTTCCTCACTTCACATGCAGGGTGCATTCATATTGCTCAGTAGCTCTGTGTAAGGTTCTCAACATTACCTTCTTTCTCACATCACATGCAGGGTGCATTTAAATTGCTCAACAGCACTGTGTAAGGTACTCAACATTGCTTTGCTCCTCACTTCACCTGCAGGGTGCATTCATATTATCCAATAGCACTGTGTTACATACTCAGCCATTGTCTTGTTCCTCACATCACTTGCAGGGTGCACTGATATTAGCACTGTGTAAGGTACTCAGCCATCACCTTGTTTCTCACATCACCTGCAGGATGAATCATATTGCCCAATATCACAGTGTAAGGTACTCAGCATTGCCTTGTTCATCACATCACATACAGGGTGCATTCATATTGCTCAATAGCACTGTGTAAGGTACTCAGCCATTGCCTTGTTACTCACATCACATGCAGGGTGCATTCATATTGCTCAATAGCACTGTGTAAGGTACTCAGCCATTGCCTTGTTACTCACATCACATGCAGGGTGCATTCATATTACTCAATAGCACTGTGTAAGTTACTCAGATGTCGCCTTGTTTCTCACATCACATGCAGGGTGCATTCATATTGCTCATTAGCACTGTGTAAGTTACTCAGACGTCGCCTTGTTTATCACATCACATGCAGGGTGCATTCATATTGCTCAACAGCACTGTGTAATGTACTCTACATTGCCTTGTTTCTCGCATCACATGCAGGGAGCATTCATATTGCCCAATAGCACTGTGTAAGGCACTCAGCCATTGCCTTCTATTTCACATCACTTGCAGAATGCATTCATATTGCTCAATAGCACTGTGTAAGGCACTCAGCCATTGCTTTGTATCTCACATCACTGGCAGGATGCATTCATATTGCTCAATAGCACTGTGTAAGGTACTCAGCCATTGCCTTATTTCTCACATCTCATGCAGGGTGCTTTCATATTGCCCAATAGCACTGTGTAAGGCACTCAGCCATTGCCTTCTATTTCACATCACTTGCAGAATGCATTCATATTGCTCAATAGCACTGTGTAAGGTTCTCAGCCATTGCCTTCTTTCTCACATCACATGCAGGGTGCATAATAGTGCCCACTAGCACTGTGTAAGGCTCTCAGCCATTGAATTGTTTCTCACTTCTCATGCAGGGTGCATTCATATTGCTCAATAACACTGTGTAAGGTACTCAGCCATCGCCTTGTTCCTCATGTCACATGCAGGGTGCATTCATGTTGCTCAATAGCACTGTATAAGGTACTCAGCCATTGCCTTGTTTCTCACATCTCATGCAGCGTGCATTCCTACTGCTCAAAAGCACTGTGTAAGGTACTCAACATTGCCATGTTCTTCACATCACAGGCAGGATGCATTCATATTGCTTAATAGCACTGTGTAAGGCACTCAAAATTGCCTTGTTCCTCACATCACATGTAGGGTGCACAGATATTGCCCAATAGCACTGTGTAAGGAACTCAGCCATCGCCTTGTTCCTCACGACACATGCTGGTTGCATTCATATTGCCCTATAGCACTGTGTAAGGTACACAGCCACTGCCTTGCTCCTCACTTCACATGCAGGGTGCATTCATATTGCTTAATAGCACTGTGTAAGGCACTCAGCATTGCCTTGTTCCTCACATCACATGTAGGGTGCACAGATATTGCCCAATAGCACTGTGTAAGGCACTCAGCTATTGCCTTGTTCCTCACATCACATGCAGCGTGCATTCCTACTACTCAAAAGCCTTGTGTAAGGTATTCAACATTGCCTTGTTCATCACTTCACAAGCAGTGTGCTTTCATATTGCTGAATAGCACTGTGTAAGGTACTCAACATTGCCTTGTTTCTCACACCACATGCAGCGTTCATTTATATTGCTCAATAGCACTGAGTAAGGTACTCAACATTGCCTTGCTCCTCACATCACATGCAGGTGCATTCATATTGCTCAATAGCACTGTGAAATGTACTCAGCCATTGCTTTGTTCCTCACATCACATGCAGGGTGCATTCATATTGCTCAATAGCACTGTATAATGTACTCAGCATTGCCTTGTTCCTCACATGACATGCAGGGTGCATTCAAATTGCTCAATAGAACTGTGTAAGGCACTCAGCCATCGCTTTGCTCCTCACTTTACATTCAGTGTGCATTCATATTGCACAATAGCACAGTGTAAGGCACTCAGCCATCGCTTTGCTCCTCACTTTACATTCAGTGTGCATTCATCTTGCTCAGTAGCACTGTGCAAGGCACACAGCCATCGCTTTGTTCCTCACTCACAGGCAGGGTGCATTCATATTGCTCAATAGTACTGTGTAAGGTACACAGCCATCGCCTAGTTCCTCACTTCACATGCAGGTGCATTCATATTGCTCAGTAGCTCTGTGTAAGGTTCTCAACATTACCTTCTTTCTCACATCACATGCAGGGTGCATTCAAATTGCTCAACAGCACTGTGTAAGGTGCTCAACATTGCTTTGTTCCTCACTTCACCTGCAGGGTGCATTCATATTATCCAATAGCACTGTGTTACATACTCAGCCATTGTCTTGGTCCTCACATCACTTGCAGGGTGCACTGATATTGCTCAATGGCACTGGGTAAGGTACTCAGCCATTGCCTTGTTACTCACATCACATGCTGGGTGCATTCATAAAGCTCAATAGCACTGTGCAAGGTACTCAAAATTGCCTTGTTCCTCACCTCACATGCAGGGTGCATTCATATTGCTCAATAGCACTGTGTAAGGTACTCAGATGTCGCCTTGTTTATCACATCACATGCAGGGTGCATTCATATTGCTCAATAGCACTGTGTAATGTACTCTACATTGCCTTGTTTCTCACATCACATGCAGGGTGCATTCATTTTACTCAATAGCACTGTGTAAGGTCCTCAGCCATTGCCTTGTTCCTCCCATCACATGCAGTGTGCATTCATATTGCCCTCTAGCACTGTGCAAGGTACTCAGCCATTGCTTTGTTTCTCACATCATGCAGGGTACTATTCATATTGCTCAATAACCCAGTGTAAGGTACTCAGCCATCGCCTTGTTTCTCACATTACATGCAGGGTGCATTCATATTGCTCAATAACACTGTGTAAGGTACTCAACATTGTTTTGTTTCTCGCATCACATGCAGGGTGCATTCATATTGCCCAATAGCACTGTGTAAGGCACTCAGCCATTGCCTTCTTTTTCACATCACTTGCAGAATGCATTCATATTGCTCAATTGCTCTGTGTAAGGCACTCAGCCATTGCCTTGTTTCTCACATCACTTACAGAATGCATTCATATTGCTCAATAGCACTGTGTAAGGTGCTCAACATTGTCTTGTTTCTCATATCACTTGCAGGGTGCATTCATATTGCTCAGTTGCACTGTGTAAGGCACTTAGCCATCATTTGGCTCTCAAGTAACATGCAGGGTGCATTCATATTGCTCAATAGCACTGTGTAAGGTACTCAGCCATCGCTTTGTTCCTCACGTCACATGCAGGGGCATTCATATTGCTCAAGTAGCTCTTTGCTAGCTCACTCAGCCACTTTGTTTCTCACGTCACATGCAGGGTGCATTCACATTGCTCAATAGCACTGTGTAAGGTACTCAGCCATCGCCTTGTTCCTCACGCCACATGCAGGGGCATTCATGTTGCTCAGTAGCACTATGTAAGGTAGTCAGCCATCACCTTGTTCCTCACATGACATGCAGGGTCCATCCATACTGCTCAATAGCACTGTTAAGGTTATCAACATTGCCTTGTTCATCACATCCATGCAGGGTGCACTGATATTGCAAAAGCACTATGTAAGGTAGTCAGCCATTGCCTTGTTCCTCACATCACATGCAGCGTGCATTCCTACTGCTCAAAAAGCACTGTGTAAGGTACTAACATTGCCTTGTTCATGACTTCACAAGCAGTGTACTTTCATATTGCTGAATAGCACTGTGTTAGGCACTCATCCATTGCCTTGTTCCTCACATCACATGCAGGATTCATTGATATTGCTTAATAGCACTGTGTAAGGTACTCAACATTGCCTTGTTCCTCAAGTCACATGGAGGGTGCATTCATATTGCTCAATAGCAGTGTGTAAGGTTCTCAGCCATCACCATGTTCCTCACATCTCTTGCAGGGTGCATTCATATTGTTTAGTTGCACTGTGTAAGGCACTCAGCTATCATTTGTCTCTCACGTCACTTGCAGGGTGCATTCATATTGCTCAATAGCACTGTGTAAGGTACTCAGCCATCGCCTTGTTCCTGACGTCACATGCAGGGTGCATTCATATTGCTCAGTAGCTCTGTGTAAGGTATTCAGCCATCGCCTTGTTTCTCACGTCACATGCAGTGTGCATTCACATTGCTCAATAGCACTGTATAAGTTTCTCAGCATTGCTTTGTTCCTCACATCACATGCAGGTGCAATCATATTGCTCAATAGCATTGTGTAAGGTAGTCAGCCATCGCCTTGTTCCTCACTTCACATGCAGGGTCCATCCATACTGCTCAATAGCACTGTGTAAGGTCATCAACATTGCCTTGTTCATCACATCACATGCAGGGTGCACTGATATTGCTCAAAAGCACTGTGTAAGGTACTCAACATTGCCTTGTTTCTCACATCACATGCAGAGTGCATTCATATTGCTCAATAGCAGTGTGTAAGGTAGTCAGCCATTGCCTTGTTCCTCACATCACGTGCAGGTTGAATTCATAGTGCATTCATATGTCTCTGGTCATATGGTGACATGTCCGAGGTGGCCTGGGTGCTGCCCCATGATGCCCATGTCTCTGGTCCTATGGTGACATGTCTGTGTTGGCCAGGGTGCTGCCCCATGATGTCCATGTCTTGAGTCCTATGATGACATGTCCATGGTGGCCAGGGTGCTGCCACATGATGCCCATGTCTCGGGTCCTATGGTGACATTTCCATGGTGGCCAGGGTGCTGCCCAATGATGCCTATGTCTCAGGTCCTGTGGTGACATGTCCATGGTGGCCAGGGTGCTGCCCCATGTTGCCCATGTCTCTGGTCCTATGGTGACATGTCCGTAATGGCCAGGGTGCTTCCCCATGATGCCCATGTCTCTGGTCCTATGGTGACATGTCCATGGTGGCCAGGGTGCTGCCCCATGTTGCCCATGTCCCCAGTTCTGTGGTGACATGTCCGTGGTGGCCAGGGTGCTGCCCATGATTCCCATGTCTCTGGTCCTATGGTGACATGTCCGTGGTGGCCAGGTGCTGCCCCATGATGCCCATGTCCCCAATCCTGTGGTGGAGGCATGTAACACCTGTGTGCATCAGATGTCCTGCTGATGGTGCCTGGGTGGCATGTGTGGCAGACACCCACCCCATTGCAGCCCTGGCACCTCCCTGTGCAACCTGTGCAGTTCCACCTGCAAGTCTGTGTGTGCCACTGTTATGCCATGTGTCATAGGCATGATGAGTGCATTCTGGTGTCTGCTGCACCCATGCACAGGCTGCAGTGCACACTGATCCATGACATTCCTGCCGTAGTCCTGGTAGTACATGTGTGATGCATGCCTGGTGTGTGTGTGTGTCTGTGTGTCTGTGTCTGTGTGTGTGCCTGTGTGTGCCATTGTATGTATGTACTATCCAGTGTCCACTGTGCCTGTGACATCCCATGTCCACACCATGGTGCACACCCTGCTTACATACCTGCATACTGACCTGTGGTTCCCAAAGTTCTCCTTCACCAGATGACTGCAGTAGTTCTGGTTCCCATGCCTCCAGTCATGGGTCCTCCATCTTGGTACAGCATCCATGACATTGGCCTGTGGTGGTGCCCTGTAGCTCCCACCTCCTCCTAATCCCTGGAACTGTCACCCTCACTAGCCTTGACAGGTATTTCATGGTCTAAGGCCATGTTGTGTAGCATACAACAGGCCAGGAATATGCCACAGGCCATCTCAGGGCTATACTGTAGGGCACCACCTTACCTGCACAGACACCAGAACCACATCTTCAGCATACCAAAGACACGCTATATGATGGTGGTGCATGTAGTGCTGTGTGCCTCTTTGTAATGCCTCTCCATCTCTGTCCTGGGTCATTGGAAGGGTGTGAAGAGCCAGGACCTGAGCAGGTATGCTGCATCATCCGTGGGGGAAGAAGTGTGTCTGTTATAACATTGGTTGCCTGTGTGGCATGCACCCTGTCAGCACTCCTGTCTGCAGTGGTGTGTGCACCTGTCCTGCTCTCCTGCCCATGCATCCCCCTTCCATACAGTCCTGCTTCCTTACACCAGCTGCAGTTGCATGCCCCTATTCAAATGTGGTGTCTGTGTCACTGCTACAGTGGCACGACCATGTCAGTGCCTTACATGTGGTGTGCACTGACCATGTGTCACCCTGTGCTTGCCTGTGTCTGCTTGTGTACCCTTGCACATTTCTGCTGTCCCAGGGCCCATGCACCTGCACTGCACCACACTGCACATGTTACCCACTGCCTACTCCCCATATCCTGCCCTTGGTGCCTCTTGTGTGTTGTTGTGTCCATGTCGCCCACACCAACAAGATGGCCACTTGGTATGTCCCCTGTCTCAAACCTCCTGCAGAGGGCCGATTGATATCATATGAATGCATCATGTGTGCTCCAGGGTCTGTGGTGCAGACATGGCTGATGCACCTGTGGCATTGCCAGGGTGTGTGGCGCAGACATGGCTGATGCACCCTGTGGCATTGCCAGGTTGTGTGGCGCAGACATGGCTGATGCACCCCGTGGCATTGCCAGGGTGTGGCGAGACATGGCTGATGCACCTGTGGCATTGCCAGGGTGTGTGGCGAGACATGGCTGATGCACCCTGTGGCATTGCCAGGGTGTGTGGCGAGACATGGCTGATGCACCCTGTGACATTGCCAGGTGTGTGGCGTAGACATGGCTGATGCACCCTGTAGCATTGCCAGGGTGTGACGAGACATGGCTGATGCACCCTGTGGCATTGCCAGGGTGTGTGGCGAGACATGGCTGATGCACCCTGTGGCATTGCCAGGGGTGTGTGGCAGACATGGCTGATGCACCCTGTGGCATTGCCAGGGTGTGTGGCGCAGACATGGCTGATGCACCCTGTGGCATTGCCAGGGTGTGTGGCGCAGACATGGCTGATGCACCCTGTGGCATTGCCAGGGTGTGTGGCGCAGACATTGCTGATGCACCCTGTGGCATTGCACACCATCTGGCAGTTCACAGATTGGTAGCCCTTCTGGTTGACATATGTGATGGCGTCCTTGCCAGGCAGTGTGTGGATTGCCATATGGGACCAGCCAACGGCCCCTATGACACTTGGCATGCATGCCACCCTGTAGAACCCCTGCATGGCTTCTTCTCACTCTGCCTGCATGCTGGAGAAATAGATGTATTCTGAAGAATGTGGTAGTAGTGCAGTGAGGAACTGTGTGAGGAGCTGGGACATGGAGGCCTGTGATATGCCAATGGTGTCCTATGTGGGCCTCTGAAAGGTTCCCATGGCAAGCAGGCACATGACTATTGTCACCTTGGTTTCCACCAAGATGGCATGACCACATGCAGTGATACCATTTCATCATGGTACAGCTCACAGAGCTGCCTCAGAATGGCCCTGTTCAGATGGTATCGGCCTACTGTCTCCACATCTGTCAGCTGCTTGAATGACAGCCTGGCATGTTACCACTGTGGGGCTGGCCACCTATGATGCCTTCTGCTACCCTATCTCCTCAGCCTCATTAGCACTCCAGCAATGACTACTGGTGCTGGGTCCGTGCTGCCGCTGTTGTGGTGCTTGAATCTCTGGCTCACTGTCTCTGTCTCTCTCTCTCTCACTCTCCCCCTCTCTGTGAGTGTGCATGTGTTGCTTTCAGTCAACAGCCTGCCGGTGAAATGGACTTAAGTCTTCTTCATTTATACTTATCTTTTCTAGCGCATTTGGCATTTGTGCTGGATTTGCTCCTTTATTGCACCATGGCTTTCCACTGTGAATCACATTATGCTTGGTATACATGGGTACACCCCCTGTTTGTGCACCACATGTCATTATGATGTGTCTACAGTGCTTCTTTTTTGGTGCAGGGCATCTCTGATGCACTGACGCATTCACCCTGTGTGTGAATTGTTCTACAGCGCATCTTTGTGTTGAGCCGGCACATCTGAGTTGCGCTCAGCACATTTCTTTTGTGGATCCTGCCTACAGTATCTATGTCACAGTCACTTCAGAATTCATTTAGAATGTCTGGCTTCAGTACCAGAACTAACTATATTTAAATTCAAATTAGTTTAAAACAAAAAATAGCATAGTATTGTGAGCATGAAAGTTGCTCAGCACAAAATTACCTACAAATTGAGTGATGTTTCATTTATAGGTACAGTGTAGATTTATTTATAATTCAGCTAAAAACAGCAGAAAATTCCATGTTCTTTGTTCACCTTTTGAGAAATAAATTCAAATAATTTTAAATGAAAAATAACACAGCACTGTGAGCAAAGAAGTTCAGCACAAACATATCTACTAAATGAGTGGTGTTTCATTTATGGATACTTTTAGTTTTTTATAATTAGCAAAAACTCAGCAGAAATTTAAATGTTTTATCCACTTTTCAGCAAACAAGTGCAATAACTTTAAAATGAAACAAACCCTGACTAGAGCCAATAAGGCTGCAAAATGGAATCTAGGTTAAACATGATGAAAATATATATTTTTTAAAGTTTTACACCAAGTATTCAACACAGCCTTGTGTTAACCCTACCTCATAAAACGAACAGAGAAAACATTAGACTCCTAGCCTAAAGGTGATGTCATGTAGCAACAGCAAAATCAATGTTTGGGCTACAAACACACATTTTGGGCAGAAGTTGAAAAACATTCATGAGTCACTGTGACAAAATGGCTATGTTGAAAATCTCTGGTAGAAATATGGAGGATAATGTATGGTTCTCTATTGGTAACCAGTCAGTTAACTGTCAAGAGGTTGCCAGGGCGACCGTGAAAACCTCGAGAGCGAAGCTCGAGAGGTTTATGTCGCCATGGCAACTTTGAGACGGTTAACATTGATCGGTTGCCGATAGAGGGACCATACATTATTTTTTATAGTGTATGGTCCCATGTAAAAAGGCTGTTTACTTTTTGATAACTAGTCACCGCCGCACCGTTCAGTCCTTCTCTAACCACTGCTGTTCATCCGTCGGTTCCCCCGTTAAAAAAAAAAGCACGCACATGTGCAGACTAATCGCTGTTGTTAACCTATCGATGTGACATAGCATCGATAGGTTAACAACATATCTACCTCACATCGATAGGTTAACAACCTTAGGAAATGATGATTTCCTAAGGTTAACAGCATTCTATCACACATTATAATGAATATTACCAAAGTTATGAGCCCACATTTGCAAAAGTTAAACTAGCCTCATAACTTAATAGGTGAACATTTTAGAATCATAGAACATATAGAGGATTGTGTATGAGCAGTCATATATAACAAGGATATTCTTGTATCAAGAGGTTTCCTTGGTAATAGATGACCTCAAGAGCGCAGCTTGAGAGGTACTCTGTTACCAAAGGAACCTCAAGGTACATGAATTTCCTTGTTAGTGTATGACTGCTCATGCAAAATCTTTTTATAGTGTATGGGCAGTCACAGCATACAAAAATCCTGCAAAACAAGCTGGAGAAGACAACAGAGAATATAACATTTTCTTTTCTTTTTAACTGACACAGTGTGCTACAGATGTTTCTGTAAGTTCAAGTTAAAAAAAACACAACTTCCAGCTTAATTGGATTAAATAAATCAACTATGTGGCAGCATTCCAAGTTGTTAAGCTGCAGTAGTGACATAGCTAGTGCAGTATAACAGCTGTGATGACATATCTATTGCAGCATAACAACTCCATTCTAGTTATGGATTTCTATCCATAACAACATCCTACCATACACTATAAGAATGTGTGAAGTATAATATCACCCTATATTACATTTATTCAAGGCCAGGGAATGCATTGCTTGTCTATTTTTTTTTTTGTCATTGAAAAAGTTTCACTTGGTACACAGGGAGGAAATATGGATACAGATTTACTTACTCAATCCCTAAATCTCATGGTATCAGGGCAGAAAAGGGGTTAGGGTGCATTCAGGTAGAAGTGAGGATAACGTTATCACAAATGTGCTCCTTAAGTCAGGCCCTCTGCTTCCACAGTGTCAAACCTCAAAGTGCAACATGTGAACAGAAGACAAACAGGGTAATCCTCCTGTCTGTTTTGGGTCCGAATCACCTACTAGCCTTGAGTCCTGGGGGTCAAATGTGAACTTTTTCACTAGCACACCAAGTTAACAGGCTCAGCTATGTACCCTCTTTGGGGGATGCAGTACAATCCATCACCCAGTGGCACCCAGTCAGGTTCCCAAGTGTACCCTTTCAACTCAATATGAGACCTAGGTATATTCTTACCTGTAGCAAGATAGTAATACATCCTTTTAAGCTCTTAAAAACTGTCAGAAATGCCCAATACAGTTTTAGCCTACACATGCAAAAGAAAGACTCAAGCAGGATTTATGAGAACCACAATAAAGGTTTACTAAAATAACAAAATAGATAAAATACAAAACACATATAGAGCAGATATCCTGTACTTACAGTCAAAAAAAATGGAGGTTACAGAACAAAACCCCTGTTTTAAAATGTTCTAGTCTAGCTATGTTCAAAGTGAAGGTGCACTATGTTGAACAGAAGTGTTTTGCCTGGAGTCCAGAGATCAAGTGTTCAGTCCCTCAGATTACTGGGCAATATTCAAAGTCAGTCTCTCCACCTCCTTGTGAGGTCACAGTACACATGACATCACTGTTAGTCCTGCAATAAACTTTAATCTGAGTAGGAATCCTAAAAAATTATGTTATTTTACTGCTGGCTGGGAGTCAGCAGTTACCAATTAGAAAAAAAAATATGACAGTCTCTTTAATCAAAGCAGTTCCCTTTGATGGCTCAGAACCCACATCCTGATAACATATAACTATTACAAGTTGTCCGTTCCTAGGATGTCTTAAAATATGTAATTTCCTATGGCTGTCTACCTTTCAAAGTAGAAGAGGTTCACAAGATGTCACAACCTGTTTCCTTGGAAGGAAGTTTTCAGTTAGAGTTTCCACTGGGCCAGTTTTATGACAGCCAGCTGATTCAATACACTGGAGCCTCTAAGGTTAAAAGATCAGGCCATTAAAACTGTTAGGACTGTTTTCTTTCTAAGCAAACCTTCACATATTTTTATAACACAAATATTATACAATGCAATTATTAGAGAGCTTATCACGTTACAAAGCCCAATAACATTTATTATGGTACTGTACTAGATAAGACCCTGCTGAAAGAATGCAACATATATGTCAAGCAGAGAAACACCAACTTGGCATAAATGCTGAACACTTTGGTACGGTCTTACATTGCAGCAAGTCAACCCTCACAAAGGCAGAATGATATATCAGTCGGGAATTCCTATATGTTCCAGTTCTATTGGCAGCCTAAGGGTTAAATTTTGTCAGTGTTTATTTTTGAGTGGGAGATTGTGAAAAATTTCAAATGGTTGTCAATGCCAACCCACAATTTTTCCTCTTTGATGATGGAACTGCTACTTTAAGAAAATGGGCCGTGGAGAAAATTATGATACATCAAACTTTCAATAACCCTAACTGTTTACACACTGTGGGTCACTTTCTCAGACAGAAAAACTGACCTTCTCACTTCTCTCTGAGTGCAAACCATGACCTCTTTTTGAGCTGACAAACTGCCAAACCCCCATCTGCTGCTTGCTTAGTGGCAATGAATTTATGTGGCATTTTTTAGTTCTGCATGTTTATGCTGTCACATTCAACGCCTACGGACATCCTTTGTAAGGTTCCCTCTGTCAGTTTCTTCATATTTCCTCCAGCATTTAATGCAGTAGTAAAGAGAATTTGTTCACAGCTAAAAATAAAAAGACATTTGCTGGTGGGCATTCTCTTTAGATACCACTGTTAAGTGGAAGCTGTATTTTCAAACTAGGAATACCTGGAAGGATCTAACAGATAATGTTCACATTTCTCTTTACTAGTAGTTGTTACCGACTTCTCCTGTGGAACCAAGCAGAATGGATTCGAGTGGCGGACAGTAATATGTTGCTCAGCAATGAAAAACTGAAAGAAGCAAAAGGATGAGGCGCACCAACACATGCAGAAAGCACCAGGACTGCAACAATCTATTATTCTGTGTTCTTTATTTAACTCAAGTGCATAGTGCACCCACATGTGCAGAAAGCACCAGGACTGCAACAATCTACTATTCTGTGTTCTTTTTTTAACTAAAGTGCATAGTGCACCCACACATACCTGAGCATAAAGAAGTGATGGCTGAGCCGCTCTGAAAAGTTATGCTTCTCCTGGCCCCTGCCAGGCACTGTCGGGGTGAATAGAAACATAGAATTTGATGGCAGATAAGGACCGCTTGGCCCACCCAATCTGCCCATTTCCCTGCCTACTGGATAAGCTGCAGATCCTAGTTAACCAACAGCCTACTTCTTCCTACCCCAATCCCCTAGAATTGCCTTATGACTGTCCCATGCATGCTTGAATTCCACCACTGTTTTTGACTCCACAACCTCCTCCGTAAGGCCATTCCATGCATCCACAACCCTCTCTGTGAAAAAATACTTCCTTAAATTACCTCTGAGCTGCCCTCCCTATCTTCAAATTGTGCCCCTTGTTCTTGCACACCTCTTTTTTTGAAAGATGCTACCCTCTTGGACTTTGTTGATTCCCTTGAGGTACTTGAAAGTTTCTATCATGTCCCCCCTCTCCCTCCTTTCCTCGAGGCTATACATATTAAGCTCCTTTAGTCTCTCTTCATATGTCTTCCAGTGCAGATCCTGCACCATTTTAGTTGCCCTCCTCTGGACAGTTTCCATCCTGTCTATGTCTTTGCGAAGACTGGGTCTCCAGAACTGCATGCAGTACTCCAGATGGGGTCTGACCAGCTGTCTGTACAGAGGGATAATAACTTCCTGTTTTCTACTGGTGATGCCTCCCTATGCATCCCAATATCCCCAGCCCTCCTTGCTGCCCTCTCACATTGCTTGCCCACCTTTAGGTCATCTGATATGACTACCCCAGGTCCTTTCTATTTTTGTTGTTGTTAGTATCTCACCCCATTGTGTACTCTTCCCTGGTTTTTGTTTCCCAGGTGCATTACCTTGCACTTCTTAGCATTGAATCTAAGCTGCCATACATTTGACCATTCCTCTAACCTTGCCAAGTCCCTTTTCATCCTTTCCACCCCACCTTGTGCATCAACTCTGTTGCAGATCTTTGTGTCATCTGCAAAGAGACATACTTTTCCTTCCAGTTCCTCTACAATGTAACTTATAAAGGCATTGAAGAGGACTGGTCTTAATACTGAACCCTGCGGTACCCCACTAGTAACCCCCCTTTCATCAGAGTGGACTCCATTTGCTATTACTCTCTGTGTCCTTTTTTCCAGCCAATTTTTTACCCAGGCTGTCATCTTGGGACCCACTCCCAGCCTGGCTAACTTGTATATTAATCTTTTGTGTGGGACTGTGTCAAGTGCCTTGCTAAAGTCTAGATTGGCCATGTCCACAGCCCCTCCCTGATCTACTACTTTGGTCACCCAGTCAAAGAAATCTATCAGATTTGTCTGGCATGACCTTCCTGCTGTGAATCCATGCTGCCTTGGGTCCTGTGCCCTCTGGCCTCTAGATACTTGACAATTCTTTCCTTCAGAAGTGATTCCATCATTTTCCCTACCACTGAGGTTAAACTAACAGGTCTGTAGTTTCCTGCTTCTGCCTTGCTCCCACTTTTGTGAAGGGAATCACATCTGCCCTCCTCCAGTCCTCGGGTACCACCCCATCCTCCCATGATTTGTTAAACAGGGTAGTCAGTGGTGTCACTAATTCTACCCTTAGTTCTTTAGAATTCTGGGATGAATCCCATCAGGCCCCATTGCTTTGTCCACCTTCAGTTTTAAGAGTTCTTTCAGAACCCTTTCTTCTGTAAATGGGCTGGTATCAACTTCTGTATCCAGTGTGTTTCTACTGTTTGTTCTAGGTACCCCCTCTTCCTTTGTAAATACTGATCAAAATATTTGTTTAGTATCTCTGCCTTTTCACAGTCTCCTCTGCCCACCCTCCCCTTTATTAAGCCTCCACTATCCCTCCTTGGTCTTCCTTCGCCCCTGATGTACCTGTAAAGGTTTTATCCCCTTCTTAACTGAGTTGGCTATCTTTTCCTTGGTTTGGGCCTTTGCTGTTCTGACTGCCTTCCAGCTTCCTTTTGCTTTAACTGATACAGTTCTCTGTCCTGCTTCTTCTGTGATTCCTTGTACTTCCTGAAAGCTTTCTTTTCTCTTGAACCTTCACTACCACTTCCTTTGAGAACCATAGTGGTTTCTACATCATTTAGTTTTGTTTATTTGCTTCACAAAAGGCTTGTTGCCTCTGTGATGGCAGTTTTATTATTCCCATTGTTCTTCCACCCTCCTTCCTGCCCGTTTGCTAGTGCATTCCTTAGGCACTTACCATTTTGGCAAAGTCAGCCTTCCTAAAGTCCAGTACCTTTGCCTTTGTATAGCTTGACTCTATTGCTGTGTTTATTGTGAACCATACTATTCGATGGTCGTTAGTTCCCAGATGGCTACCCACTTCTACATCTGTGATTCTCTTTTCATCTCCATTTGAGAGAACCAGGTCCAAGACTGCTCCCTCTTGAATGGGCTCCAATACTAGTTGTCTAAGGCATGCCCCCTGTAGGGCATCTAGAATAACCCCACTCTTCGAAGTGGCTGCGGCAACTGCACTCCAGTTAACATCTGGCATATTCAGATCACCCATCAGCAATATCTCCCCTTTTTTTGCCATACTAAGTATACTTTCTATCATTTCCTTGTCCATTTCCTCCCCCTGAGAAGGGGGTCTGTATACAACCCCTGTGCGGATTGTGGTGCCATTGCCGGAATCACTGTGGTAATATCTGGCAGGGATCAGGAGAAATGTTAGCTGCAGAGAGGCTCTGCCACCACTTTTGTATGCTCACTATGTGTGGGTGCACTATGCACTTTAGTTAAATAAAGGACTTTGAATAATATGTCTGCAGGCCTGGTGGTTTCTGCATATGTGGCCACTCCTCATG
Source organism: Neoceratodus forsteri (assembly GCA_016271365.2). Lineage (NCBI taxonomy): Eukaryota > Metazoa > Chordata > Ceratodontiformes > Ceratodontidae > Neoceratodus > Neoceratodus forsteri. The sequence goes on from JADMNL010000028.1 coordinate 19,020,455, forward strand.
ATTTTGCTTGCCCTTTTGGAACAGTAGGCTGAGATGGGACATGATCTCAGTCTTCTCATTCTAAGGGGTAATGACAGGATTGAACATATGGATATGTTCTCCAGCAGGACACAGGGACATGCTCTAAAGGTCACAGATGGCAAGTTTAAGGGTAACATTAGGAAAAATATTTTGTTCCAGAAGGTGGTGGCCTTCTAAGATGACTCAGTAACAGAGACTCTGAACATGAAGGCAGTAGAGTGGTACCCAGTTTTGCCCACCCCTTAGCTTTTGCTAGCACTGAAGCCATCAGTATGAGAACCCTGCACAGTCCTTGCCCACGCTGTACCTACCCATGTGGATAAACAGAGGGCTTCAGCTTCTAGTGCTGTTAGTCTGCCACCTGTCATCAGCACTGTATCTATCACAGTGCAGAAACCTGGACTGTTCTATACTGCATCTGCCCCTGCAGAATTACAGAGGGCTTCAGCCTGCAGTGCTGTTAGTCTACCACCTGTCATCAGCACTGTATCTATCATAGTACAGAAACCTGGACAGTTCTATACTGCATCTGCCCCTGCAGATTTAGAGAGGGCTTCAGTCTGCAGTGCTGTTAGTCTGCCACCTGTCATCAGCACTGTATCTATCATAGTGCAGAAACCTGGACAGTTCTATACTGCATCTGCCCCTGCAGATTTAGAGAGGGCTTCAGCCTGCAGTGGTGCCAGTCCCTTACTGTTCACCAGTCACATTCTGTACCTGTCACTGTAGATAAACAAAAGGCTTTAGTCCCCAGTTCTGGCAGTCCCTCATCATTCACCAGGACTTAATGCAGACAGTGTGGAAACAAAGCACTGCCTCGTCCCCCAAGATTCACAAACTTCACCTGGAAAACAAGTGAATCACACCTACTGGAAAACAGGGTTAGGTACTAAATCCCAGCATGTAAATTCCTAATACCAATATCTTGAAAACACAAAATAGTGACATACCAAAATTCCGACATAAAACATCCTGACATTACAACTGCCTGTATTCACATAGTCCTGACATGCATAACAAACAAATTGTAACTTACTATCATTGAAATTCATTCCATTCTGCAGTAATCCAGTTATCAGTCCAACCCAGAAATTCAAAAATCCAATTAAAATTAAAATGTATATCTTTAATTATATTCAAGGCCCCTAGAATTCTGCGGCCGCAGAATTTTGCACAGAACTTGCAATCTACCGCAGAACTTCTGCGGTGCAACAGAATTCACTCTTCTTGGTGATTTTTTATTAATATTTCTGTTGATACATAGAATCTGGTTCTCTTCCCCTCTTTTTATATCCAAAACCCCCTATATGCTCAGAATGTGATGTTATCATTGCTATAACATCATACATTAGCTAATGAAATGGCTGCCTTCTGCAATAGGAGTGAACAGTCACTTATCTACCACAGCTCCCACTGCCAGAGATGGTGGCACAGCACATCATGCTTGGTGATATTTGCTCAACCTGCACTACAGCCTAATACAATTTTCAGTCTTACATTATTGCACTAGGGACAACTTAAACAAAACGCTGTCAATAGCACAGACCTGTTAAGTCCATACCGCACTTTGTACAAACCTCTATTTGTGCCTTTAAGGTGTAGAGACGCTATCTGAAATGAATAACTGGTAAAATGAATTTAACTGTCTCAATTTTTAAGAAAAATAAAGTAATTATGCCCAGAAAAGTGAAATATAATAATGTTAGACCTGTTGAAAGAATAGACCTGTTAAATAATAATTGCACTGTATGCATTTTTGCCAGGGTTATTGATTACATATTGTCATTGGTTGATAGAATCACCTAAAAGTTATTGAGAAATGTTGTGTGCAGGGACAGCTGTTGGGCCAGAGGGTAGCATGCTGTATTTCCATGCCGGCAACTCAAGTTCAGAGATTAGCTCTGTGAGCTGGCTGGGCAGCACAAGGATTGGTGGAACACATCACTGCTCGGAGCCTGAGAAGGTATGGTGCAGTGTTCTGTCACATGGTGGACACATTGTGATGGGCCGGAGAGCTGTATCTCACAATTGGTTCACATGCATGTCATGGCCTGATGGTGTTACGCAGTGTGTCAGGGAAAGCAGGCCGACATGAAAAATGAGTTTTGCAATAACTCCTCTATTCCATTTCCAATGGGACCTGTATGAATGAAGATGCAAGTTCATGGAAATAAAAAAATATATATATATACACACTATATATATATATATACACACACACACACACACACACACACACACACACACACACATATACAGTATCTGTCTCTCACCACACACACACACAGATATTTGTTTATATGTTACAGACTGCATATAAATGTATAAGTGATACACATGGGACCCTCATGAGTGGTGTAGAAAGCACATACAAATATATAAGTGATAGACAGTGGAAACCTCATTAGTGGGATAGATAGCATGCACATAGAAATACCATATTTATCACATAAGACCCTCTGCATATGTCATTTATGCAACAGGCCAGGACCTTAAGGAGAGACATTTGTTTTGCTTTTTAGGTATAAAATTATTTCTATAAGTCTGTTATTTTTGAACCAGTGTTACTGTGCTTTCCACCTTCCTGATTGCTATAACCACTGCCATGAAAGTGAAGTCAGGATGACAAGCTGACACCGTGATGTAGTAGTTTTAGTGCCATAGAACTTCCGCAGAAATCACAAACCCCCGCCGCCAGAAGTTCTGTGGCAAATGGTAGAATCTTGCATGAACTTGGTCCCCTCTGCCGCAGAAAAGTAGGGGCCCTGATTATATTAATAGTTAAAAGTTCATTTAAAAGGTAAAACCTATATTTAAAGTATTTATAGTGTTAAGTTATGCGAGTTCCCAGGATGATCTAGGCAAGCCTTTGCAGGTGATCAGGGGGATACTGGGATGCATAGGGAGGGGCATCACAAGTAGAAAAAGGGATTTGATTATCCCTCTGTACAGACAGTTGGTGAGACCCCATCTGGAGTACTGCGTGCAGTTTTGGAGACCTCATCTACCCAAGGACATAGATAGGATGGAAGCAGTCCAGAGAAGGGCAACTAAAATGGTGCAGGGTCTACATCAGAAACCATATGAAGAAAGACTGAGAGAGCTTAATATGCATACCCTTGATGAAAGGAGGGACGGGGAACATGATAGAAACTTTCAAGCACCTCAAGGGAATCAAGCAACAAAGTCCAGGAGGGTAGCATCTTTCAGGAAAAGAGGTGTGTAAGAACAAGGGGGCACAATTTAAAGTTAGAGTTGGGATGGCTCAGGGGTAATGTAAGGAAATTATTTTTCACAGAGGGAATGGTGGACGCATGGAACCGCCGTCCTGGAGAGGTTGTGGGTCTAAAACAGTGGGGAATTCAAACATGCATGGGACAGACATAAGGCAATTATAGTGGGGGTTGCAGGAAGTAGGCTGTTGGTTAACTAGAATCTGCAGCTTATCCATTAGGTAGGAAATGGTCAGACTGGTTGGCTAAGTGGTCCTATCTGCCATCAAAGTCTATGTTTCTATGTTTCTATCTAGGCAAGCCTCATATGATCATCTCAATTGTTGTCTCAGCAAAAGATTGAGATAAACAATCAAGGAGAAAGGCAGAAAGGGGGGCACAATTCAACAGAAGGGCAGACAGCAGAGAGAACCATGGATAAAGGAGAACCAGAGAGGGGGCTGGAGTAGAACAGCTAAACAGTCCAGGGAGTTCACATCATGGAAAGTCATGAGTGCCAATGCCAGGAGCCTATGCAACAAGATAGAGGATCTGAAGGCTGCCATGGTACAGTGGGACCTGGACATTGTGGCCATCACAGAGACCTGGTGTAATGAGAACCACGACTGGGAGATGGCCATACCTGGCTACAACATATTCAGAAGAGACAGGGCAGGTAGGAAGGGAGGAGAAGTGGCACTTTATGTGAAAGATGGCATACAGGCCACAGAGATCCAAGAGGAACAAAATGGAAGAGTGATACTGTGGGTTAAGCTGGAAAGGAAAATGGGGCCAGCCATCTTCACAGGGATGGTCTATAGACCACCAACCATGAGGAAGAAATGGATTGGGAGCTGATGCTAGCCATCCAAAGGATGTCAGACAAGGGGGAGGTGGTGCTGATTGGAGACTTCAGTATTCCAGATGTGGACTGGAGTTTCCCAGCAGCAGTAGCAGCATCCAGGAGCAGATTTATCCTGCACTCCCCTTCAAGGTGCCTTGCTTAAGCAATTGGCCATGGAACCAACTCATCAGAAGGCAATACTGGCCCTTGTGCTCACAAACAGGGACAGTGTGATAGCGGTAACAGTGACCACTGGAATGTGGTTTGAAATCACAGGAGGAACAGAATTAAGCCACAGAAAACACGTAACCTGGATTTTAGGAAGGCAAACTTTGACAAAGTGTGGGAATGCTTGAAACAGGCACTAATGGGAATGGGGCAGGAATCAGATGTGGAGGAACAACGAATATTTAAAATAGGGATTACAAGAGCAACAGAATTATACATTAAGCAGGCTCATAAGAGGAAAAGGAAGAGGAAGTCATTATAGTTTTCCAAGGAGGCAGTGGAGAAAGTGAAAGCCAGAAAGATTGCATTCTGGCAATACAGAAAGACATAGGTAGAAGAGGATAGGAAGAAGCACCAGGATAAGCAAATGGGAAGCAGGGAGGTAACTAAGGGAAGCCAAAGCTCAGACAGAAGAGTGCATTGCAAAATCAGTGGACAGAGAGGATAAAACCTTTTACAGGTTCATCAATGAAAAAGAAGGACAAAGGGAGGGATAGTGAGAATGAAGGGGGAAGATGGGGACTGCATGGAGGATGATAACAATAAAGCTGACATACTGAACAGATATTTCTGCTCTGTCTTTACTGAGGAAGCGAAGGGTAATGGGCCTGAATGAAGTGCAAGGGGAGGGAACAGCACAGTAATGATCACAAGTTCCTTTGTATGGGAAAGGGTCCTAAAGGAACTGGAAGGAATAAGAGTCAATAAAGCCAGATGGGGTGCACCCCAGGGTCCTAAATGAACCCTCCTAAGGTGGTGACTAAACCTCTGGCACTCCTGTTTAGCCAATCACTGGAAACAGGGGAGGTACAAAAAGACTGGAGGACAGCAGATATAAACCCCTTATACAAAAGGGGGAACAGTGAGGAAGCAGGGAACTGCAGATCAGTCTGCCTGACCTCACTAGTGAGGATGATCATGGAATCACTACTGAGAGAGAGATTGGTGGAACATCTAGTTACCAACAGAGTACAGGACCCAAGGCAGCATGGTTTCGTCGGGGGAGGTCATGCCAGGCCAGCCTCTTTGAATTTTTCAACTGTGTGACAAGGGAGGTGGATCAGGGAAGCGCACTGGATGTGGCCTATCTGGACTTTAACAAGGCCTTTAATGCAGTGCCACATAGGAGGCTAGTAAACAAACTTGGGAATGTGGAGTGGGCAAGACAGAAGTGCGGTGGTGGTAATTGGTTTGGCGGCAGGACACCGTGGGTGGTGGTAAATGGCTGTTACTCCACAGAGGGAAGCGTGACCAGTGGGGTACCACAAGTGTCAGTGCTGGGACCGATCCTATTTAACGCCTTCGTCAGTGACATTGTGAAGGACCTAGGAGGCAGAATTTACCTGTTTGCTGATGACACAAAGCTCTGTAACAGAGTGGACACACCAGAGGTGTAGACAGAATGAGGAGGACCTGCAGAAGCTTGAAGAATGGTCAAGGGTTTGGCAGTTCAAATTCAACTGAAGAAATGCAAAATAATGTAAATGGGCACAAGCACCCTGGAACAACACACCAGTTGAGTGGGGAGGATATAGCATGCACCAAGCAGGAAAGGGAGCTTGGGGTTATCATCTCTGATGACCTCAAGGTAGAAACAGTGTGACAAGACAGCACGTAAAGCAAATAGGATGCTGGGATGTACAGGCAGGGGCATCACCAGCAGGAAAAGGAGGTCATAATTCCACTATACAAGACACTAGTGAGGCCCCACCTGGAGTACAGTGTACAGTTCTGGAGACTTCACCCACGTAAGGACACAGACAGGGAAGAGAAGGTTCAGAGGAGGGCAACAAAGATGGTGCATGGATTGCATCACAAGTTCTATGGGAAAGCTGAAGGACTTGAATTTGTACTCCTGGAGGAGAGGGGGATAGAGAGAGAGGATATGATTGAGACATACAGGTACCTCACAGGGAGGAAAGAGTGCAGGAATACACCATTTTCCAGTGAAAAGATGTTCCAGGACTAGAGGACATGGGCTGAAGCTGTAAGGAGGGCAATTCAGAGGAAATGTGAGGAAGAATTGTTTCATAGAAAGGGTGGTGGACAAGTGGAAGTCATAGGGCCTGAAACAATCATGGGATTTAAGAATGCATGGGCTAGACATGAGGGAATTCTGAGGTCCGGGGTGAGGGGCAACTGATTTCTAGAAAAACATAAAGGGAACTTACAAACTCAAATGGGCAGACTGGGTGAGCCATAGGCCCTGATATGCCAACAGTGTCTATGTATCTACATGGCAAGCATTGCTTCCTTTTGCAGTTGAGCTGTGAATTGGTTGGTGCTCACATGTGAAGAACCTATTAATGCACCTAGTCTCTGGTACCACTCTTCTATACTGTTTTCTGTACATGGAATTCCATTGTGGACCTGGTCATGGACAGACCAGAATTGAGGTGGGAAAGGTGGAGGGCTTCTAATGGCCATTTGGTGCATCACTTATCTCCTGACTCTGCCCAAAATATAATTTTGTTCCAACCATGCCAACAGTGGAGCAGTATTGTCTGTCATACTGTGGTGCTAAACTTGGTCCTCTATCTTTCTCACACTGTTTGCCCAAATGAAACAAATGCCCTTATTAAATGTTTCAGGACACTTTGTTTGCAGGCATTTACTGTCGCCTGCTCAAAATCCATTATTATAAACTCAGGCGACAGACTTAAATCAGACTCATCTGCCAAGCCATGAAGGTCCTGGAATAGTCAATGATGCTAATGTTCAATTTATTGTTTGTTATACGTGTCGGGATTGTGTGAATACAGGCAGTTGTAATGTCAGGATTTTTTGTGTCGGAATTTTGATATGTCAGTATTTTGTGTTGTCAGGATTTTGGTGTTAGGATTTTACATATGGGGATTATGGTTGTCGGGATTTAATACAGATCCCAGAAAACAGTCTGGCTTGATACAAGTACCTGTCACTGTGTGTGATCATTCAGTTTCGTGTGGGTCACCGACAACATTTGCAGTTTGGATTTCTGTTACTGTTCCCTTTTGAGACCATATGCTTACTTCATTTTGCAGTTGCAATATAGATTTTGTCACTCTGACTGCACTTTTCTTGGTCATATGTTGCTTGGAATTTAGTACAAGCCTGGCATTTTTGCTTCTTATCTTGCATTGAACAGTTGACATTGTTTTTTTCCCCATGGAGAAACTGCAGGTTTTGAGATGGGAAAAGGATCTTGGGTGGTTGTGGATGCCAAAATAAACACCTCTCAGTAGTGTAGGAGGGCAGTGGCAAAAACAAATAAAATGCACGGGTGCAACACCAGGGAGATAACGTTGAGGAGATGGGAGGTGCTTCTCTCTCTGTATAACTGCCTGGTTAGTCCACATCTGTAGAGTACTACGTGCAGTTTTGGCATCCATCCTTGAAAAGGAACATTGCACTTCTGGAGAGGAGATAAGGAGAAGGTTAAACTGAGTAATGTCAGGTATGGAGGTGTAACCCAATGGAAGATGAGGTGGGGGGTTCAGGGAAGGGCAGCAACGGTGTCCTGGCTGGGTGCTGATTTTTAAGCAGACTTGATTGATCAATAGGCCTACTTTGCTTGGCATCTTGTTAGCACACAGAAACGGTAAGACTTGTGAGTTTACTTGAGTTCTGTAAAATGCAGGCAGTTTGGAGCAGTCTTGAATCACTGCACTCTACAAACATTCTTGTGATATCTTTTAGAATTAATGTCCCTTTTATAAGGGGTTATACTGTTACTTGCTACCAAAATATTACATTTAAGCCTCTTTATCATACAGCCTCACCACCACCAGTCCGCTGGAAATAAATGTAGTTTCAGTTTGCATTTGGGTTGCAATTTCATTATTTTGATTGCCTGTAAAAGTAGTTCATTCTACTTTTACTTCAAACTGGCAGATGCTGGAGTGTGTATAAAAAAGTTTGTAATATTTATGTGGCAATTTGAACCTCAGATCCAGCTTCTCCTGCCCTTCAGGTTTTCGCCAAGATGCTGTTGTGTTTCACTTGCTTGATTAGATGCACACTATGTTACGATGCAATGTGGATTACTGGTGTAGGACGTTTGTGTGGCAATGTATGAACATTAGGCAACTGAATGTTTTATTTTCGTAAAGTAGGGAAAATGATGGAATCACTTCTGAAAGAAAGAATTGTTGAGTGCCTAGAGGCCAGAGGGGCACAGGACCCAAGGCAACATGGATTCACAATGGGAAGGTAGTGTCAGATGAATCCAAGAGATTTCTTTGACTGAGTGATCAAAGTAGTAGACCAGGGAGGGGCTGTGGACATGACCTACCTAGATTTTAGCAAGGCATTTGATACAGTCCCACAAAAAAAGATTAATACACAAGTTAGCCAGCCTTGGAGTGGGTCCCAAGATGGTAGCCTGGATAAACAAGCATTTGTCAATGCTGAATGTTTGCTTGCTGGCATTGACACTGGTAGTATAGAAGTTACAGAGCTGCATAATAGGAATGGCAGTGAAGTATTGAACTGAAGCCAACCCCACCACCACCCTGCAGATACTGACAGGCATTGGGGTGTGCCTTTGGGTCATCAGGCATAACGGCTATGGCATTTCACCACACCCTACCCTGCAGACACCGACAGGTGTCAAGGTGTGCCTTGGGGGTCTTTGGCCCTTATGTTGACCCCATTCTATTAGGAAATATGGTGAGATGGGTGCAGTATAGGAGAATGGGGTGAACTTTGAAGCCGAAGAGTCCAAGGCACAACTTGATGCCTCACTAGCTGCAGGTGTGAGTGGGGGTGGAATGGTATGAGCATTACAGGCGACAATCCCAAGTCACACCCCTGAGGCCTGTCAGTCTCTACAGGGAATGCTGCAGACGTTCATTGGTATTTTCGCTCCAAATTTTCAACATTGTTTTTTTGTGACCCCCACCTTATGAACAGTGGCAATATCAGTTCATTAGCTGAAAGCTGATTGTGCACAGTGACTACGCCATTTGGGGCCACAGTTGTGAAAACACATTTCAAACAGGATGAAAATGACAGTTGTACTGTTCATGGGGAGGTGTGAAAAATGGCAATATTGAAAATCTGGAGTTAAAATATCAGAAAAACTGGTGAAGTCATGAGTGAGCATAGAAACTGCACAACACACACCCGTAATGTAATTAGTTTGGGGATTTTTTACAGCAGATTGTTAACACGTGCATTTTGGGCCTCCACTCATGAACAGTGTCATGGTGATTTTCTTAATCTGTCCCAAACAGTGATTTCCCACAGTGACCACGCATTTCTTCGCTGGAAGTGCGAAAACACATTTTGACCATGGTGTGAAAAATGACAGATGTACTGTTCATAAGGGAATGTGGAAAATGCTAGTGGTGGAAATCTGGACTGAAAATATTACAAATTCATGAACTTATGAGGGTGCGTGGAAACTGCGCAATGCTCACTCATAATACAGTCATTTTGTGAACTTTTGTCACCAAATTTTTAACATAGCCATTTCAAGACCTCTGCTCATGAACAGTGTCACTGTGATTTTCTTAATCTGTCCCAAACATTGATTTCGCACACCAACTGCGCCATTGTGCGCTACATGCGCGGAAACACATTTTGGGCGAGATATGAAAAATGACAACTAAAATAGTCTCTGTTCATTTGTGTACTGTGGAGGAGCTGCCAACCATTAAATTATGTAGAGCAGACACTTGGTAAAAAGGTATGAGGGAATTATTGTGAAATTATTTACAGGATATGTAAAAAATATCCCCCTTTTAAAACAGCAATTAAAAGCAGGTGAATTCAGGTAGCTGCTGTACTGTTGCTGTCTTTTGACATGACAACAATGCCTTCACGAGTGTGCGCTGATTTCATTTATATATCCTGCATTATCCTAAGTTATTTAATTGCTGTTTTTTTCAAATTCATTGGCATAGTTGAAACCATTGTCACACAGGCTAGAACAGGCTAGAACATCCCTTGTTAAGTTTACTCATGTAAGCTTCAGCAGAAGACCTTGTTGGGCCAAACACTTAGACACTTTGTTCTTTTTGTAACATCCATGTATGTTGGTTCAGCAAAAGGCAACAAACCATTTGCTTCAGTATAATTTTTTTTGAATGCACTGCATTAAAATAAGAATTGTATTGTAATACCCTGGCAGACTACATACAGCAGGGCTCCCAGATCTATAGGGAGTCATTTACAAAGAAATTGTTCCCATTGACTTGCATTGGTTACAGGGGCATCAGACATAAGCCCTTTTACTCAGGATTTCATGATAAGTTGAATTCTTTTGGGAAACAATTGCAGTGACTGAAGTGAATATAGGTTCACTAGGAGAGAGTGAGTGTGTGCGTGCGTGTGTGTGTGTCTGTGGAAGAGAGAGAGAGAGAGAAAGAGAAGGGGAAAAAAGGGGGAGTGAGAGAGAGAGAGAGACAACATCTCCTTAAAGCTATGCATCTCCCCCACCCACATTATGGGGATGTGGGTGGGTTAGGGTGTATTGTCTGTATGAAGAGGAGGAGAAAAATTACATTTTTTATCTCTTTTTCAGATTCCTTAGACACTTGTGGTACATCAAGTTGTTAAATTCTCAGTGTATATTGACATCAGTACATATCAGGCTATGTGGTCTTAATTCCTTGAGGTTCCTCGACTAGAGTTTTTGTTTGACACTAATATTATTAATTTATATTTAAATTATCATTTATATAGTCCTGAGGTTTTTGAAATTTCTTGGGCCTTATATCTAGCTGGAGAGTACAGCTGGGTGACAGGTCCAGCTAGGTTTTACACATCACACAGTGTGCACTTATGTCTTTAAGACAACTTTACTGGTAAATTCTTGTCTATAATGCAGACATTGAAACTTCATGAGCCCTATAACAATCTTAGTTTGTCTTTTATCTGGGTGGGGTTGCCTTTCAGTAATCACATCCTTATACTAACTGTGACACTCACAGCTTGATTTAGGAGTTATCTGCTTCAGCAGTGTTATCTTATGTCAATTACATTTATATGCAGTAGGATTCTTTGTATGTGTGTTCCACTGCACATTTAACCCAAGGTTGCTTCTGGCTGAAGGCAGTATAGTACTGTTAAACTTCTCTGACATCATCTTCTGCTTTTTTTTTTTTAAATGAGTATTTTAAACCAATGAGTTTTTTTCTGTTTTTCTCTGCATTATCTAGCTGTTACAAGTATTGTATTTTCTAAACAACTGCCATGAGCTTCTGAAGAAGGACTGGTTGGTCTGAGCTAGAGCATTTTGTTCTTGTTGTTACATCTATGTTGGTCCATTAAAAGCTAAATAATCATTTGCTTCAGGGCATCAGAGCAATTCTGCTTCATAAGAAATAATGAAATGTACGGGGAGGAAAATTTCACTAGAGTTACAGGAAAATGTAAAATCAATGTGATAGCACTGCTACTGTGTCCTCTAAAGTCCATCATTTGTTTTTGGTTTTTACGTTCGCTTGCGTGCATGCGCAAGGAATGTCTTGGGAGAATGGGACACTTTGGAGGTGTGCCTGCCCTGTGCAATCCCCTGCTCTGTTGAGCAGGTGTGGCGGTCCTGCACCAATCGCTGTGGTGCTGTGTATGACAGTGGTGGTCTTCTCTTCAAAGAAAACCACTGCTGTGTGATTGCAGTGCGTCACGCCCCCACCCAAATCTTTGCTGCCATGCTGGGAGCCCACCCCAGCATGGCAAACATCCCACGTCGTCTGCCGACGGGGGTGCCCAATCCCCCATCAGCTGCACAGCTCTCCCAGCCATCCTTCTGCCACGCTGGGAGTCCACCCCAGCATGGCAAACGTCCCGCGTCATCAATTATAGAAAAAGGAAAACCTGTAAATTAAAAACGGTCCCACGCAGTCTCCCCGCTCTCTTCCCACAACCCGCACCCACCCACTGCGCACCTTACCTCCCCACACCCCCCTCACCCCATACTTACCTCCAGAGCTCGGCGCAACAATGTTCGCTGGACCGGGAACACGTCTGCACTCTTCAAAGCGCGCTTCAACAGCGAACTGAGGAAATGCTGGTAAGCTGTATAATGGGCTAGATGGTTTTTTTTCAACTTTGTTGCATATCTTAGGCATTTTGGGGAATTTTTGCACCAAATTTTCAACATGGGGTTTTTGGGACCCATTCTCATAAATTCTGTTACTGTCATGGTGTTATTCGGGCCCAAAGGGTGATTTCGCAGTCACTGCGCAAAATTCCTTTTGGGCCCGATTAACAAAACAACAGTGCCAGCGTTCATAAGGTGGGCTCTCAAAAAGCCTATTTTGAAAATTTGGTGGAAAAATTCTTAAAATGACCGTTTTACAAGAGTGCATTGCGCAGTTCCTACACAGGCTCTTAAGTTCACAAATTTTCAATATTTTCACCCAGATTTACAACATTGCCATTTTACCACACCTCCTTGTGAGCAGTACAGCTGTTATTTTTCACATCCTGCCCAAAATGTGTTTCTACCCATGTAGTGCACAATGGTGCAGTGGTGTGCAAAATCAATGTATGGGACACATTAAGACAAGCATTTGTCAATGCCGAATGTTTGCTTGCTGGCATTGGCAGTGGTAGTGTAGAAGTTACAGAGCTGTGTAATAGGAATGGCAGTGAAGTATTGAACTGAAGCCAACTCCACCACCACCCTGCAGAGAGTGACAGGCATTGAGGTGTGCCTTTGAGTCGTCAGGCATAACGGCCATGCCATTTCAGTACACCCCACCCTGCAGACACTGGCAAGTGTCACGGTGTTCCTTGGGGTCTTTGGTCCTTATGCACACCCCATTCCATTAGGAAATACAGTGGGATGAGTGCGATATAGGAGAATGGGGTGAACTTTGGGGCTGAAGAGTCCAAGGCATACCTCAATGCTTCTCACTGGCTGCAGGGTGTGGAATGGTATGAGCATTACAGACAAGAATCCCAAGTCACACCCCGATGCCTGTCATTCTCTACAGGGTTGGGCATTATGGTTGGAAACCCTAATACCTCAGGCATTCGTTGGTATTTTCACTTCAAATGTTCAACATGTTTTTTTTGTGACCCCACCTCATGAACAGGGGGAATATCAGTTTCTTAGCCGAAAGCTGCTTATGCACAGAGACCATGGCATTTAGCACCACAGGTGCAAAAACATTCCAAACAGGATGTAAAAAATGACAGCTGTACTGTTCATGGGGAGGTGTAAAAAATGGCAATGTTGTAAATCTGTAGTAAAATATTTAAAAAAATGGTGAAGTCATGAGCGTAATAGAAACTGTGCAATGCACACCGTAATATAATTAGGTTGGGGATTTTTACGGCAGATTGTCAACTCAGGCATTTTGGTGCCTCGCTCATGAACAGTGTCACCGCGATTTTCTTCATCTGTCCTGAACAATGATTTTCACAGCGACTGACGCTTCTCTGCCTGAAAGTGTGAAACACGCTTCAGCCATGTTGTGAAAATGACAGCTGTACTGTAAATAAGGCAGTGTGGAAAAATGCCACTGGTGAAAATCTGGACGTAAAATATTACAAGGTCATGAACTTACGAGGGTGCGTGGAAACTGTGCAATGGTCACTCATAACACAGTCATTTTATGGACTTTTGTCACCAGATTTTCAACATAGCCATTTTAAGATCTCTGCTCATGAACAATGTAACTGTGATTTTCTTAATCTGCCCCAGACATTGCTTTCCCACACTAACAGCACAATTGTGCTCTACATGTGCGAAAACACATTTTGGGCGGCATATGAAAAATGGCAGCAGTACTGTTCATAAGGAAGTGTAATAAAATGGCAATGTTGAAAATCTGGAGTGAAAATATTAAATTTGCAAACTTATGAGCATGCATAGGAACTGCGCAACGAACGCTCGTAAAACAGTCATTTTTAGGAATGTTTTCACCAAATTTTCAACATAGCCATTTTAAGACCTCTGCTCATGAACAGTGTCACTGTGATTTTCTTAATGTGTCCCATACATTGATTTCACACATCGACTGCGCCATTGTGAGCTACATGGGCGGAAACACATTTTGGGCAAGATGTGAAAAATGACAGCTGTACTGCTCATAAGGAGGTGTGGTAAAATGGCAATGTTGAAAATCTGGAGTGAAAATATTGAAAATTTGTGAACTTACGAGCGTGCATAGGAAATGCAAATGCACGCTTGTAAAACAGTCGTTGGTGTTGAATTTTCCACCAAATTTTCAAAATAGGCTTTTGAGAGCCCATCTTATGAACACTGGCAGTGTAATTGTTAATCAGTCCCCGAAGGTGATTTCACGCAGTGACTGTGAAATCACCCTTCAGGCCCAAATAACGCCATGACAGTGACATCATTCATGAGAAGGTGCCAAAACCCCATGTTGAAAATTTGGTGCAAAAATTCCAAAAAATGCCTGAGACATGCAACAAAGTTGAAAACCCCCTATCTAGCCCATTATATAGCTTACCGGCATTTCCTCAGTTTGCGGTCTGCTTTGAAGAGTGCAGACGTGTTCCCGGTCCACCGAAGATCGTTGCACCGAGGTCCGGAGTTAGGTATGGTGTGAGGAGGCAGGGTGTGCAGTGGGTGGGTGCAGGTTGTGGGAGGCAGCCAGGGAGACTATGTGGGACTGTTTTTTCTTTACAGGTGTTCTTTTTGTTTCCAATGATGACGCGGGACATTTGCCATGCTAGGGTGGGCTCTCAGCATGGCACAAGGATGGTTGTGGGGCATTCAGCCGATGGGTGATTGGGCACCCTGTTGCCCAAAGCATTGATTGCCATGCTGGGGTGGGCTCCCAGCATGGCACCCAGTACTCGGGGGGGAGGACAGTGGAGCCGACAGGGGATTGGGCACCCCCCGGCTATATCATGAGTTGCCACACTGGGGTGGGCACCCAGCATGGCATTTGGAAGACTTTGGGGGTGGGGGGAGCGCAGCACAGCCAACAGGGGATTGGGCAACCCCATCGGCTATACAGTGTGAGCGTGCGTGCGGGGGCGCACGCGTGCGTGTGTGTGTGGGGGGAGCCGCGCATGAGCAAGTGATATTTTATCGCTGCTCACTGAAGCATAGCTCCCCCTTTGAACTGTATGCCACTGCATTTTGGAGCTTGTCATAGACAGCTCCATCATGCATTGGCTTACAGGGGCCGCGCCTGCAAACACAGTGACTGAATTGGAAGAGCGGGTGACACACCTCCGAAATCTCGGATGATGGCACTATGTTTCTTGCACATGCGTGCAAGCAAACATAACAAACATAAAAAATGTATCTTAATTTTTGAAGACCTTTTTTTTTTGTGCGTGCATATGTGATGTATGAATGAGGGATCCACTCACTGTAGATCAAGGGAGGATGTGAAATGATGCAGGTACATGGGGAGGTGAACAAAGTGGTAGACAGTAAGCCCTATCAGAGCTTCAGGATGATGTAGCACAGCTGGACTAAGGCAAGGGAGGATGTGAAATGGTACAGCTACATGGGGGAGGAACAAAGTGGTAGACAGTAAGCCCTACCTGAGCTTCAGGCTGATGTTGCACAGCTGGACTAAGGCACAAGCACCCACGGCATGTTCTTATAGTCCCCATTTATATGTCCATTTATGTTCTTACGGAGCTGATTGCCTAACTGAGCCAAGATGTAAAACAGATACTAAAATGTCAGGTTTATTTCAGGTGACCAGGATCATAGTGGGAGAGGGGCAAGTGAAACAATGTCCTGAGAATGTGCTTACACTTATTAACCATTGCTGTGCCATGGAGTGAAACACCAGTCCAGAATCCCTATACGTTCAAATTATGTTTGCAGCCTAAAGGTGCTTTGGTGGATTGGCATTTACATTACTCAGCAGCAAATCTTTTTCATACTTTTTGTGATCATCGGTTAAGATATAACCATTAACTGATGAGACACTTGGGGGCATGAAACTGTGCTATCAGCAAAGTTGCATTTGCAAAGCCCTGAACATTTATCTGTTGATAATGAAATGAAAACTGTCCACTGATAACATTCAGCCACTGTCCATTGCACAGAATAGACATCTCACTGATAGATCTAGATCAAAGGGACATGCACTTGCCAATAACACCACTACAGCTCCAGACACGGAAGAAAGAAGTTCATGCACTTTCATCGCTGTTAACTTTTTCAGCATTTTAAAACAGTTACTTAGCATCTGCACTAAGATGTTACACGTCGCTGAACTAAATTGTGACACCAGAATCCCTGTGATCAACATTTGTCAGCAAAAGTGAACTGAAAAAATCAATAGATGTATAAAATGGTAAGTGACATGAGTCAATAACAACATATCTGCATGTAATACTTGGCTTAAAATTTGAGCACCACCATATTCCACACCACAGCGTCAAACAGGGATGCCATTTGTAATTCAGCTAATGTCAAGCAGTTTTCAAGCCATAAAAGTATTACTGTATCAGTATGGTGGCAGTAGCGGATCAGGAAATTATGAAACAAATGCAACAGCACCCCATCGGCCATATGTTGTGCGGGTACAGGAGTGCCTGAGCACCCAGGGGTGGGCTGTTAGGCGGCTTCAGATTCACTGGAGAAAAGGGTGGATTTGATTGTGAGCTACAGTTGAATTTGTGTTTTCTTTTTCTATACCTACTTTTCGCTATTTTGTTAGAGTACATGTCCAACCCTAAGATGTTTAGGGTCACAAGGTGATGTGACTTCATTGAGCATCTGATTTGAGAAAGAGCTGTGTGATTCTATCTAAATGCCAGCTCATGGCAATTCAGAGAAAAAAAAATTATTTTGAAGCTGCATTACCAGACTAAGTGTGCAGCTTAGTGAATTACCACACAGGGGTGTGTATATGACAGCACTAAAAAGTGCATTAAAGTGCTTCAGTCATGAAAACCTCCCCCACTGGCTGCTGCTGAAATGCATAGCAGTATGTTCTCCTTTGTGCATTCTGGCAGTTCTTTGCTTCAGCTGCAGGTAGTACAATACTCTTAAGTTCATTTGCATAGGTTTTAGCAGCGGGGAGTTCACATTGACAGAGTCTGGTAAGAGAAAACGCTTGGAATTACAGATACAATGAAGTCTGAGTTTTCATATCAAATGCTGAGGTATTTTTTTCTGGAGGATTAGAACCCATGGAGTCCATGAAGGTGTGATTTGAGAGACTGGCATGTTAAGGACTGTTAGGCACCCAATATTTTGGTGGCCCTGCTTTGGCAGGAACAGTTTATTAAAGTAATGATGTGTGGCTTGTCTCTCTAAGCTAGACAAAACTGCACCATCCTATCAGGCAACAGACACAGTTGATCTCTGCGTGTGTGTGTGGGGGGGAGCTGCTCACTGAAGCATAGCTCCCTCTTTCAACTGTATGCCACTGCATTTTCAACTGCTGTCATAGACAGCTTCAGCAGTGATTGGAGAACTGTGACCACACCTGCAAACACACTGACTGAATTGGAAGATACTGACACACCTCTGAAAAACTCAGATGATGGCACTATGTTTCTTGCACATGCGTGCAAACAAACATAAAAATCACAGTGACACTGTTCATCAGCAGAGGTCTTAAAATGGCTATGTTGAAAATGTGGTGAAAAAAATCCTAAAAATGACAGTTTTATGAGCGTGCATTGCGCAGTTCCTACGCAGGCTCGTAAGTTTGCAAATTTTCAATATTTTCACTCCAGATTTTTAACATTACAATTTTACCACACACAGTCATGAGCAGTATAGCTGTCATTTTTCACATCCTGCCCAAAACATGTTTCCACCCATGTAGCGCACAATGGCGCAGTCGGTGTGCGAACTCAATGTATGGGACACATTAAGAAAATCACAGTGACATTGTTCATTAGAAGAGGTCTTAAAATGGCTATGTTGAAAATTTGGTGAAAAAATTCCTAAAAATGACTGTTTTACGAGCCTGCGTTGCGCAGTTCCTACGCACGCTTGTAAGTTTGCGAATTTTCAATATTTTCACTCCAGATTTTCAACATTGCCATTTTACCACACCTCCTTATGAGCAATACAGCTGTCATATTTCACATCCTGCCCAAAATATGTTTCTGCCCATGTAGCGCACAATGGCGCAGTCGGTGTGTGAACTCAATGTATGGGACACATTAAGAAAATCACAGTGACACTGTTCATGAGCAGAGGTCTTAAAATGGCTATGTTGAAAATGTGGTGAAATAAATCTTAAAAATGACTGTTTTACGAGCGTGCATTGCGCAGTTCCTACACAGGTTCGTAAGTTTGCAAATTTTCAATATTTTCACTCCAGATTTTCAACATTGGCATTTTACCACACCTCCTCATGAGCAGTATAGCTGTCATTTTTCACATCCTGCCCAAAACATGTTTCCGCCCATGTAGCGCACAATTGCGCAGTCGGTGTGTGAACTCAATGTATGACACAATTAAGAAAATCACAGTGACACTGTTCATTAGCAGAGGTCCTAAAATGGCTATGTTGAAAATTTGGTGAAAAATTCCTAAAAATGACTGTTTTACGAGCCTGTGTTGCACAGTTCCTACGCACGCTTGTAAGTTCACGAATTTTCAATATTTTCACTCCAGATTTTCAACATTGCCATTTTACCACACCTTCTTATGAGTAGTACAGCTGTCATTTTTCACCTCACCCAAAATGTGTTTCCACCCATGTAGCGCACAATGGCGCAGTCGGTGTGCGAAATCAATGTATGGGACACATTAAGAAAATCACAGTGACACTGTTCATGAGCAGAGGTCTTAAAATGGCTATGTTGAAAATTTGGTGAAAAATTCTAAAAATGACTGTTTCATCTAGTGTGCATTATGCAGTTCCTACGCATGCTTGTAAGTTCGCGAATTTTCATTATTTGCACCCAATGACTCCCAAATACCTAAACAGCACATAGAAACAAGCAACATTCAGCACTGACAAATGCTTGTACTTTTGTCACTAATTTTTAAGCCATATCTATGCCAAATACCACTGCAAATCCCAGCAGCAGCATCAACTAGAGCAGATTTATCCTGGACTCTCTCAGGGTGCCTTCCTCGCAACTGGTCATGGAACCAACTCGGCAGAAGGCAATACTGGACCTTCTGCTCACAAACAGGGACAGTGTGATGGGGGTAACAGTGGGGAGCACCTGGGTAACAGTGACCACCAGTCATTGTGGTTTGAAATCACAGAAAGAGCAGAACCAAACCATACAAAACACGATCCTGGATTTTAGGGGGGCAGACTTTGGGAAAATGGGGAGATACTTGAAAGAGGCATTAAGGGGAATGGGACAGGAATCAGGGTTGAGGAACAGTGGGCAGTATTTAAAATGGGGATTATAAGAACAACAGAATTATGCATTAAGCAGGTTAGCAAGAGGAAAAGGAAGAGGAGACCATTATGGTTTTCCAAAGAGGTAGCAAAGAAAGTGAAAGCCAAAAAGATTGCATTCAGGCAATACAAAAAGACACAGGCAGAAGGGGATAGGGAGAAGTACCAGGAGAAACAAAAGGAAGGCAGGGAAGTCAGTAAGGAAGCCAAAGCTCAGACAGAAGAACACATTGCAAAATCAGTGGGTAAAGGGACAAACCTTTACAGGTACATAAGGAAAAAGAAAGACAAAGGGAGGGATAGTGAGACTGAAGGAGGAGGATGGGAGTCGGTGGAGGATGACAACAGTAAAGCTGACATATTGAACAGGTATTTCTGCTCAGTCTTTACTGAGGAAGAGGGGTAATGGGTCTGAAGGGAGTACAAGGGTGAGAATGGTGCAGAATGGACACAAGTCCCTTTACACAAGAAAGGGTCCTGAAGGAACTGGAAGTAATAAGAGTTGACAAAGCAATGGGCCAGATGGGGTGCACCCAGGGTCCTTAAAGAACTAAGAGGGTGGTGGCTGAACCTCTGGCTATCCTGTTTAGCCAATCACTAGAAATAGGGAGGTACCCAAAGACTGGAGGACAGCAGATGTAGTCCCTTATACAAAAGTGGGAACAAAGAGGAAGCAGGGAACTACAGACCAGTCAGCCTCACCTCGGTAGTGGGAAAGATCATGGAAGCACTACTGAAGGAGAGATTGAGGAACATCTGGTTGTCAATGGACCAGGACCCAAGGCAGCATGGTTTCACCAGGGTGAGGTCATGTCAGACCAACCTCATTGAATTTTTTGACTGGGTGACTAGGGAGGTGGATCAGGGAGGGCAGTGGACATGGCCTATCTGGACTTCAGCAAGGCCTTTGACACTGTGCCACATAGAAGACTATTACACAAACTGGGGAATATGGGTGTGGGCAGGACAGTAGTGTGGTGGGTAGGTAACTGGCTGGGTGGCAGGACACAGAGGGTGGTGGTAAATGGCTGTCACTCCACAGAGGGAAGAGTGACCAGTGGGGTACCACAGGGATCAGTGCTGGGACCGGTCCTATTCAACATCTTCATCAGTGACATTGCGCAGGATCTAGAAGGCAGAATTTCACTGTTCGCTGATGACACAAAGCTCTGTAATAGAGTAGACACACCAGAGGGTGTAGACAGAATGAGAAGGGACCTGCAGAAACTTGAAGAATGGTCAAGGGTTTGGCAGTTGAAATTCAATGCAAAGAAGTGCAAGATAATGCATATGGGGCACAAAAACCCTGGCACAATATATCAGTTGGGGGTGAGGATACAGCATGCACCAAGCAGGAAAGGATCTTGGGTTGTCATCTCTGATGACCCTCAAGGTAGGGAAACAGTGACAAGGCAGCAGGTAAAGCAAATAGGATGCTGGGATGTATAGGCAGGGGCATCACCAGCAGGAAAAGGGAGGTCATAATCCGCTTATACAAGACACTAGTGAGGCCCACCTGGAGTACAGTGTACAGTTCTGGAGACCATACCACGTAAGGACATAGACAGGGTAGAGAAGGTTCAGAGGAGGGCAACAAAGATGGTGCATGGATTGCATCACAAGTCCTATGAAGACAGGTTGAAGGAACTGAACATGTACTCCCTGGAGGAGAGGAGGGAGAGAGGGGATACAAAAGAGACATACAAGTATCTTACAGGGAGAAACAGGGTGCAGGAAAACACTATTTTTAAGCGAAAAAGATGTTCCAGGACTAGAGGGCATGGGATGAAGTTGGAGGGAGGACGATTCAGAGGAAACATGAGAAAGAATTTCTTCACAGAACAGGTGGTGGACAAGTGGACACCCTGCCAGAGGAAGTGGTGGGGCTGAAACAATCACGGGATTTAAGAATGCATGGGATAGACATAAAGGAATTCTAGAGGTCAGGGGTAAGGGGAAACAGACTTCTAGGAAAACAAACTGAACTTACAAGCTCAAATGGGCAGACTGGGTGGGCCATAGGCCCTTATCTGCCGACACTGTCTATGTATCTATGTATCTATGTAAATACCTGCAAGCTAACGTCCGGCATTGACAAATGCTTGTTTTCATAGTGTAATAGACCAACAACATGCCTTTCCCTGATTTGAAAGGAAGTGTGAATTATTACGTATCTGAATGTGCTAGTGTGAACTAGCCTTCATGCTTTGCCCTAGAGAAGTGGAGGTGGAGGGTTGAAACAAAGAGAGTGTGTGAGGCAATGTGCAGTGTATCTGGCACAACTTCTGAAATCCATGTAACGCTTCTCAATTCAGTAAGCACCATTGGCTTTGTTTGAGAGTTGTGAGGGAGATGAGTGTGGGAATGCAGACGCATGGCTGACGTACAGCATCTTGTTTCCGTAGTCACATAAAAATGCCAGTTAATGACAATTCAGAGAAAAAAAATATTTTGAAGCTGCATTACCAGACTAAGTGTGCAGTTTAGTGAATTACCACACAGGGGTGTGTATATGACAGCACTAAAAGGCACATTAAAGTGCTTCAGTAATGAAAACCTCCCCCACTGGCTGCTGCTGAAATGCATAGCAGTATGTTCTCCTTTGTGCATTCTGGCTGTTCTTTGCTTCAGCTGCAGGTAGTACAGTACGCTCAAGTTCGCTTGCATAGGTTTAAGCAGCAGGAGTCTCATTGACAGAGTCTAGTAAGAGAAAATGCTTGGAATTACACATACAACGAAGTTTGAGTTTTCACATCAAAGGCTGAGGTATTTTTTTCTGGAGGATTAGAACCCATGGAGTCCATGAAGGTGTGCTTTGGAGAGCTGGTGAGTAAGAACTGTTAGGCACCCACAATTTTGGTGGTCCTGCTGTGGCAGGGAACAGTTTATTAAAGTAATGATGTGTGGCTTGTCTCTCTAAGCTAGACAAGACTACAGCAATCTATCAGGTAACCAACACAGTTGATCTGTTGTGTGTGTGTGGGGAGGAGCTGCTCACTGAAGCGTAGCTCCCTCTTTCAACTGTATGCCACTGCATTTTCAACTGCTGTCATAGACAGCTCCAGCAGTGATTGGAGAACTGTGACCACGCCTGCAAACACACTGACTGAATTGGAAGATGCTGACACACCTCTGAAAAACTCAGATGATGGCACTATGTTTCTTGCACATGCGTGCAAGCAAACACAAAAATTGACTAGACAACAGGATGCAAAGGGTAGCAGTAAACGGAGTACACGGTGAAGAAAGGAGGGTTACTAGAGGGGTAGACAACAGGACGCAAAGGGTAGCAGTAAACGGAGTACACAGTGAAGAAAGGAGGGTTACTAGAGGGGTACCACAGGGTTCAGTACTGGGACCAGTTCTTTTTAATGTCTTTATAAGTGACATTGCAGAAGAACTGGAAGGAAAAGTATGTCTCTTTGCAGATGACACAAAGATCTGCATCAGGGTTGATACACAAGGTGGAGTGGAAAGGATGAGAAGGGATTTGGCAAGGTTGGAGGAATGGTCAAATGTATGGCAGCTCAGAATCAGTGCAAAGAAGTGCAAGGTAATGCACCTGTGAAACAAAAACTCAGATGAAGAGTACACAATGGGGGGTGAGATACTGACAACAGTAAAAATGGAAAGGGACCTGGGGGTAATTATATCAGATGACCTAACGGTTGGCAAGCAATTTGAGAAGGCAGTAAGGAAGGCTGGGGGGATACTGGGACGCACAGGGAGAAGCATCAATAGTAGAAAATAGGGAGTTGTTGGCCCTCTGTACACACAGCTGGTGAGACCCCACCTGCAGTACTGTGTGCAGTTCTGGAGACCCCATCTCTGCAAAGATATAGACAGAGTAGAGACTGTCCAGAGGAGGGCAACCAAAATGGTGCGGGGTCTGCACCAGAAGACATACGAAGAAAGACTAAAGGAGCTTAATATATACCCTTGAGGAAAGAATGGAAAGAGGGGACATGATAGAAACTTTTAAGTACCTCAAGGGAATCAATAAAGTCCAAGAGGGTAGCATCTTTCAGAAAAAGAGATGTGCAAGAACAAGGGGGCATAATTTGAAGATAGAAAGGGGATGGCTCAGAGGTAATGTAAGGAAGTATTTTTCACAGAGAGGGTTGTGGATGCATGGAACATTCTCCCTGAGGAGGTCATGGAGTCAAGAACAGTGGGGAATTCAAGAATGCTTTGGGACAGACATAAGGCAGTCCTAGTGGGGGTAGGAGGAAGTAAGCTGTTGGTTAACTAGGATCTGCAGTTTATCTGTTAGGTAGGAAAATGGGCAGACTAGGTGGGCCAAGAGGTCCTTGTCTCCGTCAAATCTATGGTTCTAAGTAAGTAATCATTCTTTATATTCAAACATTGTTTTCCCACTTGTGCTGCAGTGTCAGGCTAGTTCAATCCATCTGGTGATTTGCACCTGGTTAGCAGAGCTACCGTGGTTTCACACACCTGTGTAGCTTACTTTTGCAGCCTGCTTACAGCCAACTCCAGTATAGACTGGTACCTTACTAGTAAAACCTGTTGCTCCTGGAAACAGATAAGAAATGCACAGTTTAGTTTTACTCTGTTGTGCATTACCAACTGTGGACTGAGTTCAGTAGGACTGGTGTGCAGTGCCATATGAGACATGATTATGAGAAAGCGGGCTTACAGTGATAATTTGCTTACTGCAGAAAAACTCCATTTGTTTCTCAAAATGTGCCATTTGCACACATAACCAATACAGGTTCTGTCAATGTGAACTACTCAAGGTATGCAAATGAGATGCGACATTCAAACTGCAGCAGCAAATCAGCATTGGAAGCCTGTTTCTTATAATTGTCAGCCCTGTTCTTATTTATTTATTTATCTAGTTATTTATTTTTGAGGATTCAGGAAATATCTTAAGGCAAAGACTCCTTTACAAAGGTTTCACATCACAGAAATTAAGTACAGACAAACATTGCATATGAAATAAACGGACACAGTTCAGCTTGGTTACAAAGAAACAGCGCTAACTGTCAGATACTAGGCTTACTTAAGACATATGTTTGCAATACAGGATTAAACTTAGAAAAGTTTTTGGACTTTCTGAAGCTGCAGAGGGGGAGGACAGTCTAGGATTTGCTAAAACATTACTACCACAGATTTTGGGGTTGGATGACTCGGACCCTCTGTTTTCTTTTGAAAAAGCCTACCGCATTCCCCCGAGGTGAGCAGTACAAAGCCATGAAACTCCAAGAACATTTCTGATTGTCTGTACGGGAATTGTTGATCGGAACAGAGCACTCGGAATTGCTAGGCCTTGAATAAATTTAAAATATAGGGAAGATACCCTCTCACTACTCCCAGACCTTCCTACAGTACACGCCAGAGCAGAAAAACATTTGATGGCCTAAGGGGAAGGTTTCGGCTGCTGAAAATGCAGCACCAGCTCTTGCTGCCAGCAAAACTCCGTGTTACTTAGAACAGCTTACAGTACCTCTTTAATGAGGTTAAAGATGTGGAGAAACTTCTGCACCATATAGAACAAGAGATGCGGGTGTCGGACGAACAGGGATCATTGGATGAAGACTGAACTTTACGGTCGAGATGGTATTGTACAGTATCTCCGTTGGGACTTAGTTGAGAGGCCACTGTTTATGTTCTCCAGTTTAAACGTTATTGATTACTAGTGTCCCTTGCATTTAAAAGACTGTTGCATGGCAATAAGCCTGCTCAAGTGGACTGTATGTAAATGAGTTAATTGATCTGTGGCACTCGCGTTGTGCTGATGCTAAGTAATAAAGGACTAGTAGTGTTTGCATCAGTATTTCCTTAGTTTCCTTCCTCAACTATATACCTCAGAAATACCAGCCAGATTGGGATTCATACTTGATTGTATATCATTTTGGATTGTGTCTCCTGGGAGCTTAGGATAAAATTTGTTAAATGTTATATTTTTTTCCTTCCTCATTACAGGGAATCTAATGCACTATTAGTTAAATTAGTCTTAAGGACTTTTGGGAAAACTAAATCTATACTTGATTCCCTATTGGCCTTCCTGGCTGCATGCATATGGTGGTTTATTTCCTTTATATAATATATTATGGAACTTCCTCCCTTGATGTACCAAATAAGGAGGTGTTTTAACATATCCCTTGTAGGAGAACAATCTATATTTGTAGCTAATAGGTCATCCTCCTGTGTCTTATTGTAATGTGAGTAATGTTTGCTTGTCCTGTGTCTTATTGCAATGTGAGTAATGTTTGTTTGTCCTGTGTCTTATTGCAATGCACTAATGTTTGCTTGTCCTGTGTCTTATTGCAATGTCAGTAATGTTTGCTTGTCCTGTGTCTTATTGTAATGTGAGTAATGTTTGCTTGTCCTGTGTCCTATTGCAATGTCAGTAATGTTTGATTGTCCTGTGTCTTATTGTAATGTGAGTAATGTTGTTTGTCCTGTGTCCTATTGCAATGTCAGTAATGTTTGATTGTCCTGTGTCTTATTGTAATGTGAGTAATGTTTGCTTGTCCTGTGTCCTATTGCAATGTCAGTAATGTTTGATTGTCCTGTGTCTTATTGTAATGTGAGTAATGTTTGCTTGTCCTGTGTCTTATTGTAATGTGAGTAATGTTTGCTTGTCCTGTGTCCTATTGCAATGTCAGTAATGTTTGATTGTCCTGTGTCTTATTGTAATGTGAGTAATGTTTGCTTGTCCTGTGTCCTATTGCAATGTCAGTAATGTTTGATTGTCCTGTGTCTTATTGTAAT
The DNA here is from genome assembly GCA_016271365.2 of Neoceratodus forsteri. Taxonomy (NCBI): domain Eukaryota; kingdom Metazoa; phylum Chordata; order Ceratodontiformes; family Ceratodontidae; genus Neoceratodus; species Neoceratodus forsteri. The sequence goes on from JADMNL010000028.1 coordinate 19,046,758, forward strand.
GTGAGTAATGTTTGCTTTGTCTTGTGTCTTATTGTAATGTGAGTAATGTTTGCTTGTCCTGTGTCCTATTGCAATGTCAGTAATGTTTGATTGTCCTGTGTCTTATTGTAATGTGAGTAATGTTTGCTTGTCCTGTGTCTTATTGTAATGTGAGTAATGTTTGCCTGCAAACTCAATAAATAAATAAATAATACAAAGAAAAACTTAGGAAAGAAATCAACACCGGACAGAATCAGGTTAGGCTCAAAAGCATGGGGTGGGGTGGGTGATGGGGTGAAATCTGGCCAGTGGCCATTGTCGGTGGAGAAGGGAGAAGGGGAGGAACAAGGATCAGTGGCAGTTACAGGTATTAGAGATCAGGAGGTGGGCCCTAAGTTGGGTTTTGAAAGGGCCAATTCTAGTTTCATTTACAAGAGAGGGGGGAAGGCTGTTCACCCAAGAGGGGGCTCTGAAGCTGAAGGACCTTTGGAATTGGGAGGTTTGGCAGGAGAGAACCAAGAGGAGTTGCTTGTTGAAGCTATGGGTGTGCTTAACCTTCGGGGTAGGGTGGACTAAAGAGATGATCCCGGGGGAGAGGCTGAGGACAATCATTTTGGCCATGAGGCAAGTGTGGAACCTGATTCTGTTGTCAGGATTAAGCCAGTCGGTAACGTTATAAAGTGAGCAACTATAGGTGAGGCGTTCGCCCTAGGATGAGGCTAGTTATGGAACCTGATTCTGTTGTCGGAGATTAAGCCAGTCAGTAACGCTTATAAAGTGAGCAAGTGTGGTGAGGCGATTGTGCCCGGATGAGGCGAATGTGGAACCTGATTCTGTTGTCGGGATTAAGCCAGTCGGTAACGCTTATAAAGTGAGCAAGTGTGGGTGAGGCGATTGCACCCCAGGATGAGGCGAGTGTGGAACCTGATTCTGTTGTCGGGATTAAGCCAGTCGGTAACGTTATAAAGTGAGCAAGTGTGGGTGAGGCGATTGCACCCCAGGATGAGGCGAGTGTGGAACCTGATTCTGTTGTTGAGATTAAGCCAGTCGGTAACGTTATAAAGTGAGCAAGTGTGGGTGAGGCGAATGCACCCCAGGATGAGGCGAGTGTGGAACCTGATTCTGTTGTCGAGATTAAGCCAGTTGATAATATTATAAAGTGAGAAAGTATGGGTGAGGTGATTGCACCCCAGGATGAAGCGGCACACTTTATTTAGGGAAAGACGGAATCTACCTAGGGTCAAGGTGTTTGCCGACTAAAGATAAGTAAGTCATAATCAAGCAGGAGAGGACTGAAGGAGGCAGGGAGCCTGAGGGTGTTTGGGGTAAGACAATGTTTGAAGCAATACAATAACCTGAGCCTAACACTGAGGGCAGTAGACAGGAGATGGATATGTTGGTGGAAATTGCGCGCTGTGTCTAGAGCGATGCCTAGATATTTAAATGAATCCACTTGCTCCAAAGGGGTCAGATTAGCAGTTAGTACTTAGGGGAAGTGCTCCTTCTGCATGTTAAGAGGATGTAAGACTAGCATAACATTGGTCTTTTTATAGTTGAGAATAAGGCGCTGTGCGGAGAACCAGCTTTCTTCACAACTAGAGGAGGACTGAAGGGAGTGGTGGAGTTGAATGGGGTCAGAGCTGGAGGAAAAGAGAACAGCATCATCAACATATAGTAACAGGTTGGTGGGGCAGGACATGGGAGGGAGTTAAGGAAGAGACCAAAAAGTAGAGGTCCAAGTATGGACCCCTGTGGGACACCAGAGAGGACAGGCAGCCTATTAGATAAGGCGCTACCAAGTTTGATCTGCTGAAATCAGTTTGAGGTAGTCAGAGAACCATTCTAAAGTGTCCCAAGAGAAACCAATGTTGGACAGGATGATTAGTAAGAGGAAGTGGTTGATGGTATCAAATGCCTTGGTGAGGTCAATAAAGACAGCACCAGTGATATGACCCCTGTCCAGTGCAGAGTGGACTTGTGCGGTAAACTCAAGAAGGCCAGGGGTAGTACTGTGCCCTTTATGAAAGCCGTGTTGCTGCTTGCAGTGTAGATTGCATTTGTTGAGGTGGTCAGTGAGCTGATCAGATATAATCCTCTCTAGGGCCTTGGATAGGGGAGGGAGAATGGAGATGGGGCAGTAGTTACGGTAATGGAACGGTAACCACTTTTAAATATGGGGTGATGTGGTATGGATTTCCACTTAGTAGGAAATTTACCTTGACATAAGGAGTGGTTTAGAATGTGGGTAAGTGGGTAGAGTACTTTGCAAAGGGTGAGCCAAAGTAGCTTCAAGTCTAGGGAGTCACTACTGTAGGAGAAGTGGCTTAGGGCTTTTTTAAGGCACAACTCTGCAGACTTGGGAGTAATATAGCATAGGAGAAAGGGTAGGCATCTGGGGGGATGGGGGGCTGACTGTAGGTAAGTGAAAGAAATTAGGAGGGAGAACATGGTTGAGGTTTGTGAAGGCATCATTGAAGGCTGTGGCTATATGAGTAGGGTCAGAGGTCATGCACCTATCAACCATGATCTGATTAGGAGATTTTCCACAGATATCCTTAATATTGTTCCAAAATTTGCACCCTGAGCCTCAGAAAGAGGTTAAGGAGGATTTATAATACTCAGCTTTTGCTTTGCACAAGGCCCAAGTTCATGTGTTCTGCACCTCTCTGTACTTTTGTCTATCAGACGACAAGCCAGTCTCATTGGAGAGGTGTCATAATGAATCTCTAGTCCGCATCAGGGCCAGAAGGTGGTCAGTAATCTAAGGCACTGGATTGCCTTTGACCATTATGTTGGTAGGTGGGGCAAATTTGTAACATATAGTGTTGAAGGAGTTAATGAAGAGGACAAGGGCTCTATCGGGGTCAGGGGTGTTCGTTATGAAGGACCAATCCATAGTACTGTGATGTGCTTTAAGGAGTGCAAGTTTGCTCTGGGCCAAGTTTGCATTGTGATTCTATTTTGGGAAGAGATCTAGGTGCTTTGATGTCCAAGAGCAGAGAACTGAGAGAGGTCACTTAGGCATTTGGAAGAATGGTGCCACTTGTGATTTTGTGGGGGCAATTGATGAAAACAAGGTCTAGCATAGTGGAAAACCCAGTGCGCAGGTTCAGTTGGGTGGGGGACGTGACTACTTGTGTTAGGTCTAGGGCAGTGGCAGCACTGATGAGTGGAGTGGCAGCCTTACCTAACCAATTGATATTAAAGTCCCTGAGTATGATCTTTTCAGCTTGAAGAGAGAAGGTGGCCCGGTAGGACAGTAATGAGTGGAAGACAGTAAGGAGGACTGGGGGATAATGGGATGCGTAGGGAGAGGCATCAGCAGTAGAAAACAGGAAGTTTTGGCCCTCTGTACAGACAGTTGGTAAGACCACATCTGGAGTACTGTGTACAGTTCTGGAGACCCCATCTCCGCAAAGACATAGACAGGGTGGAGGCAGTTCAGAGGAGGGCAACCAAAATGGTGCAGGGTCTGCACCAGAAGACATATGAAGAAAGACTAAAGGAGCTTAATATGTATACCCTTGAGGAAAGAATGGAGAGACGGGACATGACAGAAACTTTCAAATACCTCAAGGGAATCAACGAAGTCCAAGAGAGTAGCATTTTTCAGAAAAAGAGATGTGCAAGAACAAGGGGGCACAATTTGAAAATAGAGGGGGGGATGGCTCAGAGGTAATGTGAGTAAGTATTTCCTCACAGAAAGGGTTGTAGATGCATGGAATGGCCTTCCTGAGGAGGTCGTAAAGTCAACAATAGTGGGGGAATTCAAGAATGCATGGAACAGACATAAAGCAATTCTAGTGGGGCTAGGAGGAAGTAGACTGTTGGTTAACTAGGATCTGTAGCTTATTCATTAGATAGGGAAATGTGCAGACTAGGTGTGCCAAGCGGTCCTTATCTGCCATCAAATTCCATATTTCTGTGTTTCTCCTGGTGCCTGGGGGAATGTATACAGAAGTGATCAGGAGGGGGGGTTTGGGAGCATCCTAAGGTAAGTTTAAGAGTGAGGGCCTGGGGTCCTGTTTCCAGATGGGGGGTAGGGAGTACCTGCATGTGTATTGTCTCCCTGGTGTAATGGTGCAGCCACCTCCATGCTTACCCTGCCGGTCAGTGCGATAAATGTTATAACCAAAGAGGGTTGTTGATGAGTCAGGTATCTGAGGAGAGAGCCAGGTTTCACCCATGGCTATGACATCAGGCTGATGTTGCAGTACCCACTCCTGGAAGGAGTCCTACTTTTTTAATAGACTGCATACATTAAGGGTGGCAAGGTGCAACCCGCAGGCCAGGGAGTGAGTAGGCACTGGGGGGGGGGTACAAGAGGTCCAGGGTTTGGGTGGATATTACCTGACATGAGAAGAAGGAGGAGTAGGAACCGGAGTGTGGGGTTCCAGTTCAACTTTTTGCTGAAGTGTGCATTGCAGGCTATTGGCCCTTTAGGGGTAGAGAAAGTAGGAATGAGGAGGTTTAGTATATGGGGGTAGCCAGGAGAATGAGTCGAAGAAAGGGGAGGTGTAACTGCGTCAGGGATTGCAGGTGGTGTGGATGATAAGAGTAGCAAGACAAGCATAGTGTGATGCCACTGGGGCGGTGCTCATTACAAGTGATAGATGAAGAGAAGGCCACTTGAACAGACCCATCCACAAAGGGATGGGGCAGGGAGAGAAGTTGGGGGGGTTCAGGACAGGGGGTAGCAGAATGAACAGCGGTAGAATTAGAGGAAACATTATAGAGCTCATGGAGTGCTGTAGATAAAGAGAATGCCAGAGAACAGGGGAAGCAAAGCAGCCTCTAGTGGCAAAAGAGTATAAGCTGTTGGTGGAGAAGTGGGCTGATTGGTTCAGCAATCAGCCACACACCCTGAATAAGGGCATGCTAACCAAGGGTGGTGGCAGGTCGTCGGGGAGCCTGGTGCGCAGAAAGAAAGAATGGATTTCGTCGGCATGGGCTGCAAACTTAACTGATGGTTTTGAGGGGTGAGGAGGGTGCCTTCCTTTTCACGGCTCTCATAACCTTTTAGAACCCTCTAAGGATTCCAGATAATGCTCTGGATGAAATTACAGTGGGTAAGAGACTTATACTGTGAGAGCAGGTCAGGGGCCGGGAGTAAAAATTAAAACAAAGGGCCAGTAATAAGAATTGGATCCTCCAGTACAAGTCTGTTTCTCCCACTCTATTTCAAATTAAACAGGTCACTAAAGTAAAGGTTACTTGTCTGTTATTTTTTTTTTCTTAAACCAGATTCAAACTATCTCACAGAAATGGAGTCCCCGGTCAGTTCTGTAGTTCACAACTCAAGTTAAACAGGGCATAAGAAATGTTTTTTTAATTTCCTTAAATCATTATCAAAGTACTGCATTTTTTTTTTTAAGACAGATGCCAGGACTATTACGCGGAGATCTAGGCGGGACAAATAGTGGCTTTAAAGTAGTGACATTACGTAAACAGAAGCTGAAATAGAACCAAATCCTGATGAGTACCTTAAAGGTAAAATTTGAGCCATAGAACCTAGGCAAACAATCTATTAGCAGGCTGTGGCTTAACAACACATTAGTTAAAAATAAGGGTATACAGGTGCAGAGAATCCTTAAGGCACAGGTGTATCAGCTGTGCAGTATAGGACAGCAGTCTATTGCAAGGCCTTAGCACAGCATCACATTCAAAAATAAAGGGTATGCAACAGCAGAGAATCCTTAAGGTACAATTGTTTCAAATTAAAGTTTAAGTTTGAACAATAATGAGAACGGGTCCAGGAAAACAATATACCTTTAACATGCAGTATGCAATACAATGGGTCTGTTTGGCACCTCCTCCCACCCAACCCCTTCCCCCTTAACCTCATTAATCCCCCATCCCCTCTTATTCAACACAGTTATTTACATAAGACCAAATAGGTCGGAGCATGAGATATGGTGGGGTAGCTATGTTAGAGAGAATGCAATGTATGTAAAGGGTCCCATATTTTCACATATTTCTCAGGCCTATTATTAAGGCTCGCTATTGTTTCCTTGGTCCTGAGATTTGCAAGGAGTTCCTTGAGCCATTCAGAATAGGAAATGTCTTCACAACTTTTCCAATGACAGAAGCGAAACTTTTTCCAATAAGAGCATCCATTGTATGGAACACCTTGCCATAAGAATTGGTAGAGGCAACTAGTGCCACTGTCTTTAAAAACAAATTAGATGTTTGGTTGAGGGGTAATAGATAAATAATGTCCCACATAGTGTGGGGAACAGTCTCAATAGGCTCTGGTCTTCTTCTGTTCTTTCATGCCAAGTAATACCAAGTAATGATGTAGGATTACTTTCTTAACAGACATGGAGATAAGGGCCATATGGTATCTTCTAATAGGTACAGAAATCTCCGTGTATATGCCCAATAAACATATTTGTGGGGTAAATAATTCATTCAGGCTCAGCAAGGGGTCAAGTTTTTGTTGAATTTTAGTCCAGAGTGGGGTAACTTTAGAACAGGTCCCAAAGATGTGGTATAGAGAACCCTCTTCTTCAGACACCGTGTACATGTGGGAGAAGGAAGAAGACCAAACTTGAATAGCTTTTGTGGGGAATAATACAAATTGTGCAATATATGGAATTGGGTAAGGTGTAGCCTGTCTTGGGTAGTGTATTTATGGCAATTTCACCATAGAGTAGGCCAATCTAATACCTGAGTAGGAAAAAGTGACACCCAGTAAACCGACGGGGCAAAATAAGTTGAATAAGCCCAATTGTACAGCATTTTGTAACATTTGGATATCCACTGTGGGGAATCAACTAAGGACCCTAATTCACCTTGAAAAGATGGTTGGCCTTGTTGAGAAGGGGTTGATCCAAAGACTTTCAGAATTAAATGCTGTAATTGGAAAATTTTAATTAAGGTACAATTGTAACGGTCTACACTGTAGTGCTAGACAGCAGGAAAATACTAGTGCAGAAGACTATCTCCAAACATGCACCAACAGTAAAATTCCAATTAAAATGGTGTCAAACAAGATAAAACCTGGTGCACAGTAAAAAGAAAGAATGGCTCTCCTTGGCGTGGGCTGCGCACATACCTTATAGTTTCAGGGGTTGGGGGAGGACACCTTGCTTTCCACGGCCCTCACAACCTCTAAGGACCCTCTCAGGATCCCAGAGAATGCTGATGGTTTTGGGGGTGGGGGAAGGCACCTTGCTTTCTGCAGCCCTCGTGACCTCTAAGGACCCTCTCAAGATCCTGGAGAATGCACTCGTGACATGCAAAACTCAATCCTCAGTACCTAATAAGTAAAACATTAAACTAAACTGTGCTCCACACTTACATCTCTCACATGTTATCTCTGAAATGATGGAGCATTTTAGAAATAGTCAGCAACAGAACAGAGAAGTTTCAAAATAGAGTTGTTGCTTTGGAGGTCCTTGCATTTGAAGCTTTGGTGTTGTTACTGCTCGTTTCTGTTACATTATAGGCTCCATCTACTGGTAAAAACTTGTATTCTGCACAAACTGCAATAACAACTCTAAACAGCATGTATAGCTGAAGTGTCTACATCCAATGAAGTGCACTCAGAATTGCTTTGCAGTTTTTCACTAATGTAAAAATTTGAATCAGTTTGACAAATCACACTCACTATAGATGTATATATATATATATATATATATATATATATATATATATATATATATATATATATATATATATATATATATATGCTAGAACACAGACTTATTTCAGAGTGCCCTTGAACTGAATTGTGCATTGAACTGAGATAGCACCCAACAAAAGGGTGCTCTGAAATAAGTCTGTGTTCTAGCACCATAGATACGAGCAATGTGAGAATATGTTCCCATTCTTATAGTGAGTGTGGTTTGTCAAACTGATTCAAATTTTTACATTGGGTAAAGTCTAAAATTACTGCTCTAAAACTGCAACCTCCTCAGTTTTCCCCACAGAGTTTGCTTCCACCCCCTCTCACCAATGTTTCAAAAACTTGACATTGCTTTGTGACGAGTTTCTCAAAGCTCATGTCGGGGCTTTTTCTGAGTTTATTGAATTTAACCTGTAGGCCTCTGAGTCAGTTCATACTTTTACGTAAAGCAGTTTTAAGTTTATCATAGTCCTGGCTATCATCATTGTCCATTTGGCCTAGTACCTCACAACCTTTACCAGTAAGTAGCGGGGATAGCTGAGAGCTCCAGGACTCTCTGAGTATCATAGTCTGGATACAGACCTTTTAAAACAAATTCAAAAATGCATCCATACCCCCCCCTTTTAAATTCAGCTATTAATTTGGAATTTAACTTGTACCCCAGACCTGGATTTTCAGGTTCACCCCTGCACTTATGTCCTCTGGCGTTGGTCGTCAGAGTCTTAGTTTCTCCAATTCAAACTCCCTGTTTCACTGCTTTTCCTCAGTCTCTCTCTCTCTCTCTCTCTGAAGCTGCCTTTCTTTTTTCTTGGCCTCTCTCTCTGGTGTTTGCCTTTTCCTTGTCCTTTCTCTGGTACTGCTTTTCCTCAGTCTCTCTCTGGCGTTGCTTCTCTTGTATCTCCAGTTCAAGCAAAGAAACATAGAATTTGACGGCAGATAAGGACTGCTTGGCCCACCTAGTCCACCCATATCCCTACCTAATGCACAGTTAACCAACAGCCTACTTCTTTCTACCCCCCCACTAGAATTGCCTTATGTTTGTCCCATGCATTCTTGAATTCCCCCACTGTTTTTGAGTCCACTACCTCCTCAGGAAGGCTGTTCCATGTATCCACAACCCTCTCCATGAAAAAATACTTCCTCACATTACCTTTGAGCCATCCCCCCCTCTATCTTCAAATTGTGCCCCCTTGTTCTTGCACATCTCTTTTTCTGAAAGATGCTACCATCTTGGACTCTGTTGATTCCCTTGATATACTTGAAAGTTGCTATCATGCCCCACCCTCCTCTCCTCGAGTGTATACATATTAAACTTCTTTTAATCTCTCTCCGTATGTCTTCTGGTGCAGACCCTGCACCATTTTAGCTGCCTCCTCTGGACAGCTTCCATCCTGTCCATGTCCTTGTGGAGATGGGGTCTCCACAACTCGATGCAGAACTCCAGATGGGGCTCACCAACTGTCTGTACAGAGGGATAACAACTTCCTGTTTTCTACAGGTGATGCCTCTCCTTATGCATCCTAGTATCCCCCCAGCCCTTCTTACTGCCCTCTCACATTGCTTGCCCACCTCCTCACTTAGGGCAGACAAAGTGGCAGACACCTTACTAGGGATTTTCTACCATGTCATGTTTCCGCAGGGAGGTTATCTTGATCGAGGCAGTAGCTTCATGGCAGACCTGATGAAGTGTTTTTTTTTTATTTTTATTTTAGAATCTTTTACTAGCTGTTGTGAACCAGGACACCACACAGAGGTACCAACGCAGCCATCACCTCTACTTCCCACCAAGATCTTTCTCCTCCTCTGAGAATGAAATCTGAGCACCCTTTCCAAGGACCTTCCAGACCCTAGGATTACAACCCCTGAAGGAGGGCTGCCCCAGCTACCTGGTGGCCTATCTGAGATTAGAGGGTCGGTCCTTGGTTAGGTGTGCTCGGGAGAGCTGCTGGAGGAATGGTCCAGCTTTGGGGACATGAGTAAAGCTCCTACAGCCCTCATCACATCTCTGATCCTCTGGGAAATTTTAATTGTAGTTGCCCCCTGGAGCTTGGACATGCAATGACTTCCAGGCACTAACATGCTGATGTCTGCTGATGATCCACCCCTGAATTACAGCACCTCTATCTTTCAGGGCCCCTGATCTCCTTCAGGGGCTGTTAAGTAGTGGTGTGAGTTCTCTAGTCCACCCTGGAAAGGGAGAGCAGTCCTCCAGATACTCATTCCCTTCCCTCTCCTGCCAACCCACAGTGGCATGAGTCTGTTCCCGAACCTTGGTCATGACATGAGGTGTGGCATCCAGTGTCTCAACCCTCAGCACCACCAGACTGGCTTGACATGATGAAGCATCTGTGGGAGAAGTGTGGAGTGGTGCAGAGATGCATGACACCTTTTTACCCACAAGCCAATAATCTTGTGGCACACTTTAATCATACCCTAAACTCAATGCTGTAAGCGTTTGCTGAACAGCATCAAAAACGACTGGGAGAAATACCTTCCCCACCTGTTAGTCACATACAGGGATGTGTCCTAAGAGTCAACTGGATTCTTCCCCATGGAATTCTTATATGGTCATAAGGTGCGAGGACCCCAGACTTGATCTGGGAAGACTGGGAAGGCAAGCACTCTACCCAGGGAAATCCTATAGTGGAGTATGTCCTTACGTTTAAGGAAAAGCTGAAGGAGCTTATGGGAGTTGCCCAAAGCAACCTGTCAGCTGCTCAACAGAAGCAAAAAGTCTGGTATGACTGTGGAGCCAGAGCTCGACCATACACAGCAAGTTAGGAAGTCATGGTCCTATTTCCAGTTCAGAAGGACAAGCTGCAGGCTGAGTGAGCAGGACCATATAAGGTAGTCTGACAAGTCAATGACATAAATTATATTGTGAAAATGCCTGACAGGAGACATACCTATAGGACGTACCATGTCAGCATGATGAAGCCATATGTAAACAGGGCCGACATAATATGTGCAGTCCTGGGGAGGGGACTGATGAGGAAGATCCCTCCTGGACTTGCTGGTGGAAAGCAAGTGGGACCAGGAGTCATATGTGGTGGCAATCCAACTGTTGCCCTATTTGACCCCAGAACAATCCCAAGAAGTGTGGGAGGAGTTAGAGGGCTTTGCCACTTTGTTTATAGTGAACTCTGGATGAACCCCTTTAGTGACACACAATGTAGACATGGGGATGCAAGTGTCCATATGGTGGACAGCCTACTGGGTGTCTGAGACTGTACTAAATGACATTAGGAGGAAGGTGGTAGAAGAGCTGGATTTAGGAAATCCAGAAATCCCACAGTCCCTGGGCCTCACCTGTAATCCTTATTCCCAAACTGGATAGCTCTGCTCACTTTTGTGTGGATTATCACAGATTCAGAACAGTCACCCATGTCAGACACCCACCCAATGCCATGGATGGATGAACTAGTGGGCAAGTTGGGAGGAGTGACCTACCTTACCAGTATTTACTTGGCAAAAGGGTACTGGCAGGTGGAGTTAACTGCCAGAGCTAGGAAATGGTCAGTGTTCATCACCCAATAGGATTATTCAAATTCTGGGAAAATGCCTTTTGAATGAAGAATGCCCCAGCGACATTCCAAAGGTTGGTCAACCTGGTGTTACATGGTACTGAAGAGTACACAGTGGATTATCTGGGTGATATTGCCATCTTCTGTGGCCGCTGAAAGGAACACCTGTCCCACCTGAAGGAAGTGTTGGGCAGGATATAGAAAGCAGAGATCACTGTCAAGGCTGAAAAGTGCTAAGCGGCTATGGCAAAGGTGGCATACTTAGGCCGTGTAGTGGGGTGGGGGCAGATTTGTCCTAATCAAGCAAAGATTGAGGCAATAGAGATGTGGCCCATGCTGAAAAACCAGAAGTTGGTTAGAGGCTTCCTAGGGATCACAGGGTACTACCAAAAGTTTCTACCTACTTACAGTACCCTGGAGGCTCCCCTACCTAGCATGCTGAAGAAAAGACAGCCCAAAAGGGTAAAATGTGACCCAGCCTGTGAATAAGCCTTCACATAGACAAAAGAGATGCTGTACAGTGCCCCTGCATTGGCCAGTCCAGATTACACTAGGCAATTTGTAGTCCAGACAGAAGCTTTGGATGTGGGATTGGAGCAGTCCTCAGCCAGACATTTAATCAGGAAAAGACCACCCAATTGTATACCTGAGTAAGAAGTTACATCCCCAGGAGTAGGCATACTTCCACAGTTGAACAGGAATGCCTTCTGTTCATATGGACTCTGAATAAATTGGAGCTGTACCTCTATGGGAGATGCTTTGATGTACAGACCGATCTCAACCTCCTGATGTGGTTGAATCAAAGGGAAAAAACAAATGGATGGCTAATTAGATGGACTGTTGTCCTGAAGGCCTTTGAGGTGACGATTACCCACAGATCTGAGTCGGCAAACACAAATGGCCTATCTCACCAGTCAGATCAGAAAATGGAATCATGAAAACTCTACCATACAAAAGGGGTCTATTCCCATAAATTCAGTTTAAGGAGAGATGAAGCTGTGATTTGGCTGCTGTGGAAATAATAATTGCATACACATTTTGACACTATTTATTGGTCCAGTGGACCAAGGCATCTTTGAAGGTGTTCACAAGACCATTGCCTCTACTCCCCACCGAGACCACCTTCCTCTGGGTCCCCCCCAGGGCCTTCCAATCCAGCTGGATTGTCTCCTGGGGAGGGCCAGTGCACCTACTTGGTGGTCTTTTTGTGATTAGAGGGTCAGTCCTCGTAGAGAGCCTTGAGTGACCATTGGAGGGCTTGTTCTGGTGCTGGGATGTGGGCTAGGTCCCTGGAGCCTCATTGCCTCCCTGGTCCTCTGGGGTATTTTCACTTTAGTTTCTCCTCTGGAGCACAGATGTGCAATGATGTCTTGGCACTGGTGTGCTGATGTTTGCCACTGCTCCACCACCAAGTTGCTGCACTGCACATTTCTTGCACTGCCCCGATCTCCATCAGGGGCCACTAAGGTGTGGTGCTTGGCCCAGATCCCTCCCCGGGAAGGGAGAGCTGTCCTCCAGATTCTCAATCCCTTCTCTCCCCTGCTGATCCCTGGCAGACTGAGTCTGTTCTCGAACCTGGGTCACCAGCATGGCGTGAGGTGTGGCGTCCAGATCCTCTGCCCTCAGTGCCAGCAGGCTGGCCCATTGCATACATATTTTTGTTATATTATTCTGTGATTTTGTGTATGTTTTAAATCCCCAAAAGGGCCTGGAGATGAAGATGACAGAAAGATGCCCATGTGTTTTAACGGGTTATATACAGAAGAACTTGGTTATGTTTAAATTCCCAAACAGGCCAGGAAAATGAGCTTTACAAAGGGAACAGGTAATACAGCTCAGGAGAATGGAGAATATGTCACTTGTCATAAACTTTACACTTCAAGAGGAAACTCTTTGCTTTCCAGAAGCTTTCATGCTATATTTACATGTTATTAAGTTACAGTAAATGGAAGCCATCTCACACTGTAATAAAATTTGAACTCAAAGAGAAGTGGATTTTAGGCTGGAGGTGTCAGCATGGTTGCCACCAGTCTATTTGCATTTTATTAGCTTGCAGGATATTGGAACTGTAAGAGAATCTAACTAATGAATAACAGGGTTTACTTACAAACTGGGAAAGAACAAGAGAGACCCCTGCTGGCCTAGAAAATAAACAGGTGGACTTGGGGATAACCACATCATAAATGCATTGCACATTGAACACTTGTTCCTGACACACAAGAGAAGCAAGAGTGCCACAGAGACAGACTGAGGACCAGTGAATGCAAGCGAGAACTGGGTCTTTGGAAACTTTTATTTTCTGGACTTTGATCATCCACTAACAAGGTAGAAACTACATAGAAACATACAAGTTGATGGCAGATAAGGACCATGAAGGCCCATCCAGTCTGCCCATTTCTTTTCTACCTTATAAATGTGCCATCGCCTTTGCTCTGTCAGTGACCTATCTATTCATAGTCATTTGTATTGCTCCCTTATGCCTATCCCATGCCTGTTTGAAGCCCTGCACTGTATTCATAGCCACCACTTCTTGTGGTAAGCCATTCCATGCATCCACCACCCTTTCTGTGAAAAGAATTTCCTCACATTCCCCTTAATCGGCCTCCTCTAATCTCATGCTGTGTCCTCTTGTCCTGCTATTTTTCTTATATTTAAACATGTTAGACTCTTTCACCTTGTTTATGCCCTTAAGGTGTTTGAATGCCTCGATCATATCACCTCTCTCCCTCCTTTGCTCAAGGGTATACATATTGAGCTCCATTAATCTGTCCTCATATGTCTTCTGATGCAGTCCCTGCACCATTTTGGTTGCCCTTCTCTGGACTGCCTCAATTTGGTTAATGTCCTTGTGAAGGTGTGGCCTCCAATACTGCACGCAGTACTCCAGATGGGGCCTAACCAGTGTCTTGTACAGAGGGATTATTACCTCCTCTTATGACTTCAGATACCCTTACTAATACACTCAACACCCCTAGCCTTACCTACTGCTTTAGAGGTCTGCTTGATGATTTTAGGTCATCAGTGATGATGATGCCCAAGTCTCTTTCTTCCTTTGTGACTGCTAGCAACTCCCCTCCCAGCCTATAGGTGGCTTCAGGGTTTCTCTTCCCTATGTGCATGATTTTGCACTTCTTTGCATTAAATCCCAGTTGCCACTCTTCTAACCATTCTGCTAGTTTATCCAAATCTCTTCTCATTCTGCCCACCCCATCTGGATCATCTACTCTGTTGCAGATCTTGGTGTCATCTGCAAACAGACAAACCTTACCCTCTAGTCCATCTGCAAGGTCACTAATGAAGATGTTGAAGAGGACTGGCCCCAGGACTGATCCCTGAGGTACCCCACTTGTGACTTGCATCTCTTCTGACTGTATACCATTTACCACCACTTCTGTTTTCGCCTGCAACCAGTTTGCCACCCAGTTGACCAACTTCTGACCCACCAGGAGCCTACCCAGCTTATTTATCAATCTTCACGTGGAACAGTGTCAAAAGCTTTGCTGAAGTCAAGGTAGATGACATCAACTGCTCCCCTGGTCCGCCACTTTGGTTACCCAGTCAAAGAAATCTATGAGATTAGTTTGACAGGACCTTCCTTTTGTAAACCCATGCTGTCTTGGATCCTGTGCCCCTATGGATTCCAGGTGTTGCACTATCTTTTCCTTAAGGAGTGCCTCCATAATCTTGCCCACTACTGAGGTAAGACTGACCGGTCACCGGTAACTAGGCAGTTAAAATTTTATAGTGCATTTTGTATTTATATTTCTTCAACTTTATTTTGTTATTCTGTAACCAGATTTCAGAAATCTTCTGTTTGTAAACTTTTGTGTTATAATTATTTAAATAATTTAGTAAAAGCACTTTACTTTTAAAAGCTGCTTATGAGAGATTTGTGGGTGTCAAGGTAAAAGGTATATTAATTTCTGAGACCAGCCTATTTGATTGCTAATGTGCTACCATTCACTACCAAGACTAGGATCCTGAAAGGGAAATCTGGGTGCCAAAGCAGGGGAGATACACAGGCCACAGGAGGAGTCTGTAAGGAAGAACTAGGTTGCTGTACAACCCAAGGTAGAATACACCAATCAGGGTTATGAAGTTGCCAGCTCAGAAGAAGTTATAATGCCTGGACCCCCCCCACCCCGTACAATAACCAAGGAGGGTCTTTACCTGGCTACAGACTTGAGACTGTATTTTACCCTTCCCCAGATTTGAGAGGAAGCCCTGGGATCTTGTGGCAAGTGTTCAGTTGTGAACACAGTGAACACTATAGGAGGGCACAAGAAGGGTATTCCTGTTCCTTCTCCATCACAGATAGCACTTAGGGGTGGACACTGTGAGCTTAGCGAGGAGTGGGTTTGGGACATTAAATACTGTGTATCATATAGTCAAACACAAGATAAGTGTTTCAAGACCATAGTAGATTTTAAAGTATTCAGGCAAAATACAGCTCAGTATGGAACTGCATCCTCTGCATTTGGGAGCATTGCAAGGCATTTGAAAGCTTTCCAATAACAGTAAACTGACACAAGAATATATGCTGGTAACTGTGTAAAAAAACATGAGGCTGTCATTATGTAACATTTTCAGGTGTATAAAAGGTAATGCTGTGTGGAGACCCTGGGTATTCCCCATTTAAAATCTGAAAGTGCAAGACATAGTACCTTGGTATTATTTATGGATTTCTTAGGTTGTATATGAGAAGTAGTAGGTAGTGTTGTCCATTTTGCTCGCCCTTTTCTCAAAGGGTGTAACCTCCCACTTTGTTATTTATGCAGTGCTCATCCAGCTTACTATTCAGTTCCTCTAGGCTCTCACATCCTACAACTTCAGTGTGCAAACTATTCCAAAAAGCACACCACCCTCTGTGAGAACCACACAGACCATAGTCACAGTTATGGACAGCCTTGGAGTTTTAGGTCCTCCCTCTGAAACAAAAGCCTAACTGTACAGTATATTGGCCCCTATTTTGATAGAAATCTGTGCTAAGCTAAACTAAGTGTGAAATATAAGCTACATGTTGCCTAGACATTATGTTTCCCAGAATTGTTCTGACAATTCAATTCAGCAAACATTCGGCACTGTCAAATGCTTGTTTAGATTCCTTTTATTTTTGCACTTTCATTTTATCCCACCTTACTACCTGCTCACCCCACTCCTTCAGACTTGATCACCCCCTGTGATTCTAACACCGAGTTTGTCCCTAGAATGTCGGCCTTCCTCCTCTTACCTTTCTCCTTCTGAAGTGCATGCACACATTGGGTCTGCTCATGGTAGTTGGGCCAGGATTAGGTCAGTCATCATCTTGGGGTACAGCATTTTTTTCCCTGCATTTTCTCCCTCTTAGGTGCCACTACCCCTGAGGACGTTGGCATGCAGGACTGACATCCGGGCAGACAATGTGCTGACACACGTCATTGCCAAGTGCCCACAATGTCCTCCCCTTCCCAGTTTGGAAGAACCGTCTGAGCCCCAATACCCATGCTTCCACAGGCACCAGTGGGATGGGTGCTCAAGGAACCCCTGGAACCCACCCATGGAGGAGGACAGCATCCATTGGATGGTTGATCCTCCTCTGTCCCTCCAACCCCCAACGGCCCGAGTCTATTTCTGATATAGGGTCATTGGCATGGTGCGAGGTGTGGTGCCCTATGCCTCAATCCTCAGCAGCACCGGGCAGTGATTCCTTTACTTTTTAACATTAAAAAACAGTTACACTAGTGTATAGGTGTGATAGCACAATCCAGGGCATGTGGTCACACTGAATAAATGCACTTCTTGCTACTTTATAAGTGCAACAGTTCATTCCAGTGTACATGGCCACACTGGAATAAATGCACTTGCTACTTTATAAGTGTGACAGCACACACTTGGGGCACGCGGCCATGCTGGGAGGAATGCACTACTTGCTACTTTCTAGGTGCGATAGCAACCCAGGGTACATGGCCATGCTGGAATGAATGCACTTCTTGCTACTTTATAAGTGTGACAGCACACTGCAGGGTACGTAGCCATGCTGGAATGAATGCACTTCTTTCTACTTTATAAGTATGAAGGCACACTACAGGATATGTGGCAATGCTGGAATAAATGCACTTCTTGCTACATTATAAGTGTGATAGCACACTGCAGGGTACGTGGCCACGCTGGAATAAATATACTTCTTGCTTCTTTATAAGCAGGGACAATGGTTTACTGCATATGCGGTGATGTGGACGGGAATGCAGACGTACGATTGGTCCACGGAAAACGGCGCCAAAGACGGAAGTAGCGTTTGTTCTCGTTGACTGTGAGAACAGAGCGCTATAAATTGCGGGTGCAGCGTGTTTGCATTTTTACTCTGCACTCCGCTTTCGTTAGTTTTCCTGCTTGCTGTCTTCGTGCCACAAGAATCTGTGCTCCACGCTCCACGGTATCCATCCCATCATTCTGTACTTTCCTGGTAAGTTTGCTGCAGTCTGTGTTGTGGGGGTATTTTTTTGTCACTTCGGGGGGAGAAGCCAAAGGACCTGAACAACCTATGGTGTGTCCTAGGCTTCCGAGGAGAGGAGAGCGAGAGAGACAGGAATCAGAGCGATGTCGATTCCCCGCGCCACAGTCGATTTTAATTTTGTTCTCCGGTGTCTCAAAGGGCTCTCTGGTTAGTTGTGGGGACGTCCCTGATTTTGCCTCAAAATTTTTACTTTGTCCCTCCGAAAATTTGTGTTTTGTGGCTAAACAGTGGTAATGTAAGCACAAAACAATATCAAGCATTAAAGTTACAGACTTTTCTTCTTAGAAAACATTATGCTGCTGCACTGAGCTCCACATTATACCAGCTTTCTAGGTGGATATCTTTAATTCTGAAGATGTGTCCCTGATTTTGGTCATTTGTCCCTGATTTTTTAAGCCTTGTCCCTGATTTATGAGGCAGGAGGTTGAGAGGTATGGAGAAGAGAGTTGTTCTGCAGGATTCAGCTAATAATTAAAATCCACCAACATTAATTTGGATTGGAGCTGCTAAAGAAGTGCTGAGTGGCTGTGCTGGTCTGTTGGGGTGGGCAGAGTGGTTGGGCTGATGCATCGGGATGGGGAGAGTGGCTGTGCTGGTGAACTGAGGTGGGGAGAGTGTCCGACCAGGTCAATGGGGGTGGGCAGAGTGGGCAGAGTGGCTGTGCTGGTGCATTTGGGGTTGGCAGAGTGGCCGGGCTGATGCATCAGGGTGGGAAGAGTGGCTGGAATGGTGCACTGGGGTGGGGAGAGTGTCCGTGTAGTTCAGTGGGAGTGGGCAGAGTGGCTGTGCTAGTGCATCAGGGTGGGCAGAGTGGCTGTGCAAGTCAGTTGGGGTGGGCTGAGTGTCCGTGCAGGCCTATGTGGGTGGGCAGAGTGGCTGGGCCAGTGCACTGGGGTGGGGAGAGTGGCTGTGCTAGTGCATCAGGGTGGGCAGAGTGGCTGTGCAAGTCGGTTGGGGTGGGCTGAGTGTCCGTGCAGGCCTATGTGGGTGGGCAGAGTGGCTGGGCCGGTGCACTGGGGTGGGCAGAGTGGCCGGGCAGGTCTGTTGGGGGTGGGCAGACTGTCCATGCAGGTCCTTGGAGGGGGGTGGGCAGAGTAGCTGTGCTGGTGGGGAGACTGGCCGGGCAGGTCTGTTGGGTTGGGGAAGAGTGTCTGTGCAGGTCAGTGATCCCTTTCAGAAGAGCCCTTATTGCAGATTGGAGCTTCTACATGTTGTACTCTACGAAGGGTGGTGTCTGCCAGAAATTCTCACAGGTTGGGAGGGGGATCTTTAGGATTGGCAGGGGTTCAAATAGAAAAGCCTTGTTGACGCCTTTGAATTTGTCACCTACCCTGAAGGAAGCTTGATGCTGCTAATGTGGTCTCTGATGGTCGGCTGAGGGACGGGGCTGGGCGGACTGGCTCACGTGCTGGAAAACATCGGTTCTGGCCTCTGAGGGAGGGGCGGGCGGGCAGAGTGGTGCAGAACCATTTTTTCCAGCATGTATGTCAGTCAGCCAGGTCCGTGCCACGCCTGGTGCTCTTTTGTTGATGGTCGGCTGAGGGACGGGCTGGGCGGACTGGCTCACGTGCTGGAAAAACATCGGTTCTGGCCTCTGAGGGGGGCAGGTGGGCAGAAGTGGTGCAGAACCATTTTTCCAGCATGTATGTCAGTCGGCCAGGTCCGTGCCACGCTCTGGTGCTCTTTTGTTGATGGTCGGCTGAGGGGACGGGCTGGGCGGACTGGCTCACGTGCTTGGAAAACATCGGTTCTGGCCTCTGAGGGAGGGGCGGCGGGCAGAGTGGTGCAGAACCATTTTTCCAGCATGTATGCAGTCGGCCAGGTCCGTGCCACGCCTGGTGCTCTTTTGTTGATGGTCGGCTGAGGGACGGGCTGGGCGGACTGGCTCACATGCTGGAACACATTGGTTCTGGCCTCTGAGGGAGGGTGGGCGGGCAGAGTGGTGCAGAACCATTTTCCCAGCATGTATGTCAGTTGGCCAGGTCCGTGCCACGCTCTGGTGCTCTTTTGTTGATGGTCGGCTGAGGTGGATACCTGGCAGCACTGGCTGCATGAGGGCCTGGGTCCCAGGCTTGTGATGCAGTTGTTCCACATATCTGCCCCCGGTTGGGGAAGGTGCTTGTTTGGTTTGGTAGTGATTTGTTGGGCATGTGTCTTGACTAAAATGCATATTTTTCATTTGTAAAATATTGTTGTTGGGTGGTGCATATCTGTGTAGAATAATAGGCACTCGCTCAGACAAAAATCTTTATTAAACATAATCAAACTGAATCAACCTCCATGTTTCATCGGAACCCAGAGGGCTCTGTGCAGTTGGAAATGTGGATTGTTCTTCCTTCATCAGTTTTGGAGGACGAGACATTGGATTACCTAGGGATAAATAGACAAGTTAAACTGTCGAAATGATGCTAACAATTTTACCAGTTTTATTAAAATACATTTTCTATGTTGAAGCTTTTGCCGAATTTCTAATGGAATATGTTGGAGGCCTGTTGGTGGCCTGTCTTGATTTGTGCTTATAAAATTTAAATGTTCTGAATAAAGAAGTTGTTGCTGGGGTGGGGGTCCTTTGCAGCAACCTGATTCCATCCTGCCAGCAGAACTACTTTCTTGAGTTTGAGCTCTGACATGAAAACTAAGAGGCTCCATTTTCATCAAGGTAGCCAGAAAGTTCACAATTTACTATTTTTGTGATTCTGGATTGGTTTATTCTTTGGCAGAGATTGTTTGTGTATCTCTCCATTAGCATCCTCATTAATCACTTGAAGTTTTTAAGCTGGATGCACTTTGTTTACAAATAAACCAAATCAGGCACGCATCTATATATTAGATAGGGAATGAACCGACGGAGTCCACCTTGGCGTCTGGTGGTTCGGCTTACTTCACGTCTGAGCTTGGACAGATTTGTACATGGCATTGGGCTGCAGTGCGCACATGCTGCCGTCTGCACACGGACGGGTGGGCTGAGTGTGCCGCACATGCTGCCGCTACACCGGATGGTGGGGGCTGCAGTGCCGCACATGCTGCCGCTACATGGGACGGGTGGGGGCTGCAGCACCGCATATGCTGCCGCCACACGGGATGGTGGGGCTGCAGTGCCGCGATATGCCGCCGCTACATCGGGACGGTGGGGGCTGCAGTGCCATTACATGCTGCCATCACAAGGATGGTGGAGGCTGCAGTGTCAAGACACGCTGCCGCTGCAAGGACGGGTGGGGGCTGCAGTGCCAACATGTTGCCGTCACACGGGACGGGTGGGGGCTGCACATAAATATTGAGTAAAGGCTGCGGTTTCCATTTTGCCTGGAGATGGAAGTTAAAGTGACTTCTCGGTGCTTTCAAGGCTGTGCTCTGCTACTGACTGTACTGCTGTTCAGCTCACACCCAACCCTGGCCTGTTGACTGATGTGGATGCCTGAACTCCAGACTGCTAACAGCAACATGTTCTGTCCGCTGAAAAGTAAGTTTATTTTGGATGTCTCATCGTTCACTTTTTGGTATGGGGGCAACAGTAGCTGTTCTAGGTAGAGTTTATTTCCAGCTGGTTAGTGAGTGAATGGTTTGGAGTGTTGGTGGCAAGTTGGGCTGCCATGTAACATCCCCACCATCAACCACAATTAAAATAATTGAAAATGACTTGCAGAGATACTGACACCAACCTTGTTTGGACACTTTTTTCAGTGATGGCCTTTGTGCCAGTCACTGAGAGTACTGCAGCCCAGTCAGTGAGGAGTCACCCATGATGAGGGACTTGAACGAATGGAGGGTGTCTGCATCAGCATCCTCCTTGGAAGTGGGTTTTGTTACTACAACCCACCAGATGTTGACCCAGAGCCCTTGTCCCCAAATGCAGACATTTGGGGATATCCTGCTTTACGTTTTATACACCCTGGGTGGTTTGCACAAAGGTGTTTCCTGTGGATGGTGGTAGCTAGGGACTGGGCAGTGTGGGTGGCAAGCTGAATCATTGCAATAAGACCCTAGCTATATGGCCCCTTGCTTGGCATTCAGGATAGGTGGCTGCAACCATGGCTATGTTGGTAACACTATAGTCCTGGTGGCTCACAGCCGGACTTTTAGGTTCTGTCTCCCAGCAGAGGAGGCAGATGGCATGTCTAACTAGGTGTCATTTACGTGTGTATGTGTGTGTGTGTGTGTGTGTCCTTTGTTTACATAATAATTGTTATTTATTTTTTTCAAATTTTAGGCTTCAACATTCCTGCTTGGTGTGAATTTCTGCTGGAAATAATCATCATCTCTAAAAGGTATGGTGTGATCTTCAGATTCATGTGTTTTTCCAAGTCTTAGTTTGTTTGAGCCAGGAGACCGATAAGGTCTTGGTGCAACGGGGCAAGCCCGGATCCTGTATGTCAGGATTTCTCATCAGCTGTGGCCAGGGTTATATTTGGATGTCAATATTGTACTTTTGTATTATATAGTCAAGCCTGTGACAGCTTCTGAGGACAGCTTGATTTCTATAGCTGTTCGACCAACTGTCATCCATGGATTGAGCATGGTCCACATGGATTAGCAGTGAGATTATGATTCTGGTATTGTTTTTTGTATGGATTGTGAGCATCTGAGATCAGCATGTTTTCTGTTGCTGTTCTCCAGACTGTCATCCATGGGCAGAAGTTATGTGATAATTAAATCCTTAATGTCATTGTTGTGAAGCTTTAAGTAGTTCTAAAGCCTGTTTTTAATATCTCTCCAACTTGTGTTCCACTTTTTAGTTCTTTGGAGTCATCTGTTCTACGCATCGTGATGGCAACACCAAGCAAAATGGCAAAACTTTCCAGTGTCACTGCTAAGGACCGTGCATTGCAATTTAAGTTGGAAGGCATGTATGAGGACGGAGGGAAAATGTTTTGTCGCTTTTGTGATCACCCCATTGACTATGTGAGGAAGGACACAGTGGTGGATCACTGCAAAAGTAAAAAACATATGAAGAATGCAAGCCAGAAAAATAGCAACAGACAGGTGATGCTTCACACCAGCTTTAATACCACAACTTCTGCAGCTGCAGCACGGGAGAATACTGTATTGAGTGTATTAAGGGCTTGGTGTGGTGCAAATATACCCATCGAAAAGTTGGATCAACCGTGCATAAGAGACTGGATGGGGGACAACGTTAAAGGAATTGGTGCTCTCCCAAAGGTATCCACCTTAAGGCAGAACTACTTGCCCAAATTGAGAAAGGAAATGGAGGACGGGAATTTCACAGCTTGTGAAAGGGAAGACATTCTCTGTAATGTGCGATGAGACGACAGATGCAGATGCTCGCTGTATACTCAACATAATTTTTGGTATGCAGGGCGGACAATCTATCATTGCAGAAACAACAGAGTTGACAGCAGTAAATCACACCACTGTCGCACAATGTGTTATAAAGACATTGCAGAAATATGATGTGGAGATGGACCAAGTAGTCGCCTTCATCAGTGACAATGCATGGTACATGGTGAAGTGCTTCAAAGAGGTTTTATATGGCCTTATTGGTGCCCATGTGATCCATGTTGGTTGCTGGGCACATGTGTTATCCTTGGTGGGAGACACATGGATTGACCATTTTGAACTGGTCAATAAACTTGTAGCACTTGTGAAATACTCATTCCAGCAGTTGCCCAAACGTAAGAGAGAGTACTTGGCATTCCTGGAGGGGCGAGATGTAGAAAAGAAAAAATTGCCTCCTGTTCCTGTCTTAACCCGTTGGAACACTTGGTTTGAAACCATTAAGTACCATTCGCTTTATCTTCAGCACTTAAGAGACTTCTTCCAGGAGGAAGCAAGTGATTGCAATTACATGAATTCATTGAGAAAACTTTTCCAAGACTGGTTTACAGATCTACAGATTCACACAACCTTCATCGCTGAAAACTGCAATGATCTCATCAGCACAATAGAACTTCTACAAAGGAAAGACAAACCCTTGGCTGTTTCTGTATTTGATGCACTACATGGAATAAAACAGAGGTTTCAGATTGGTGTATCAAAAACTGAAGCATTTGGAGAAAGAACAGATGAATACTTAGCTAATCTTAGGCCACGGGTTAAGCAGGAGCAGATTGCAATTTTCCAAAAAGCATTTGGAGCAGCCCTAAACAAAATGGCAAAACACATGGAAACAAACCCCGCCATAGGGTTCTTTAAAGCCTGCCATATTTTGAACCCCTACAACCTTCCTAAATTGAGTAGGGACTTCACACACTACGCCAGTGACATTGGTGTATTTGAACTGCACAACCAAATTGCACTACAAAAGGACTGGGAGATGTATGTTGGGCAGGACATAGGAGAGCTTCCAGACATAATGGACTTTAATGTTGGCCAGTACTGGATTCAGTGCAGCCACAATTACCAGTACTGGCAAAACTGCTCTGCAAGCCATTTGGATACCTGTGTCGAGTGCTGATGTGGGAGAGATCTTTCTCGGTCTACGGACAGATCCACACAGACCAAAGACGTAACCTGCTAGTAGACAATATGAGATTACTATCCCAGCTTATGTACAATAAATGAGAGGATTAGATTGGTGGACATTTTCTACAGGCATTTTGCACATTTTTTAGTTATAGGGTGTAAACACTTTCAATAACATTGTTTTTCCCATATTCCTTGTCGTGTGTGTGTATTTATATTTTGTTAGTTCATTTTTTCACTGTATATTTTGTCATACTGTACTGCACATTTTGCACATTTTCATTTAGGTTTTGTTTATGCACAGTTTTCCACAGTTATTGTACCTTTGCACATCTGACACTTTGAGTATTTGTATTTAGGTTTTAGTTCACTTGTGTTTCAATATATATTTTCACTTTTGTACATTCTGCACATTTTCAATTAGATTTTGTTTTGTTCACATTTTTCAACTGTTGTATATTGTTTTTGATTTGCAATATTTGCACCTTTATAAACTACCTTTCTTGAAATGGTATACTTGCTTTTATTGACTTAACATTTCTGGGATGAGAACTTACGAGAAAGGTCATGTAGGTGTAACTTAGTCTGCATTGTGTGGTGATGGGTGGCAGTCTCTAATGGCTAGTTCCTTTTAATTTATCCAAGTGTCCGCAATCTAATATTCTGTATTGTCACACCTGAGGGATGTGGGCTGCAGAGCTTTACCACCATGTTACTGACAACACACCGGAAGGATGGAGGCCAAAGTGCTGCTGCCATTGCACAGGAGGGAGGAGGCCACAGTGCTGCTCCTGCCATCACACCTTAGGGATAGGGCTGCAGGGCTGCTGCCAATCAGTCCACAGGGAGGGGTCCACAGTACTGCTGTCCCCATTGCATCAGAAGGATAGGGGCTATTAGTGGTCCTGTCATTATACAGGAGGATAGCCTGGGGATGTAATGCGCTTGCTGCCTTGACAAACTGTAGCTTCTAAAATAACTTGATAGCTACAAGTGCAGATATGCAACAGCAGATGTAGAAATGTGAGAATGCATGCTAACAGAGTGAAAATGGTTAAATACAGGTTACAAAGCCAACATCGTAAAAACGATTTTGGACTTGCAGACACCGTGACAATACCGGTTTTGTCAATCTGCAAAATGGAATTTGCCTTTTCTCAAACACAGTAAACCACTGTCCCTGTTTATAAGTGTGATAGCACACCCAGGGTACATGATCAAGCAGGAATAAATGCACTTCTTGCTACTTTATAAGTGTGGCAGTACACTCCAGGGTAGCTGGCTATGCTGCAATAAATGCACATCTCACTACTTTATAAGTGTGATAGCACACTCCAGGGTACGTCACCATGCAGGAATAAATGCACTTCTTGCTACATAATAAGTGAGATAGCACACTGCAGGTACATGGCCATGATGGAATAAATGTACTTCTTGCTTCTTTATAAGTGTGATAGCACACTCCAGGGTACATGGTCATGCTGGAGTAAATGCACTTCTTGCTACTTAATAAGTGTGGCAGTACACTCCAGGGTAGTTGGCCATGCTGGAATAAATGCACTTCTCGCTACTTTAAAAGTGTGATAGCACACTCCAGGGAACGTGGCCATGCTGGAATAAGTGCGCTTCTTGCTACTTCATAAGCGTGATGGCATACACCAGAGTACATGGCCATGCCTGAATAAATGCACTTCTTGCTGCATTATAAGTGTGACATTACACTCCAGGGTATGTGATGTGGCTATGCTGGAATAAATGCACTTCTTGCTACTTTATAAGTGTGACAGCACAATCTGAGGTACGCAGCCACGCTGGGAGGAACGCACTACTTGCTACTTTCTAAGTGTGATAACAAACTCCAGGGTACATGGCCATGCTGGAATGAATGCACTTCTTGCTACTTTATAAGTGTGATAGCACACTGCAGGGTACGTGGCCACGCTGGAATAAATATACTTCTTGCTTCTTTATAAGAGTGATAGCACACTCCAGGGTACATGATCATGCTGGAATAAATGCACTTCTTGCTACTTTATAAGTGTGGCAGTACACTCCAGGGTAGCTGGCTATGCTGGAATAAATGCACGTCTCACTACTTTATAAGTGTGACAGCACACTCCAGGGTACGTCGCCATGCTGGAATAAATGCACTTCTTGCTACATTATAAGTGTGATAGCACACTGCAGGTACATGGCCATGATGGAATAAATGTACTTCTTGCTTCTTTATAAGTGTGATAGCACACTCCAGGCTACATGGTCATGCTGGAATAAATGTACTTCTTGCTACTTTATAAGTGTGGCAGTACACTCCAGGGTAGTTGGCCATGCTGGAATAAATGCACTTCTTGCTACTTTAAAAGTGTGATAGCACACTCCAGGGAACGTGGCCATGCTGGAATAAGTGCGCTTCTTGCTACTTCATAAGCGTGATGGCATACACCAGAGTACATGGCCATGCCCGAATAAATGCACTTCTTGCTGCTTTATAAGTGTGACAGTACACTCCAGGGTATGTGGCTATGCTGGAATAAATGCACTTTTGCTACATTATAAGTGTGACAGCACAATCTGGGGTCAAGAGTCACGCTGGGAGGAATGCACTACTTGCTACTTTCTAAGCGATAGCAAACCCAGGGTACATGGCCATGCTGGAATGAATGCACTTTTTGCTACTTTATAAGTGTGACAGCACACTGCAGGGTATGTGGCCATGCTGGAATGAATGTACTTATTTCTACTTTATAAGTATGAAGGCACACTGCAGGATATGTGGCAATGCTGGAATAAATACACTTCTTGCTACATTGTAAGTGTGATAGCACACTGCAGGGCACGTGGTCACGATGGAATAAATATACTTGCTTCTTTATAAGTGTGATTGCACACTCCAGGTACATGATCATGCTGGAATAAATGCACTTTTTTCTACTTTGTAAGTGTACTAGCACACTTCAGGGTATGTGGCCATGCTGGAATAAATGCACTTCTTGCTACATTAAAAGTGTGACAGCACACTCCAGGGTACATGGCCATGCTGGAGTAAATGCACATCTTTCTACTTTATAAGTTTGATGGCACAATGCATTGTATGTGACCATACTGGAAGAAATGCACTCATTGCTACTTTATAAGTGTGGCATACACTCCATTGTACGTGGCCATGCTGGAATAAATGCACTTTTGCTACTTTATAAGTATAATAGCACACTCCTGGGTACATGGCCATGCTGGAGTAAATGTGCTTTTGCTGTTTTATAAGTGAGATGGCACACTGCATGGTAACGTGGCCATACTGAAATAAATGCACTCATTGCTACTTTAGACATGTGATAGGACACTCCAGAGTATGTGGCCATGCTGCAATAAATGCACTTCTTAGTGCTTTATAAGTGTGACGGCACACTCCAAGGAACGTGGCCATGCTGGAATAAATGCACTTTTTGTTACTTTGTAAGTGTGATAGTACACTGCAGGGTACTTGGCCATGCTGGATTAAATGCACTTCTTGCTACTTTATCAGTGTGACAGCACACTCCAGGGTATGAGGCCACGCTGGAATAAATGCCCTACTTTCTATTTTATAAGCGTGATAGCAAACTGCAGGGTATATGGCTATGCTGGATAAATGCACTTCTAGCTACTTTATAAGGGTGATAGCACACTCCAGAGTATGTGGTCATGCTGGAATAAGTGTACTTCTTGCTACTTTATAAGTGTGACGGCACACTCAGAGTACATGCCATGCTGGAATAAATGCACTTCTTGCTATTTTACGTAGAATGATAGCACACTCCAGGGCACATGGCCATGCTGGAATAAATGCACTTCTTGCTACTTTATAAGTGTAACGACACACTCAAGAGTACACAGCCATGCTGGAATAAATGCACTTCTTGCTACTTTACGAGTGTGATAGCACACTCCAGGGTACGTGGCCAAGCTGGAATAAATGCACTTCTTGCTACTTTATAAGTATGACAGCACACTCTGGGGTACGTGGCCATGCTGTAATAAATGTACTTTTTCCTACTTAATAAGCGTGATAGCACACTCCAGGGTACGTGGCCATGTTGGAATAAATGTACTTCTCACTACCTTATAAGTATGACAGCACACTTCCAGGGTACGTGGCCATGCTGGAATAAATGCAATTCTTTCTACTTTATTGGTGTGATAGCACATTCCAGGGTACATGGCCATGCTGGAATAAATTTACTTCTTGCTACTTTATAAGTGTGATGGCACACTCCAGGGTACACAGTTATGCTGGAATAAATGTACTTCTTTCTACTTTATAGGTGTGACAGCACACTTCAGGGTACGTGGCCATGCTGGAATAAATGCACTTCTTTCTACTTTACAAGTGTGATGGCACACTGCATGGTACGTGGCCATGCTGGAATAAATGCACTTATTACTACTTGAGAAGTGTGATAGCACACTCCAGAGTATGTGGCCATGCTGCAATAAATGCACTTTTTGCTGCTTTCTAATTGCGACAGCACACTCCAGGGTACATGGTCATGCTGGAATAAATGCACTTCTTGCTACTTTCTAACTGTGATAGCACACTCCAAAGTACAAGGCCATGCTGGAATAAATACACTTCTTGCTACTTTATAAGTGTAATAACAGACTGCAGGGTACATGACTGTGCTGGATAATTGTACTTCTTGCTACTTTATTAGTGTGATAGCACACTCCAGGGTACATGGCCATTCAGCAATAAGTGAACTTTTCTACTTTAAAAGTATGATGTCACACTGCAGGGTACGTGGCCATACTGGAATACATACATTTCTTTCTACTTTATAAGTGTGATGGCACACTGCAGGGTATGTGGCCATACTGGAACAAATGCACATCTCGCTACTTTATAAGTGTGACAGTACACTCCTGGGTATGTGGCCATGCTGGAATAAATGCACTTCTTGTTGCTTTATAAGTGGAATAGCACACTCCAGGGTACATGGCCATGCTGGAATAAATGTATTTCTTGTTACTTTATAAGTGTGGCAGTACACTCCATTGTACTTGCCCACGCCGGGATAAATGCACTTCTTGCTACGCTATAAGTGTGATTGCACACTCCTGGGTACATGGCCATGCTGGAATAAATGTACTTCTAGCTACTTCATAAGTGTGACAGCACAGTCCAGGGTACATGGCCATGCTGGAATAAATGTACTTCTAGCTACTTTATAAGTGTGACAGCACACTCCAGGGTACGTGGCCAAGCTGGTATAAATGCTGTACTTTCTACTTTGTAAATGTGATAGCACACTGCAGGGTATGTGAGTATGCTGGATAAATGCACTTCTTCCTACTTTACAAGTGTGATAGCACACGCCAGGCTACGTGGCCATGCTGACATAAATGCACTTCTCTCTACTTTATGAGTGCAATAGCACACTCCAGGGTATGTAGCCATGCTGGAATAAATGCACTACTTTCTACTTTATAAGTGTAATAGCAGACTACAGGGTATATGGCTATGCTGGATAAATGCATTTACTGGTACTTTATAAGTGTGATAGCACACTCCAGGGAAAGTGGCCACGCTGGAATAAATGCAATTCTTGCTACTTTATAAGTGTAATAGCACACTCCAGGGTACATGGTAATGCTGGATTAAATGAACTTCTTGCTACTTTATAAGTGTGGCAGTACACTCCAGGGTAGCTGGCCATGCTGGAATAAATGCATTTCTCACTACTTTACAAGTATGATAGCACACTCCAGGGAACGCGACCATGCTGGAATAAATGCACTTCTTGCTACTTTATAAGCGTGCAGGTATACACCAGAGTACATGGCAATGCCCGAATAAATGCACTTCTTGCTAATTTATAAGTGTGACAGTACACTCCAGAGTATGTGGTCTTGCTGGAATAAATGCACTTCTTTCTACTTTATAAGTGTGACAGCACATAGCACGGTACATGGCCATACTGGAATGAATGCACTTCTTTCTGCTTTATAAGTATGGCGATACACTGCAGGATATGTGGCCATACTGGAACAAATGCACTTCTAAAAACTTTAGAATTGTGACAGTACACTCCAGGGTTTGTGGCCATGCTGAAATAAATGTACTTCTTTCTAATTTGTAAGTGTAATGGCACAGTGCAGTGTACATGTCTATGCTGGAATAAATACACTTCTTCTTACTTTATAAGTGTGAGAGCACACTCCAGGGTACATGGCCGTACTGGAAGAAATGCACTTCTTTTTACTTTATACATGTGAGAGCACACTCCAGGGTACTTGGCCTTGCTGGAATAAATGTATTTCTTGCTAATTTACAAGTCTGATGGCACACTCCAGAGTACACACACTTGCTGAATAAATGTACTTTTGTGACTTTTATAAGTCTGATGGCACACCCAGAGTACACACCCATGCTGGAATAAATGCACTTTTGCTACTTTATAAGTGTGATAGCACACCTGCTGTAAGTGGCCATGCTGGAATAAATGCACTTTTTCTACTTAATAAGTATGCTAGCACACTCGGGTATGTGGCCATGCTGGAATAAATGCACTTCTTGCAACTTTATAAATGTGATAGCACACTCCAGGATATGTGGCCATGCTGGAATAAATGCACTTCTTGCTACTCTAAAAGTGAGACAGCACACTCCAGGGTATATGGTCATGCTGGAGTAAATGCACATCTTTCTACTTTGTAAGTTTGATGGCACAATGCATGGTAAGTAACCATACTGGAATAAATGCACTCATTGCTACTTTATAAGTGTGGCAGTACACTCCATTGTATGTGGCCATGCTGGAATAAATGCACTTCTTGCTACTTTATAAGTGTGACAGCACACTCTGGGGTACGTGGCCACACTGGGAGGAATGCACTACTTGCTACTTTCTAAGTGCGATAGCAAACTCCAGGGTACATGGCCATGCTGGAATGAATGTACTTCTTGCTACTTTATAAGTGTGACAGCACACTGCAGGGTACATGGCCATGCTGGAATGAATGCACTTCTTTCTACTTTATAAGTATGAAGGTACACTGCAGGATATGTGGCAATGCTGGAATAAATGCACTTCTTGCTACATTATAAGTGTGATAGCACACAGCAGGGCACGTGGTCACACTGGAATAAATGTACTTCTTGCTTCATTATAAGTGTGATAGCACATTCCAGGGTACATGATCATGCTAGAATAAATGCACTTCTTGCTACTTTATAAATGTGGCAGCACACTCCAGGGTATGTCGCCGTGCTGGAATCAATGCACTTCTTGCTACATTATAAGTGTGATAGCACACTGCAGGTATGTGGCCATGATGGAATAAATGTACTTCTTGCTTCTTTATAAGTGTGATAGCACACTCCAGGGTACATGGTCATGCTGGAATAAATGCACTTCTTGCTACTTTATAAGTGTGGCAGTACACCCAGGGCAGTTGACCATGCTGGAATAAATGCATTCTTGCTACTTTAAAGTGTGATAGCACACTCCAGGGAACGTTGGCCATGCTGGAATAAATGCGCTTCTTGCTACTTCATAAGCGTGATGGCATACACCAGAGTACATGGCCATGCCCGAATAAATGCACTTCTTGCTACTTTATAAGTGTGACAGTACACTCCAGGGTATGTGGCTATGCTGGAATAAATGCACTTCTTTCTACTTTATAAATGTGGCAGCACACTGCAGGATTCGTGGCCATGCTGGAATGAATGCACTTCTTCTTACTTTATAAGTGTGAGAGCGCACTCCAGGATACAAGGCCACACTGGAATAAATGCACTTCTTTTTACTTTATACGTGTGAGAGCACACTCCAGGGTACTTGGCCTTGCTGGAATAAATGTATTTCTTGCTAATTTACAAGTCTGACGGCACACTCCAGAGTACACACCCATGCTGGAATAAATGCACTTCTTGCTACTTTATAAGTGTGGTAGCACACTCCAGGGTATGTGGCCATGCTGGAATAAATGCACTTCTTGCTACTTTAAAAGTGTGACAGCACACTCCAGGGTACATGGCCATGCAGGAGTAAATGCACTTCTTTCTACTTTATAAGTTTGATGGCACAATGCATTGTACGTGACCATACTGGAAGAAATGCACTCATTGCTACTTTATAAATGTGGCATTACACCCATTGTACGTGGCCATGCTGGAATAAATGCACTTCTTGCTACTTTATAAGTATAATAGCACATTCCTGGGTACATGGCCATGCTGGAGTAAATGTGCTTCTTGCTGTTTTATAAGGAGATGGCACACTGCATGGCACGTCACATACTGGAATAAATGCACTCACTGCTACTTTAGACATGTGATAGCACACTCCAGAGTATCTGGCCATATGCTGCAATAAATGCACTTCTTGGTGCTTTTATAAGGTGACGGCACATTCCAAGGAACGGCCATCCTGGAATAAATGCAATTTTGTTACTTTGTAAGTGTGATAGTACACTGTAGGGTACGTGCCATACTGAATAAATGCACCACTGCTGCTTTTAGACATGTGATAGCACACTCCAGAGTATGTGGCCATGCTGGAATAAATGTACTTCTTGCTACTTTATAAGTGTGATGGCACACTCCAGAGTACACAGCCATGCTGGAATAAATGCACTTCTTGCTATTTTACGAGTATGATAGCACACTCCAGGACACATGGCCATACTGGAATAAATGCACTTTTTTCTACTTTATAAGTGTGATAGCAGACTCCAGAGAATGTGGCCATGCTTGAATAAATGCACTTCTTGCTACTTTATAAGTGTAACTACACTCCAGAGTACACAGCCATGCTGGAATAAATGCACTTTTTGCTACTTTACAAGTGTGATAACACACCCAGAGTACACAGCCATGCTGGAACAAATGCACTTCTTTGCTTTTACTGAAGTGTGATAGCACACTCCAGGGTACATGGCCAAGTTGAATAAATGCACTCTTGCTACTTTATAAGTATAACAACAACTCTGGGGCAATGCGGCATGCTGTACAAATGTACTTTTCTTACTTAATGCGGTGATAGCACACCCAGGGTACGTGACCATGTTGGAATAAATGTACTTCTCACTACTTTATAAGTATGACAGCACACCCAGGGCATGCGGCCATGCTGGATAAATGCAATTCTTTCTACTTTTGGTGTGATAGCACATTCCAGGGTACATGGCCATGCTGGAATAAATTACTTGCTCCTTTATAAGTGTGATGGCACACCCAGGTGTACACAGCCATGATGGAATAAATGTATTTCTTCTCACTTTATAGGTGTGACAGCACACTTCAGGGACGTGGCCAATGCTGGAATAAATGCACTCTTTCTACTTTACAAGTGTGATGGCACACTGCATGAGTGGCACGTGGCCATGCTGGAATAAATGCACTTGTTACTACTTGAGAAGTGTGATAGCACACTCCAGAGTATGTGGCCATGCTGCAATAAATGCACTTTTGCTGCTTTCTAATTGTGACAGCACACCCAGGGTACATGGCCATGCTGGAAAATGCACTTTTGCTACTTTCTTAACTGTGATAGCACACTCCAAAGTACAAGGCCATGCTGGAATAAATATTCTTTGCTACTTTATAGTGTAATAACACACTGCAGGGGCAATATGAATACACCCTACATGTGATGTGAGGAACAAGACAATGGCTGAGTACCTTACACAGTGCTATTGAGCAATATCAGTGCACGCTGCATGTGAAGTGAGGAACAAGGCAAAGGCTGAGTACCTCACACAGTGCTATTGAACAATATGAATGCACCCTGCTTGTGATGTGAGGAACAAAGCAATGGCCGAGTACCTTACACAGTGCTATTGAGAAATATGAATGCATCCTGCATGTATTGTGAGAAACAAGGCAATGACTGAGTACCTTGCACAGTGCTATTGAGCAACATGAATGCACCCTGCTTGTGAAATGAGGAACAAGGCATTGGCTGAGTACCTTACACAGTGCTATTGTGCAATATGAATGCACCCTGAATGTAAAGTGAGGAGCAAGGCAATGTTGAGTTCCTTACACAGTGCTATTGAGAAATATGAATGCATCCTGCATGTGTTGTGAGAAACAAGGCAATGACTGAGTACCTTGCACAGTTCTACTGAGCAACTTGAATGCACCCTGCATGTGATGTGAGGAAGAAGACAATGGCTGAGTACCTAACACAGTGCTACTAAGCAATGTGAATGCACGCTGCATGTGATGTGAGAAACAAGGCAATGTTGAGTATCTTACACAGTGCTATTGAGCAATATGAATGCAGCCTGCATGTGATTTGAGGAACAATTCAATGATGAGTACCTTACACAGTGCTATTGAGCAATATGAATGCACCCTGCATGTGAAGTGAGGAACAATGCAATGGTTGAGTACCTTACACAATGCTATTGAGCAAAATGAATGCACCCTGCTTGTGATGTGAGGAACAAGACAATGGCTGAGTACGTAACACAGTGCTATTGGATAATATGAATGCGCCCTGCATGTGAAGTGAGGAACAATGCAATGGTTGAGTACCTTACACAATGCTGTTGAGCAAAATGATTGCACCCTGCATGTGATGTGAGGAACAAGACAATGGCTGAGTACGTAACACAGTGCTATTGGATAATATGAATGCTCCCTTCCTGTGAAGTGAGGAACAATGCAATGGTTGAGTACCTTACACAATGCTATTGAGCAATATCAAAGCACCCTGAATGTAAAGTGAGGAGTAAGGCGATGGCTGAGTGCCTTACACAGTTCTATTGAGCAATTTGAATGCACCCTGCATGTGATGTGAGGAAGAGGACAATGACTGAGTACCTAAGACAGTGCTATTGAGCAATGTGAATGCACGCTGCATGTGATGTCAAAAACAAGGCAATGTTGAGTACCTTACACAGTGCTAGTGAGCAATATGAATGCAAGCCGCATGTGATGTGAGAAACAAGGCAATATTGAGTACCTTACACAGTGCTATGTAGCAACATGAATGCACGCTGCTTGTGATGTGAGAAACAAGGCAATGTTGAGTACCTTACACAGTGCTATTGAGCAATATGAATGCACCCTGCATGTGATGTGAAGAACACGGCAATGTTGAGTACCTTACACAGTCCTTTTAAGCAGTAGGAATGCACGCTGCATGTGATGTGAGGAACAAGACAATGGCTGAGTACCTAAGACTGTGCTATTGAGCAATTTGAATGCACACTGCATGTGATTTGAGGAACAAGGCAATGCTGAGTACCTTTCGCAGTGCTATTAAGCAATATGAATGCACCCTGCATGTGACGTGAGAAACAAGGCAATGGCTGAGTACCTTTCACAGTGCTATTGAGCAATATGAATGCACCCAGCATGTGATATGAAAAAGAAGGCAATGGCTGTGTGCCTTGCACAGAGCTATTTGGCAATATCAGTGCACCCTACATGTGATGTGAGGAACAAGGCAATGTTGAGTGCCTTACAAAGTGCTTTTGAGCAGTAGGAATGCACGCTGCATGTGATGTGAGGAACAAGGCAATGGCTGAGTACCTTACTCAGTTCTATTGAGCAATTTGAATGCACCCTTCATGTGAAATGAGGAACAAGGCAATGGCCGAGTACCTTACACAGTGCTATTGAGCAATATCAAAGCACCCTGAATGTAAAGTGAGGAGCAAGGCGATGGCTGAGTGCCTTACACAGTTCTATTGAGCAATTCGAATGCACCCTGCATGTGATGTGAGGAACAAGACAATGGCTGAGTACCTAAGACAGTGCTATTGAGCAATGTGAATGCACGCTGCATGTGATGTGAGAAACAAGGCAATGTTGAGAACCTTACACAGTGCAATTGAGCAACATGAATGCATCCTGCATGTCAGGTGAAGAACAAGGCAATGTTGAGTACCTTACACAGTGCTTTTGAGCAGTAGGAATGCACGCTGCATGTGATGTGAGGAACAAGACAATGGCTGAGTACCTAAGACAGTGCTATTGAGCAATTTGAATGCACACTGCATGTGATGTGAGGAACAAGGCAATGCTGAGTTCCTTATACAGTGCTATTGAGCAATATGAATGCACCCTGCATGTGACGTGAGAAACAAGGCGATGGCTGAGTACATTTCACAGTGCTATTGAGCAATATGAATGCACCCAGCATGTGATTTGAGAAACAAGGCAATGTTGAGATACTTACACAGTGCTATTGAACAAAATGAATGCACCCTGCATGTCAGGTGAAAAAGAAGGCAATGGCTGAGTGCCTTACACAGTGCTATTGGGCAATATCAGTCCACCCTACATGTGACGTGAGGAATAAGGCAATGCTGAGTACCTTGCAGAGTGCTTTTGAGCAGTAGGAATGCACACTGCAAGTGATGTGAGGAACAAGGCAATGGCTCAGTACCTTACTCAGTTCTATTGAGCAATTTGAATGCACACTGCATGTGAAGTGAGGAACAAGGCAATGCTGAGTGCCTCACACAGTGCTATTGAACAATATGAACGCACCCTGCATGTGATGTGAGGAACAAGACTATGGCTGAGTATGTAACACAGTGCTATTGGATAATATGAATGCACCCTGCCTGTGAAGTGAGGAACAATGTAATGGTTGAGTACCTTACACAATGTTATTGAGCAATATGAATGTACCCTGCATGTGATGTGAGAAACAAGGCAATGACTGAGTACCTTACACAGTGCTGTTGAGCAATATGAATGCACCCTGCATGTGATATGATAAACAAGGTGGTGGATGTGTGCCTTGCAGAGTGCTATTGTGCAATATGAATGCACCCTGAATGTAAAGTGAGGAGCAAGGCGATGGCTGAGTGCCTTACACAGTTCTAATGTGCAATTTGAATGCACCCTGATTGTGATGTGAGGAACAAGACAATGGCTGAGTACCTAACATAGTGCTATTGAGCAATGTGAATGCACGCTGCATGTGATGTGAGAAACAAGGCAATATTGAGTACCTTACACATTGCTATGTAGCAACATGAATGCACGCTGCTTGTGATGTGAGAAACAAGGCAATGTTGAGTACCTTACACAGTGCTATTGAGCAATATGTATGCACCCTGCATGTGATGTGAAGAAGAGGCAATGTTGAGTTCCTTTCACAGTGCTTTTGAGCAGTAGGAATGCACGCTGCATGTGATGTGAGGAACAAGGCAATGCTGAGTATCTTTCACAGTGCTATTGAGCAATATGAATGCACCCAGCATGTGATGTGAAAAACAAGACAATGTTGAGATCCTTACACTGTGCTATTGAGGTTTGTGAATGTACCCTGCATGTCATGTGAAAAAGAAGGCAATGGCTGAGTGCCTTACACAGTGCCATTGAACAATATGAATGCACCCTGCATGTGATGTGAGGAACAAGACAATGGCTGAGTATGTAACACTGTGCTATTGGATAATATGAATGCCCCCTGCCTGTGAAGTGAGGAACAATGTAATGGTTGAGTACCTTACACAATGCTATTGAGCAATATGAATGCACCCTGCATGAGATGTGAGAAACAAGGCAATGACTGAGTACCTTACATAGTGCTGTTGAGCAACATGAATGCACCCTGCATGTAAAGTGAGGAACAAGACAATGTTGAGTACCTAACACAGTGCTATTGAGCAATGTGAATGCACGCTGCATGTGATGTGAGAAACAAGGCAATGTTGAGTACCTTACACAGTGCTAGTGAGCAATATGAATGCACGCTGCATGTGATGTGAGAAACAAGGCAATATTGAGTACCTTACACAGTGCTATGTAGCAACATGAATGCCCGCTGCTTGTGATATGAGAAACAAGGCAATGTTGAGTACCTTACACAGTGCGATTGAGCAATATGAATGCACGCTGCATGTGATGTGAGGAACAAGGCAATGTTGAGTACCTTACATAGTGCTTTTGAGCAATAGGAATGCACGCTGCATGTGATGTGAGGAACAAGGTAATGGCTGAGTGCCTTACGCAGTGCTATTGGGCAATATCAGTGCACCCTACATGTGATGTGAGGAACAAGGCAATGTTTAGTGCCTTACACAGTGCAATTAAGCAATAGGAATGCATCCTGCAAGTGATGTGAGGAACAAGGCAATGGCTGAGTGCCTTACACAGTGCTATTGGGCAATATCAGTGCACCCTACATGTGATGTGAGGAACAAGGCAATGTTGAGTGCCTTACACAGTGCTATTGAGCAATATGAATGCACCCTCCATGTGATGTGAGAGACAAGGCGATGGCTGTGTTCCTTACACAGTGCAACTGAGCAATATGAATGCACCCTGCATGTGACGTGAGAGACAAGGCGATGGCTGAGTTACTTACACAGTGCAACTGAGCAATATGAATGCACCCTGCATGTGATGTGAGGAACAAGACAATGGCTGAGTATGAAACACAGTGCTATTGGATAATATGAATGCACCCTGCCTGTGAAGTGAGGAACAATGTAATGGTTGAGTACCTTTACACAATGTTATTGAGCAATATGAATGCACCCTGCATGTGATGTGATAAACAAGAGATGGCTGTGTGCCTTACACAGTGCTATTGAGCAACATGAATGCACCCTGCATGTGAAATGATGAACAAGGCGATGGCTGAGTGCCTTACACAGTGCTATTGAGCAATATCAGTGCACCCTGCATGTAAAGTGAGGAGCAAGGCGATGGCTGAGTGCCTTACACAGTTCTATTGAGCAATTTGAACGCACCCTGCATGTGATGTGAGGAACAAGACAATGGCTGAGTACCTAACACAGTGCTATTGAGCAATGTAAATGCACGCTGCATGTGATGTGAGAAACAAGGCAATGTTGAGTATCTTACACAGTGCTAGGGGAGCAACATGAATGCACGCTGCTAGTGATGTGAGAAACAAGGCAATGTTAAGTACCTTACACAGTGCAATTGAGCAATATGATTGCACCCTGCATGTGATGTGAGAAACAAGGCAATGATGAGATTCTTACACAGTGCTATTGAGCAATATAAATGCATCCTACATGTGATGTGGGAAAGAAGGTAATATTGAGAACCTTGCACAGAGATACTGAGCAATATGAATGCACCCTGGATGTGACGTGAGGAACTAGGCGATGACTGTGTACCTTACACTGTGCTATTGAGCAATATGAATGCACCCTGCATGTGAAGTGAGAAACAAGGCAATGGCTGAGCGCCTTACACAGTGCTAGCGGGCAATATTATGCATCCTGCATGTGACGTGAGATAGAAGGCAATGGCTGAGAACCTTACACAGTGCTATTGAGCAATAGGAATGCATCCTGTCAGTGATGTGAGAAACAAGGCAATGGCTGAGTGCATTACACACTGCTATTGGGCAATATGAATGCACCCTGCATCTTATGCGAGAAACAAGACAATGTTGAGAACCTTACACAGTGCTATTGAGCAATATGAATGCACCCTGGTTTGTGATTTGAGGAACAAGGCAATGGCTGAGTACCTTACACAGTGCTAGTGGGCAGTATGAATGCACCCTGCATGTGATGTGAGGAACAAGACAATGGATGAGTACCTTACACAGTGCTATTGAGCATTATGAATGCACCCTGCATGTGATGTGAGGAACAAGGCAATGTTCAGTACCTTGCACAGTGCTATTGAGCAATATGAATGCAATCCTCATGTGATGTGAGAAACAAGGCAACGGTTGAGTACCTTACTCAATGCTATTGGGCAATATAAATAGCACCCTGCATGTGAAGTGAGGAACAAGGCAATGGCTGAGTACCTTACACAGTGCTAGTACCAATATGAATGCACCCTGCATGTGATGTGAGGAACAAGTCAATTTTGAGTACCTTACACAGTGCTATTGAGGTTTATGAATGTACCCTGCATGTGATGTGAGTAACAAGGCAAAGGCTGAGTAACTTACACAGTGCTAGTAGGCAAAATGAATGCACCCTGCATGTGAAGTCATGAACAAGGCAATGACTGAGTACGTTACACAGTGCTATTGAGCACTTTGAATGCACCCTGCATGTGATGTGAGAAACAAGACGATGGCTGAGTACCTTACACAGTGCTATTGAGCAATTTGAATGCACCCTGCATGTGATGTGAGAAACAAGGCGATGGTTGAGTACCTTACACAGTGCTATAGAGCAATATGAATGCACCCTGCATGTGACGTCAGGAACAAGGCAATGGTTGAGTATGTAACACAGTGCTATTGGATAATATGAATGCACCCTGCATATGAAGTGAGAAACAAGGCAATGGCTGAGAGCCTTACACAGTGCTAGTGGGCAATATGAATGCACCCTGCATGTGAAGTGAGGAAAAAGGCGATGGCTGAGTACCTTACTCAGTGCTATTGAGCAATATGAAAGCACCCTGCTTGTGATGTGAGAAACAAGGCAATGGCTGAGTGCCTTACAAAGTGCTAGTGGGCAAAATCAGTGCACCTACATGTGATGTGAGAACAAGGCAACTGCAGAGTACCTTACACAGTGCTTTTGAACAACATGAATGCACCCTGCATGTGATGTGAGTAACAAGGCAATGGCTGAGTACCTTACACAGTGCTAGTGGGCAATATGAATGCACCCTGCATGTGACGTCAGGAACAAGGCAGTGGCTCAGTACCTTTCACAGTGCTATTGAGCAATATGAATGCACCCTGCATGTGATGTGAGGAACAAGGTAATGCTGAGTACCTTACACAGTGCAATTGAGCAATATGAATGCTCCCTGCAAGTGATGTGAGGAACAATACAATGGCTGAGTACGTAACACAGTGCTATTGGATAATATGAATGCACCCTGCATGTGAAGTGAGGAACAAAGCAATGTTGAGTACCTTACACAGTGCTGTTGAGCAATTTGAATGCACCATGCATGTGATGTGAGAAAGAAGGTAATGTTGAGAACCTTGCACAGAGCTACTGAGCAATATGAATGTACCCTGCTTGTGAAGTGATGAACAAGGCGATGGCTGAGTACCTTACACAGTGCAATTGAGCATTATGAATGCATCCTGCATGTGAAGTGAGAAACAAGGCAATGGCTGAGTGCCTTACACAGTGCTAGTGGGCAATATTATGCACTCTGCATGTGACGAGATAGAAGGCAATGGCTGAGAACCTTACACAGTGCTATTGAGCAATAGGAATGCATCCTGCAAGTGATATGAGAAACAAGGCAATGGCTGAGTGCCTTACACACTGCTATTGGGCAATATGAATGCACCCTGCATGTGATGTGAGGAACAAAGCAATGGCTGAGTACCTTACACAGTGCTAGTACCAATATGAATGCACCCTGCATGTGATGTGAGGAACAAGGCAATTGCTGAGTACCTTACACACTGCTATTGGGCAATATGAATGCACCCTGCATCTGATGTGAGGAACAAAGCAATGGCTGAGTACCTTACACAGTGCTATTGAGCAATATCAGTGCACGCTGCATGTGATGTGAGGATCAAGGCAATGGCTGAGTGCCTTACACACTGCTATTGGGCAATATGAATGCACCCTGTATGTGATGTGAGGAACAAAGCAATGGCTGAGTACCTTACACAGTGCTAGTACCAATATGAATGCACCCTGCATGTGATGTGAGGAACAAGGCAATGGCTGAGTACCTTACACACTGCTATTGGGCAATATGAATGCACCCTGCATCTGATGTGTGGAACAAAGCAATGGCTGAGTACCTTACACAGTGCTATTGAGCAATATCAGTGCACGCTGCATGTGAAGTGAGGATCAAGGCAATGGCTGAGTCCCTCACACAGTGCTATTGAGCAATATGAATGCACCCTGCATGTGAAGTGAGAAACAAGGCAATGGCTGAGCGCCTTACACAGTGCTAGTGGGCAATATTATGCATCCTGCATGTGACGTGAGATAGAAGGCAATGGCTGAGAACCTTACAGTGCTATTGAGCAATAGGAATGCACCCTGCTAGTGATGTGAGAAAGAAACCAATGGCTGAGTGCCTTACACGGTGCTATGAGGCAATATGAATGCACCCTGCAAGTGAAGTGAGAAACAAGGCAATGGCTGAGAGCCTTACACAGTGCTAGTGGGCAATATGAATGCACCCTGCATGAGATGTGAGAAAGAAGGCAATGGCTGAGTACCTTACACAGTGCTATTGAGAAATATGAATGCATCCTGCAAGTGATGTGAGAAACAAGGCAATGGCTGAGTGCCTTACACACTGCTATTGGGCAATATGAATGCACCCTGCATGTGAAGCGAGAAACAAGGCAATGTTGAGTACCTTACACAGTGCTATTGAGCAATATGAATGCACCCTGCATGTGAAGTGAGGAACAAGGCAACGCAGAGTGCCTAACACAGTGCTATTGAGCAATATGAATGCACCATGCAAGTGACGTGAGAAACAATGCAATGGCGGAGTACCTTTCACAATGCTTTTGAGCAATATGAATGCCCCCTGCATGTGATGTGAGGAACAAGACAATGGCTGAGTACCTTACACAGTGCAAGTGGGCAATATGAATGCACCTTGCATGTGAAGTGATGAAAAAGGCAATGATGATTACCTTACACAGTGCTATTGAGCAATATCAGTGCACGCTGCATGTGAAGTGAGGAACAAGGCAATGCTGAGTACCTCACAGTGCTGTTGAGCAATTTGAATGCACCCTGCATGTGATGTTAGAAACAAGGCGATGGCTCTGTACCTTACACAGGGCAATTGAGGAATATGAATTTCACCCTGCATGTCATGTGAGGAACAAAGCAATGACTGACTACCTTACACAGTGCTATTGTGCAATATGAATTCACCCTGTATGTGATTTGAGGAACAAGGCAATGTCTGAACACCTTACACAGTGCTATTGAGCAATATCAGTGCTCCCTGCAAGTGATGTTTGGAACAAGACAATGGCTGAGTATGTAACACAGTGCTATTGGATAATATGAATGCACCCTGCATGTGAAGTGAGGAACAAAGCAATGTTGAGTACCTTACACAGTGCTGTTGAGCAATTTGAATGCACCCTGCATGTGATGTGAGAAAGAAGGTAATGTTGAGAACCTCACACAGAGCTACATTGAGCATTATGAATGCACCCTAGTCGTGAGTTGATACAAGGCGATGGCTGAGTACCTTACACAGTGCAATTGAGCAATATGAATGCATCTTGCATGTGAAGTGAGAAACAAGGCAATGGCTGAGTGCCTTACACAGTGCTAGTGGGCAATATTATGCACTCTGCATGTGACGTGAGATAGAAGGCAATGGCTGAGAACCTTGCACAGTGCTATTGAGCAATAGGAATGCATCCTGCAAGTGATATGAGAAACAAGGCAATGGCTGAGTGCCTTACACACTGCTATTGGGCAATATGAATGCACCCTGCATGTGATGTGAGGAACAAAGCAATGGCTGAGTACCTTACACAGTGCTAGTACCAATATGAATGCACCCTGCATGTGATGTGAGGAACAAGGTAATGGCTGAGTACCTTACACACTGCTATTGGGCAATATGAATGCACCCTGCATCTGATGTGAGGAACAAAGCAATGGCTGAGTACCTTACACAGTGCTATTGAGCAATATCAGTGCACGCTGCATGTGAAGAGAGGATCAAGGCAATGGCTGAGTACCTCACACCGTGCTATTGAACAATATGAACGCACCCTGTATGTGATGTGAGGAATAAGACAGTGGCTGAGTATGTAACACAGTGCTATTGGATAATATGAATGCACCCTGCATGAGATGTGAGAAACAAAGCAATTGCTGAGTACCTTACACAATGCTATTGAAGAATATCAGTGCACCGTGCGTGCGACGTGAGGAACAATGCAATTGTTGAGTACCTTACACAATGTTATTCAGCAAAATGAATGCACCCTGCATGTGATGTGAGAAACCAGGCAATGTAGAGTACATTACACAGTGCTATTGAGCAATATGAATGCACCCTGCATGTCATGTGAGTAACAAGGTAATGGCTGAGTACCTTAAACAGTGCTAGTGGGCAATATGAATGCACCCTGCACGTGAAGTGAGGAACAATGCAATTGCTGAGCACCTTACATAATGCTATTGAGCAAAATGAATGCACCCTGCATGTGATGTGAGAAAGAAGGAAATGTTGAGAACCTTACACAGAGCTACTGAGCAATATGAATGCACCCTGCATGTGATGTGAGAAACAAGGCGATGGCTGAGTACCTTACACAGTGCGATTGAGCTTTATGAATGCACCCTGTATGTGATGTGAGTAACAAGGCAATGCTGAGTACCTTATACAGTGCTATTGAGCAATATGAATGCACCCTGCATGTGATGTGAGGAACAAGGCAATGCTGAGTACCTTACACAGTGCTATTGGGCAATATGAATTCATCCTGCATGTGATGTGAGAATCAAGGCGATGGTTGAGAACCTGCACAGTGCTATTGAGGAATATGAATAGCACCCTGCATGTGATGTGAGGAACAAGGCAATGGCTGAGTACCTTACACAGTGCTATTGAGCAATATCAGTGCACCCTGCAAGTGATGTGAGGAACAATACAATGGCTGAGTACGTAACACAGTGCTATTGGATAATATGAATGCACCCTGCATGTGAAGTGAGGAACAAAGCAATGTTGCGTACCTTACACAGTGCTGTTGAGCAATTTGAATGCACCCTGCATGTGATGTGAGAAAGAAGGTAATGTCGAGAACCTTGCACAGAGCTACTGAGCAATAT
This sequence comes from Neoceratodus forsteri, assembly GCA_016271365.2. Classification (NCBI taxonomy): domain Eukaryota; kingdom Metazoa; phylum Chordata; order Ceratodontiformes; family Ceratodontidae; genus Neoceratodus; species Neoceratodus forsteri. The sequence continues at coordinate 19,091,519 of JADMNL010000028.1, forward strand.
GAATGCACCCCTGCATGTGATGTGTGAAACAAGGCGTTGGCTGAGTACCTTACACAGTGCTATTGAGCAATATGAATGCACCCTGCATGTGAAGTGAGAAACAAGGCAATGGATGAGCGCCTTACACAGTGCTAGTGGGCAATATTATGCACCCTGCATGTGACGTAAGATAGAAGGCAATGGCTGAGAACCTTACAGTGCTATTGAGCAATATGAATGCACCCTGCAAGTGATGTGAGAAAGAAACCAATGGCTGAGTGCCTTACACAGTGCTATGAGGCAATATGAATGCACCCTGCAAGTGAAGTGAGAAGCAAGGCAATGGCTGAGAGCCTTACACAGTGCTAGTGGGCAATATGAATGCAGCCTGCATGAGATGTGAGAAAGAAGGCAATGGCTGAGTACCTTACACAGTGCTACTGAGAAATATGAATGCATCCTGCAAGTGATGTGAGAAACAAGGCAATGGCTGAGTGCCTTATACACTGCTATTGGGCAATATGAATGCACCCTGCATGTGAAGTGAGAAACAAGGCAATGTTGAGTACTTTACACAGTGCTATTGAGCAATATGAATGCACCCTGCATGTGAAGTGAGGAACAAGGCAATGCTGAGTGCCTCACACAGTGTTATTGAGCAATATGAATGCACCCTGCATGTGACGTGAGTAACAATGCAATGGCGGAGTACCTTTCACAATGCTTTTGAGCAATATGAATGCACCCTGCATGTGATGTGAGGAACAAGACAATGGCTGAGTACCTTACACTGTGCTAGTGGGCAACATGAATGCACCCTGCATGTGAAGTGATGAAAAAGGCAATGTTGAGTACCTTACACAGTGCTATTGAGCAATATCAGTGCACGCTGCATGTGAAGTGAGGAACAAAGCAATGCTGAGTGCCTCACACAGTGCTGTTGAGCAATTTGAATGCACCCTGCATGTGATGTTAGAAACAAGGCGATGGCTCTGTACCTTACAAAGGGCAATTGAGGAATATGAATAGCACCCTGCATGTCATGTGAGGAACAAAGCAATGACTGACTACCTTACACAGTGCTATTGTGCAATATGAATTCACCCTGTATGTGATGTGAGGAACAAGGCAACGTCTGAACACCTTACACAGTGCTATTGAGCAATATCAGTGCTCCCTGCAAGTGATGTTTGGAACAAGACAATGGCTGAGTATGTAACACAGTGCTATTGGATAATATGAATGCACCCTGCATGTGAAGTGAGGAATAAAGCAATGTTGAGTACCTTACACAGTGCTGTTGAGCAATTTGAATGCACCCTGCATGTGATGTGAGAAAGAAGGTAATGTTGAGAACCTTACACAGAGCTACTGAGCAATATGAATGCACCCTGCATGTGAAGTGAGAAACAAGGCAATGGCTGAGTGCCTTACACAGTGCTAGTGGGCAATATTATGCACCCTGCATGTGATGTGAGATAGAAGGCAATGGCTGAGAACCTTACACAGTGCTATTGAGCAATAGGAATGCATCCTGCAAGTGATATGAGAAACAAGGCAATGGCTGAGTGCCTTACACACTGCTATTGGGCAATATGAATGCACCCTGCATGTGATGTGAGGAACAAAGCAATGGATGAGTACCTTACACAGTGCTAGTACCGATATGAATGCACCCTGCATGTGATGTGAGGAACAAGGCAATGGCTGAGTACCTTACACACTGCTATTGGGCAATATGAATGCACCCTGCATCTGATGTGTGGAACAAAGCAATGGCTGAGTACCTTACACAGTGCTATTGAGCAATATCAGTGCACACTGCATGTCAAGTGAGGATCAAGGCAATGGTTGAGTACCTCACACAGTGCTATTGAACAATATGAATGCACCCTGCATGTGATGTGAGGAATAAGACAATGGCTGAGTATGTAACACAGTGCTATTGGATAATATGAATGCACCCTGCATGAGATGTGAGAAACAAAGCAATTGTTGAGTACCTTACACAATGCTATAGAAGAATTTCAGTGCACCGTGCGTGTGACGTGAAGAACAATGCAATTGTTGAGTTCCTTACACAATGTTATTGAGCAAAATGAATGCACCCTGCATGTGATGTGAGAAACAAGGCAATGTAGAGTACATTACACAGTGCTTTTGAGCAATATGAATGCACCCTGCATGTCATGTGAGTAACAAGGTAATGGCTGAGTACCTTAAACAGTGCTAGTGGGCAATATGAATGCACCCTGCACGTGAAGTGAGGAACAATGCAATTGTTGAGCACCTTACATAATGCTATTGAGCAAAATGAATGCACCCTGCATGTGATGTGAGAAAGAAGAAAATGTTGAGAACCTTACACAGAGCTACTGAGCAATATGAATGCACCCTGCATGTGATGTGAGAAACAAGGCGATGGCTGAGTACCTTACACAGTGCGATTGAGCTTTATGAATGCACCCTGCATGTGATGTGAGGAACAAGGCAATGCTGAGTACCTTACACAGTGCTATTGAGCAATATGAATGCACCCTGCATGTGATGTGAGGAACAAGGCAATGCTGAGTACCTAGCACAGTGCTATTGGGCAATATGAATTCATCCTGCATGTGATGTGTGAAACAAGGCGATGGTTGAGTACCTTACAGTGCTATTGAGGAATATGAATAGCACCCTGCATGTGATGTGAGGAATAAGGCAATGGCTGAGTACCTTACACAGTGCTATTGAGAAATATCAGTGCACCTTGCAAGTGATGTGAGGAACAAGACAATGGCTGAGTACGTAACACAGTGCTATTGGATAATATGAATGCACCCTGCATGTGACGTGAGAAACAAGGCAATGGCTGAGCACCTTACACAGTGCATGTGGGTAATATTATGCACCCTGCATGTGACGTGAGATAGAAGGCAATGGCTGAGAACCTTACACAGTGCTATTGAGCAATAGGAATGCATCCTGCAAGTGATGTGAGAAAGAAACCAATGGCTGAGTGCCTTACACAGTGCTATGAGGCAATATGAATGCACCCTGCAAGTGAAGTGAGAAACAAGGCAATGGCTGAGAGCCTTACACAGTGCTAGTGGGCAATATGAATGCACCCTGCATGTGATGTGAAGAACAAGGCAATGTTGAGTACCTTACACAGTGCTTTTGAGCAGTAGGAATGCACGCTGCATGTGATGTGAGGAACAAGGCAATGCTGAGTATCTTTCACAGTGCTATTGAGCAATATGAATACACCCAGCATGTGATGTGAGAAACAAGGCAATGTTGAGATCCTTACACAGTGCTATTGAGGTTTGTGAATGTACCCTGCATGTCATGTGAAAAAGAAGGCAATGGCTGAGTGCCTTACACAGTGCTATTGAAGAATATGAACGCATCCTGCATGTGATGTGAGGAACAAGACAATGGCTGAGTATGTAACACTGTGCTATTGGATAATATGAATGCACCCTGCCTGTGAAGTGAGGAACAATGTAATTGTTGAGTACCTTACACAATGCTATTGAGCAATATGAATGCACCCTGCATGTGATGTGAGAAACAAGGCAATGACTGAGTACCTTACATAGTGCTGTTGAGCAACATGAATGCACCCTGCATGTGAAGTGAGGAACAAGACAATGTTGAGTACCTAACACAGTGCTGTTGAGCAATGTGAATGCACGCTGCATGTGAAATGAGAAACAAGGCAATGTTGAGTACCTAACACAGTGCTATTGAGCAATGTGAATGCACGCTGCATGTGATGTGAAAAACAAGGCAATGTTAAGTACCTTACACAGTGCTAGTGAGCAATTTGAATGCACGCTGCATGTGATGTGAGAAACACGGCAATATTGAGTACCTTACACAGTGCTATGTATCAACATGAATGCACGCTGCTTGTGATGTGAGAAACAAGGCAATGTTGAGTACCTTACACAGTGCTATTGAGCAATATGATTGCACCCTGCATGTGATGTGAGGAACAAGGCAATGTTGAGTACCTTACATAGTGCTTTTGAGCAGTAGGAATGCACGCTGCATGTGATGTGAGGAACAAGGTAATGGCTGAGTACCTTACACAGTGCTATTGGGCAATATCAGTGCACCTTACATGTGATGTGAGGAACAAGGCAATGTTGAGTACCTTACACAGTGCTTTTGAGCAGTAGGAATGCACGCTGCATGTGATGTGAGGAACACGGCAATGGCTGAGCTCCTTACACAGTGCTATTGGGCAATATGAATGCACCCTGCATGTGACATGAGGAACACGGCAATGGCTGAGTACCTTTCACAGAGCTATTGAGCAGTATGGATGCACCCTGCATGTGATGTGAGGAACAAGGCAATGCTGAGTATCATTCACAGTGCTATTGAGCAATATGAATACACCCAGCATGTGATGTGAGAAACAAGGCAACGTTGAGATCCTTACACAGTGCTATTGAGGTTTGTGAATGTACCCTGCATGTCATGTGAAAAAGAAGGCAATGGCTGAGTGCCTTACACAGTGCTATTGAACAATATGAATGCATCCTGCATGTGATGTGAGGAACAAGACAATGGCTGAGTATGTAACACTGTGCTATTGGATAATATGAATGCACCCTGCCTGTGAAGTGAGGAACAATGTAATTGTTGAGTACCTTACACAATGCTATTGAGCAATATGAATGCACCCTGCATGTGATGAGAAACAAGGCAATGACTGAGTACCTTACATAGTGCTGTTGAGCAACATGAATGCACCCTGCATGTGAAGTGAGGAACAAGACAATGTTGAGTACCTAACACAGTGCTGTTGAGCAATGTGAATGCACGCTGCATGTGAAATGAGAAACAAGGCAATGTTGAGTACCTAACACAGTGCTATTGAGCAATGTGAATGCACGCTGCATGTGATGTGAAAAACAAGGCAATGTTGAGTACCTTACACAGTGCTAATGAGCAATATGAATGCACGCTGCATGTGATGTGAGAAACAAGGCAATATTGAGTACCTTACACAGTGCTATGTATCAACATGAATGCACGCTGCTTGTGATGTGAGAAACAAGGCAATGTTGAGTACCTTACACAGTGCTATTGAGCAATATGATTGCACCCTGCATGTGATGTGAGGAACAAGGCAATGTTGAGTACCTTACATAGTGCTTTTGAGCAGTAGGAATGCACGCTGCATGTGATGTGAGGAACAAGGTAATGGCTGAGTACCTTACACAGTGCTATTGGGCAATATCAGTGCACCTTACATGTGATGTGAGGAACAAGGCAATGTTGAGTACCTTACACAGTGCTTTTGAGCAGTAGGAATGCACGCTGCATGTGATGTGAGGAACACGGCAATGGCTGAGCTCCTTACACAGTGCTATTGGGCAATATGAATGCACCCTGCATGTGATGTGAGGAACACGGCAATGGCTGAGCTCCTTACACAGTGCTATTGAGCAATATGAATGCACCTGCATGTGATGTGAGAAACAAGGCAATGGCTGAGTACCTTACACAGAGCTACTGAGAAATATGAATGCACCCTGCATGTGACATGAGGAACAAGGTGATGGCTGAGTACCTTACACAGTGCTATTGAGCAATATGAATGCACCCTGCATGTGACGTGAGAGACAAGGCGATGGCTGATTGCCTTACACAGTGCAACTGAGCAATATGAATGCACCCTGTATGTGATGTGAGGAACACGGCGATGGCCAAGTGCCTTACACAGTGCTATTGAGCAATGTGAATGCACCCTGCATGTGATGTGAGGAACAAGGCGATGACTGAGTAACTTGCACAGTGCTATTGAGCAATATGAATGCACCCTGCATGTGATGTTAGGTACAAGGCAATATTGAGTACCTTACACAGTGCAATTGAGCAATATGAAAGCACCCTGCATGTGACGTGAGGAACAAGGTGATGGCTGATTACCTTACACAGTGCTATTGGGCAATATCAGTGCACCCTACATGTGAAGTGAGGAACTAGGCTCCTGCTGGGGGAGTAGTAGGTCTTCAAGTACTCCTTGACATCACCTCCCAGACTGTAAATCATAATGAGGCTGTCATCCTAGGTGATCTTAACCTCAGTTGGTTAGGGTCAGCTCAAATATCCTTGCAATCACTCATGCTTAGTTATAATTATCATCAGTCGATCTCTGAAGCAACTAGAGCCACATCATCCAATCAAACGGGTACACTCCTAGACTGGGTGATGGTTAACTGTATGGAACATGTGTTGAAAGCAGGAATCCTTGCAGAGGCACTAACAGACCACTCACACACTTTTTGTATCCTATCTATGGTTGCACCCCCATCTCCTCCATCAAGACTAATCACGTTTACAAATCTAGCTCATATTGACCAGGATGCATTTCTCTATGATGTCTCCAATATTGACTGGGCAGGTATGTATCAAACAAAGGATGTGGAGGTTGCTCTACAGATATTCATAAATGAATTTCTTAGCATTCGATATAAACATGCCCCCATGACTACTAGGAGGGTCAGTGGAAAACAGACTAGGTGGCTGCATAAAGACCTCCTTGCTAATCTGCGCCAGAGAGATAAGCTCTGGATTCGCTACAAACAAACTGGCCTACAGTCAGATCTTACTGTCTATCATGGACTAAGGAACAGATGTAAGAGATAAGTTAGAGCTGCTAAAAGCAAATACTGCATGGACCTTCTACAAAGCTCAGCCTGCGACCCCAGGAACTTCTGGGCCCACGTCAAAACATTTCTGGGTACCGCGCAGTTGGTCACTCCTGATCAAATTATCATAAATGGGGCACACTGTAATGACCCTAGGACCATCTCAAACAGTTTTAACAATCTTTTCTCTGATCTGTCACACTATACCTTGGCTTTACAACCTAGTGGATCTCACTCCAGTCTACCTACCACACTACCATCAGACAACCATACTGCCCTATCATATGATGCTCCTCTAGAGCCACCATTATATTTCAAGGCTATATCAAGAGCAGAAGTTCTGAAATTACTGAGATCCATATCTGCCAATACCAGCTCTGGTTCTGACTCACTGGAACCTAGTCTTCTTAAGCTGGCTGCTCCACTCATTGCCTCTCCGATTGCCAGAATCTACACTTTATCCCTTATCCATAGCACTGTGCCAGACGTATAGAAATCTGCAAGAGTAACACCTGTCTTTAAAAAAGGTGACTGAAAGGACATGGCCAATTACAGACCTATAGTAATTCTCTCTGTCCTTGGCAAGATCCTAGAGAAAATAGTTGCATCACAGACCATTGACTACCTTACACACTACAATCTCCTCTCAGACACCCAGCATGGTTTCAGAAAAGGTCACAGCACCACCACGGCTCTTCTTCAACTAACTACTGATATTCTGTCCAACACAGACTCTGGAAAACTCACAGGTGCCATCTTCATAGACCTCACTAAGGCTTTAGACCTTGTTGACCATCCCCTGCTTCTCCACTCTCCATAAATTCCATTTCTCTAACCCTGCTGTGGACTGGTTCTGTAGCTACCTGTCAAACAGGTCGTAAGCTGTCAAATTTAACTACTCCCTGTCCAGCACCTCTACTATCAACCTTGGGGTCCCCCAGGGCTCTATCATTGGGACCCTTCTGTTCTCAATTTTTATCAACAGTGCAGCCGAGGTACTGGAATCTTGCTCAGCTATTCTCTACACTGATGACCTGATCATCTATACTAGTTCTTCTAGTATTGCCTGCATAAACATATCACTTATTTCAGACTTTAGTAAGGTCTTAGACTGGCTACTAGACCATAAGCTTGTACTAAACGAAAAGAAAATGAAAGCCATGCTCCTAGGTTCCGCACAGAAGATTAAGGCCTGTTCTAGTTTGCTGGAGGTTCTTCACCCAGGAGGATTTCCATTTGAAAATGTTACTTCCTTCAAGTACCTTGGGATCCTGGTGGACCAGTCCCTGGATTTTAATCTTCACATTCAGTCCTCGTGCAAAGCTGTAAACTCGAAACTGGGAGTAGCTTACAAAACGAGCTACATCCTTACACCCTCGGCCAAATTAGCAATTGCCTGAGATATTCTGCTCCCAACCCTTACTTATGGCACCTCTATTCTTACCTCTGCCCATAAAACCTCCCTACTAATATGAGACGTAACTTATAACAATATATGCCGATTTGCCTCTTTGTCACCTTGACTCAAACATCACTGCCTTCTTTATAAGGATCTAAACTGGCTCTCACCCTCTGCCAGTAGACAATACTACCTTGGATCACTAATGGACTCGATCATCCGGGAAAAAAACCCATACCAGCTGGCACTGTTGCTGGTCCCTCAACCATCCTCCCATGGCCTGCAATCAGCTGACAAATCCTTGCTCTATGTTCCAAGGTGTCGGATAACTAAAGGCACAGGGGCCTTCCAATTCTCTGCTCCCAGGCTATGGAATTCTCTTCCACTCAACCTCCGGCTGTCTCAGTCTCACTTTGGATTTAAAAGTGAATATCATCATTATCTATCCTTAGCTGATGCTTGTACATGCTTTGACCCAACCTGAAGCTCCTGAGACTTACCAGTAATGTCACCCCTGCTCTGATCCAGCTCCAAGACTGTCTCCTCTTCCCCTCCCTATATTTTTCCTTCTCTTTGTAAATAACTTCTTGACTACTAGCTCTCTTCCTTCTCGAACCTTGTTGCTGACCATCTACTGTTGTTTTGCCAATTACCACCCGATCTTCCTTCTGTCAGTTTTTCTTGTTATGTTTGAACATTCCTCACATTTCTCTCTATATAACCTTGCTATCTTATTAACCCTTCCACTACACAGGTCAGGTCTGTGGTTTCTGCACTTATGATATATCTTACTGCCATTATCTGTATAATGCTTGCCATTATTTTTTGTTGTTTTTACACATTGCATTTTTGTAGCACTGCTGTACTGTTCCTCTGTTTGTATTATTGTACTCATGTTGCTGTTGTTCAACTGTTCTCCTTTTGTTGTACTCTCCCGGGTTGTGCCTGAAAATAGTCATTTTATGGCTAGTGCATCTACCCAGTTAACAAAAACTAAAAAAATAAAAATAAATAAAAAATAAGAGGTAATATGAGAAAGTTCTTTTTCACAGAGAGGGTTGTGGAGGCATGGAACACCCTGCTGCAGGAGGTAGTGGGAGCATGTACAGTGGAGGGATTCAAGAGGGCATGGGATAGGCACAAGGGAATCATTCATATGGGGGGGCATAGCTGACGCTGCTGACCTAGTAGGGGCAGTGGGAGCAAACTTCAAAAATGGGCTGACTGGATGGGCCTTGTGGTCCCTTTCTGCTGTCAACGTCTATGTTTCTACATCTCCCATAAGAAGGCAGAGTTCCAGTCCAGGGAGATTTCCGCAGTTCAAAATCGACCTGCTCAGCTCTCCTGGACTGTGGCCTGCCTGAAGTCTCAAAAAGCATTGTTGCAAGAGAAATGCAATGTGTTTACTTGCTTTTTTGCCAATAAGGTTGCCAACATCAGGTCTGAGATTCATGTAGTGCACCCCATTGGGGCTGATAGTGATCGGTGGGAGGTGGCAGCTCTTCCATCTGTCTGGTCTGAATTTAGCTGGCTGGCAATCGAAGATGTCATGAGGATTATCCAGTCATTGTGGATGACTCGCTGTAGTTCTTTTTTTTTACCAGGAGAGACACACTAAGCTGAAAGCTAGTTTATAGGTGTGACCTGGGAGCACAAGGAAGATAACTGACTTGCCCAGGGTCACACAGTATGCAAGCGGGGAATGCGGGATTCAAATCCAGGTCTCCAGGTTTGCAGCTCAGAGCTTTAAACCACTGCAATATACTGCCTCCTGCTAGTTTGACCTAGGCCCAACAAGCCTCCTTATGGGATACATTGAGACCATTGGCCAGGTCTTTGCCGAGATAGTCTGATGTTCGCTAAATTGTGGGTTATTTCTGGATACCCTGAAACAGGCGGTAGTGATACCCCTCCTTAAAAAATCATCTCTCTACTCAGACTGTCTTGTCAATTACAGACCTATCTCTAACCTTAACTTTGTGGGAAAGGTTATTGAGAAGGTGGACGCGCTGCGCATGGAGGATCACTTGACCATCTACGACATCTACGATCCTCTGCAGTCTAGATTTCAGAAATGGCGTAGTACTGAAATGGCCCTTGTTCCGGTTCTCAGTGATCTCCTAACAGCAATAGATCAGAGGAGTCATTCCATCTTGGTTCTTCTTGATCTCTCGGTGGCATTTGACACTGTGGACTATGGAGTGCTAGTCAAGTGCCTGCGGCTAATCTGTGGACTGTCTGGTACAGATGGTTTCACTCTTTCTTCACTGGCAGATTTCAGAGAGTTGTCTCCAGGGTTTACTCCTCAGACAAGGCCTACCTGCTATGTGAGGTCCCATAGGGCTTTGTCCTGTCTCCAGAGCTGTTCACAGTATATATGCCCTTCTGAGGTGGTGGGAGATTTTCTGCAGGAGGTGGACGATTTCATAATCGGTGAAACATTGGAGGACCCCAGATGTTTAGTGCTGGGGGACTTCAATGATTGGGCCAATAACGAACCTTCTCAGTTTGGTTACAACTTCTTCCAAATGATGTAATCTCTGGGCCTTGCTCAAGGAGTTTCCTCCATGACCCATCAGAGCAGCCACATGTTGGACCTGGTGTTCTCACTGGGGCTTGAGATTAATAGTCTCAGGATTGATCGGATCATTTGTTCTGATCATTGCACAGTGAAGTTCCTGTTCGAGGCATCCTTGAGAGCCCTTCCCCTGCAGAAATGGTCAGCTACTGCCCTTTGAGGGGATTGATTCCTGAGGGTTTTATTGGTGGTGGCTGACCTATCTAATGTGGACAGTGCATGTATTGGTGGTGTGTACATGGCAGTTGATGCCTATAATAAGGCGCTGTCTGGTGCGCTTGACTCCCTCGCACCAGTCCGTGTATGACCCAGGTCTTCTCACTTTAGGTCCCCTTGGTATGATGGGGAGCTCAAGGCGATGAAGACTTTGGGTCAGAGATTAGAGTGCTGCTGGTGGAAGTCCAGCCTGGAGGCAGACAAACTGGCCCTATGTGTACACTATGGTGCATACCAGGGGCAATCAACCATAAGAAAGAAAAATTCCAGTTGAGGGATATTGCTGCAAGGAGGAACTGACCAACTGTGCTCTTTTGGACTGTGGACAGGCTTCTCCATCCTTCCTGCCTACAGCCAAAGGTAGCCTTCTCTAATGCATTCTGCGAGGAGTTTGCTCAGTTCTTCTCAGACAGAGTGTCTGCCATCAGGAAGGGGATTCCACCAGTGGGCTGGAACTTGGCTGACAGTGGTCACCTTGGGAGACCAGAGAGCACTCCACCTGGTTGGGATGAATTTAGACTAGTGAAGGTGGCTGAGGTTACTGAGATTGCTTCCAAGCTTTGGCAAACCTTTTGTGGACTGGACCCGATGCAAACTCAGGTAGGATGATTCATGATGGAACGTGATGCTGTGCATCACTTTTACAGGAGTGCTGGAGAGGATTGCAGTGCCACGATGCCAGTGGAGGTAAGGTGATTCATGATGTAGCATGATGCTGTGCATCACTTTTACAGGAGTGCTGGAGAGGACTGCAGTGCCATGATGCAAGTGCAGTTAAGGTGATTCATGATGGAGCATGATGCTGGGCATCACTGTCACAGGAGGGTTGGAGAGGGCTTGCAAGGCCGTGATGCCAGTGGAGGTAAGGTGATTCATGATGTAGCATGATGCTGGGCATCACTGTCATAGGAGTTTTGGAGGGGTATTGCAGGGCCATGATGCTAGTGCAGGTAAGGTGATTCAAGATGGAGCATGATGCTGGGTGTCACTGTAACAGGAGTGTTGCAGGGGTATTGCAGGATCTTGATGCAGGGCATCACTGACACAGTAGTGTTGGAAGAGGATTACAAGGCAATGATGACAGTGCAGGTAAGGTGATTAATGATCGAGCATGGTGGTGGGCATCACTGTCACAGGAGTGCTCGAGGGGCATTGCAGGGTCATGATGCTAGTGCAGTTAAGGTGATTCATGATAGAGAATAATGCTGCTCATCACTGTCACAGGACTGTTGGAGGGGGATTGCAGGGCCATAATGCTAATAAAGGTAAGGTGATTTGTGATAGAGCATAATCCTGGGCATCACTGTCACAGGGGTGTTGAAGGGGAAATTGCAGGATCCTCATGCTAGTGCGGGTAAGGTGATTTATGACAGAGCATGATGCTGCTCATCACTGTCATAGGAGTGCTGGAGGGGATTGCAGGACCATGATGCTAGTGCAGGTAACCTGATTCATGATGGAGCATGATGCTGGGAGTCACTATCACAGGAGTGTTGGAGAGGTATTGCAGGGCCATGATGCTAGTGCAGGTAGGGTGATTCATGATGGAGCATGATGCCGGGCATCAATGTCACAGGAGTGTTGGAGGGGTAGTGCAGGGTCATGATGCTAGTGCAGGTAAGGTGCTTCATGATGGAGCATGATGCTGGGCATCTCTGTCAGAGGAGTGCTGGAGTGGTATTACAGGGCCATGGTGCTAGTGCAGGTAAGGTACTTCATGATGGGTCATGATGCTGGGAATCACTGTCACAGGAGTGCTGGAGGCAGATTGCAGGGCCATGATGCTAGTGCAGGTAAGGTGATTCATGGTGGAGCATTATGCTGTTCATCACTGTTGCAGGAGTGTTGGAGGGGTATTACAGGTCCATGATGCTGGGAATCACTGACACAGGAGTGTTGGAGGAGGATTACAGGGCCATGATCACAGTGCAGGTAAGGTGATTCATGATAGAGCATGATGCTGGTCATCACTTTCAAAGGACTGATGGAGGGGGATTGCAGAGCCATGATAATAGTGGAGGTAAGGTGCTTCATCATAGAGCATGGTCCTGGGCATCACTGTCACAAGGGTGTTGGAGGGGGATTGCAGGATCATGCTGCTAGTGCAGGTAAGTTGATTTATGATAGAGCATGCTGCTGTTCATCACTGTCACAGGAGTATTGGAAGGGATTGCAGGACTGTGATGATACTCCAGGTAAACTGATTCATGATAGAGCTTGGTGCTGGGCATCACTGTCATAGGAGGGCTCGAGAGGGATTGCAGGATCATGCTCCTAGTGCAGGTAAGGTGATTTATGATAGAGCATGATGCTGATCATCACTGTCACAGGAGTGTTGGAGGAGCATTGCAGGACAATGATGCTAGTGCATGTAAGGTGATTCATGATGGAGCATGATGTAGGGCATCACTGTCACAGGAGTGTTGGAGGGGTATTGCAGGGCTGTGATGCTGAGCATTACTGACACAGGACTGTTGGAGCAGTTTTATAGAGCAATGATGACAGTGCAGGTAAGGTGATTCATGATAGAGCATGGTGCTGGGCATCACTGTCACGGGAGTGTTTGTCTGGTGTTGCAGGATCCTCATGCTAGTGCAGGTAAGGGGATTTATGGCATCACTGTCACAGGAGTGTTGAAGGGAATTGCAGGGATATGATGTTAGTGCAGGTACAGTAAAGTGATTCATGATGGAGCATGATACTAGGCGTCACTGTCACAGGAGAGTTGGAGGGGTATTGCAGGATCAAGATACTAGTGCAGGTACAGTAAGGAGATTCATTAGGGAACATGATGCAGGGCATAACTGTCACAGGAATGTTGGAGGGGATTGCAGGGCCATTATGCTAGTGCTGTTAAGATGATTCATGATACAGTATGATGCTGCTCATCACTGTCACAGGAGAGTTGACGAGGCATTGCAGGGCCATGATACCAGTGCAGGTAAGGTGAGTCATGATGGAGCATGATGTAGGGCATCACTGTCACAGGAGTGTTGGAGGGGTACTGCATTGTTGTGCATCACTGACACAGGAGTGTTGGAGGGGTACTGCATTGTTGTGCATCACTGACACAGGAGTGTTGGAGGAGGATTAAAGGGCCATGATGGTAGTGCAGTTAAGGTGATTCATGATACAGCATGATGCTGGGCATCACTGTTGCAGGAGTGTTGGAGAGGTATTGCTGGACCATGATACTAGTGCAGGTAAGGTGGTTCTTGATAGAGCATGATGCTGGGCAACACTGTCACAGGAGTGTTGGAGGGGCTGGCCCATCAGCGCAGTGGTTGGATTTCCGCTTGCGACGCTGGCGACCCGGGTTCGGGAACGGATCCGGGTCATTGGAGGGCCGGCCGGGGGGAGTAGGATCGAGCGTCCGATGGGCAGCTCTCCTACTCCTGGGAGAGGGCGCGGGCAGCACTCGGTGCGATAGGGACCCCTGGTGGAGACTGGGAGTTTCACGCAACCGACGCTCAACGTGGGGGGGAGGAGGAGGCTGGGTGGACGCTGGCGTCATTGCACGTCCCCGCCTCCTCCGGGGAGAAAATCTGGTGGAAAAAGAAGGTGGGCAGGACCACCGATCTATGAAGCCCTCCCTGGGAGCCTCACATTGCCTCCGTCGCTGCGGGAACCCAACCAGTTACAGTTCCGGGGTCACGAAGGTGGCCCGTGGCCCCACCTCTGGGGGGCAAGCCGGGGGTGACTGTGGGTCCCCAGCAGCAATTGACGGAGGTAGAGGTCTCCAGGGGCCATGACCAGGGCGGATGGCCCCGGTGGTCCTGCCAGGAAAAGGGCAAATTAAAAAAAAAAAAAAAAAAGGAGTGTTGGAGGGAATTGCAGGGCCATGATGTTGTGCATCACTGACACAGGAGTGTTGGAGGAGGATTGCAAGGACATGATGATAGTGCTATTAAGGTGATTCATGATAGAGTATGACGCTGGTCTTCACTGTCACGTGTGTGTTGGAGGTGTATTGCAGGATTCTGATGCTAGTGCAGGTAAGGCGATTTATGATTGAGCATGATGCTGCTCATCACTGTCACAGGAGTGTTGGAGGGGGGATTGCAGGACTATGGTGCTAGTGCAGGTAAGGTGATTCATGATGGAACATGAAGCACCTTACTTTACCTGCACTAGTATCATCGCCCTGCAATACCCCTCCAACACTCCTGCAACAGTGATTCCCAGCATCAGGCTCCACCATGTATCACCTTACCTGCACTGGCATCATGGCCCTGCAATACCGCTACAACACTCCTGTGACAGTGATGTCTGCATCAGGCTCCACCATGAATCACCTTACCTGCACTAGCATCATGGCCCTGCAATACTCCTCCAACACTCCTGTGACAGTGATACCCAGCACCTTGCTCCATCATGAATCCCCATACCTGCACTAGCATCATAGTCCTGCAGTCCCCTCCAACACTCCTGTGACATTTATGTAGCATTATGCTATGCTGGGCATCACTGTCCATGGAGTTTTGGAGAGGAATTGCATGTCCTTGATGCTAGTGCAGGTAGAGTAAGTTGCTGGGCATCACTGTCACAGGATTGTTGTAGGGGTATTGCAGGGCCATGATGCTAGTGCAGATAAGGTGATTCATGACGGAGCATGATGCTGACATCACTGTCAGAGGAGTGCTGGAGGGGTATTGCAGGGCCATGATGCTAGTGCAGGTAAGGTGATTCAAGGTGGAGCATGATGCTGACATCACTGTCACAGGATTGTTGGAGGGGTATTGCATGGCCATGATGCTAGTGCAGGTAAGGTGATTCATGACGGAGCATGATGCTCGGTATCACTGTCACAGGAGTGTTGGAGGGGTATAGCAGGACCATGATGCTAGTGCAGGTAAGGTGATTCATGATGGAGCATGATGCTGACATCACTGTCACAGGAGTGTTGGAGGGGTATTGCAGGGCCATGATGCTGGGCATCACTGACACAGGAGTGTTGCAGGAGGTTTACAGTGCCATGATGATAGTGCAGGTAATGTGATTCATGATAGAGCATGGTGCTGGACATCGCTGTTACAGGACTTCTCGAAGGTCATTGCTGGGCCATGATGCTAGTGCAGTTGAGGTGACTCATGATAGATCATGATGCTGCCCACCAATGTCACAGGAGTGTTGGAGGGGAATTGCAGGGCCATGAAGATAGTGCAGGTAAAGTGATTCATGATAGAGCCTATTGCTGGGCATCATGTCATAGTAGTGCTCGAGGGGAATGCCGGGAAATAATGCTAGTGCAGGTAAGGTGATTTGTGACAGAGCATGATGCTGCTCATCACTGTCACAAGGGTGCTGGAGGGGTGTTGCAGGATCCTGATGCTAGTGCAGCTAAGGTGATTCATAATGGAGCATGATGCTGGGCATCTCTGTCACAGAAAGGTTAGAGGGGTATTGCAGGGCCATGATGCCTGGCATCACTGACACAGGAGTGTTAAAGGGGAAATGCAGGGCCATGACAATAGGGCAGGTAAAGTGATTCATGCTAGAGCATTTTACAGGGCATCATGCCATAGAAGTACTCGAGGGAGATTGCCAGGCCATAATGCTAGTGCATGTAAGGTGATTTGTGACAGAGCATGATGCTGCTCATCTCTGTCACGAGTGTTGGAGGGGATACATAGATACATAGATACATAGATACATAGACAGTGTCGGCAGATAAGGGCCTATGGCCCACCCAGTCTGCCCATTTGAGCTTGTAAGTTCAGTTTGTTTTCCTAGAAGTCTGTTGCCCCTTACCCCTGACCTCCAGAATTCCTTTATGTCTATCCCATGCATTCTTAAATCCCGTGATTGTTTCAGCCCCACCACTTCCTCTGGCAGGGTGTTCCACTTGTCCACCACCGCTCTGTGAAGAAATTCTTTCTCATGTTTCCTCTGAATCGTCCTCCTCCAACTTTATCCATGCCCTCTAGTCCTGGAACATCTTTTCACTTCAAAATAGTGTTTTCCTGCACCCTGTTCCTCCTGTAAGATACTTGTATGTCTCTATCATATCCCTCTCTCCTCCTCTCTAGAGGGAGTACATGTTCAGTTCCTTCAACCTGTCTTCATAGAACTTGTGATGCAATCCATGCACCATCTTTGTTGCCCTCCTCTGAACTTTCTCTACCCTGTCTATGTCCTTACGTAGGTATGGTCTCCAGAACTGTACACTGTACTCAGGTGCGGCCTCACTAGTGTCTTGTATAGTGGAATTATGACCTCCCTTTTCCTGCTGGTGATGCCCCGGCCTATACATCCCAGCATCCTATTTGCTTTACCTGCTGCCTTGTCACACTGTAGCCTACCTTGGAGGTCACAGAGATGATAACCCCAAGATCCTTTCCTGCTTGGTGCATGCTATATCCTCACCCCCAACTGATATATTGTGCCAGGTTTTTGTGCCCATATGCATTATCTTGCACTTCTTTGCATTGAATTTCAACTGCCAAACCCTTGACCATTCTTCAAGTTTCTGCAGGTCTCTTCTCATTCTGTCTACACCCTCTGTGTGTCTACTCTGTTACAGAGCTTTGTGTCATCAGCGAACAGTGAAATTCTGCCTTCTAGGTCCTGCGTAATGTCACTGATGAAGATGTTGAATAGGACTGGTCCCAGCACTGATCCCTGTGGTACCTCACTGGTCACTCTTCCTCTGTGGAGTGACAGCCATTTACCACCACCTCTGTGTCCTGCCATCCAGCCAGTTACCTACCCACCACACTACTGTCCTGCCCACACCCATATTCCCCACTTTGTGTAATAGTCTTCTATGTGGCACAGTGTCAAAGGCCTTGCTGAAGTCCAGATAGGCCTTGTCACTGCCCTCCCTGATCCACCTCCCTAGTCACCCAGTCAAAAATTCAACAAGGTTGGTCTGACATGACCTCCCCTGGTGAAACCATGCTGCCTTGGGTCCTGTAGTCCATTGACAACCAGATGTTCCATCAATCTCTCCTTCAGTAGTGCTTCCATGATCTTCCCCACTACCAAGGTGAGGCTGACTGGTCTGTAGTTCCCTGCTTCCTCTTTGTTCCCACTTTGTATAAGGGGACTACATCTGCTGTCCTCAGTCTTTGGTACCTACCTGTTTCCAGTGATCGGCTAAACAGGATAGCCAGAGGTTCAGCCACCACTCTCTTAGTTCTTTAAGGACCCTGGGGTGCACCCCATCTGGCCCCATTGCTTTATCAACTCTTATTACTTCCAGTTCCTTCAGGACCCTTTCTCGGTAAAGGGACTTGTGTCCATTTCTGCACCATTCTCACCCTTGTACTCCTTCAGACCCATTACCTCCTCTTCCTCAGTAAAGACTGAGCAGAAATACCTGTTCAATATGTCAGCTTTACTGTTGTCATCCTCCACGCCCCCATCCTCCCCTTCAGTCTCACTATCCTCCATTTGTCTCTTTTTCACTTATGTACCTGTAAAGGTTTTGACCCCTCTACCCACTGATTTTGCAATGTGCTCTTCTGTCTGAGCTTTGGCTTCCTTACTGACCTCCCTGCCTCCTTTGCTTCTCCTGGTACTTCTCCCTATCCCCTTCTGCCTGTGTCTTTTGTATTGCCTGAATGCAATCTTTTGGCTTTCACTTTCCTTACCTCTTTGAAAACCATAATGGTCTCCTCTTCCTTTTCCTCTTGTTAACCTGCTTAATGCATAATTCTGTTGTTCTTGTAATCCCATTTTAAATACTGCCCACTGTTCCTCAACCCCTGATTTCTGTCCCATTCCCTTAATGCCTCTTTCAAGTATCTCCCATTTTCCCAAAGTCTGCCCCCTAAAATCCAGGATATGTGTTTTTTGTGGTTTGGTTCTGCTCTTTCTGTGATTTCAAACCACAATGACTGGTGGTCACTGTTTCCCAGGTGCTCCCCACTGTTACCCCCATCACACTGTCCTTGTTTGTGAGCACAAGGTACAGTATTGCCTTCTGCCGAGTTGGTTCCATGACCAGTTGCTTGAGGAAGGCACCCTGAAGGAGTCCAGGATAAATCTGCTCCTAGTTGATGCTGCTGCTGGATGCTCCAGTCCACGTCTGGAATATTGAAGTCTCAACCAGTACTACCTCACCCTTGTCTGCCATCCTTTGGATGGCTAGCATCAACTCTCTATCTGTTTCTTCCTCCTGGGCTGGTGGTCTATAGACCACACCTGTGCAGATGGCTGTCCCCATTTTCCTTTCCAGCTTAACCCACAGTAGCTCTCCCCCATTTTGATCCTCCTGGATCTCTGTGGCCCTTATGTCATTTTTCACATACAGTGCCACTCCTCCTCCCTTCCTGCCTGCTCTGTCTCTTCTGAATATGTTGTAGCCAGGTATCACCATCTCCCAGTCGTGGTTACCATTACACCAGGTTTCAGTGATGGCCACAATGTCCAGGTCTGACTGCACCATGACAGCCTCCAGATCTTCCATTTTGTTGCTAAGGCTCCTGGCATTTGCACACATGGCTTTCCATGATTTGACCTCCCTAGACTGTTTCACTGTTCTACTCCAGCCCCTTCCTTGGTTGTCATTTATCCCTGGTTCTCCTTGCTGTCTGCCCTTCTGCTGAATTTTGCCTTTTCTGCTTATCCACCTCTTGGGCACTAATCTCCATCTTCTGCACACTGCTTTGCAGAGATAGCCACTCCTCTGGTTCACTGGTTCCACTGCTAGCTTTGGGGGTGAGCAATTAGGTACCCTCCTTGCTGGCCTGCCACCCCTTTGCTAGTTTAAATGCTTGTCAATGTAGCATTTAAACTTATCATTGAGTGCTTGGATTCCTCCAGGATGGATGCAGGCCGTCAGGCTTGAACAAACCTCCATCCTCCAGGTGGGTCCCAAGTCAATGAATCCAAACCCTTCTCACAGCACCAGTTCTTCAACCATGAGTTAAAGTTCCTGGCGATGCACTCTATGTCTCCTTGCCTCTCACAGGTAGTACTTGAGAAAGTGACAGAAGTAGCTACTTGCTTGAGACCCTCCCAGTTTCCTAAACTCTTCCTGAACTTCCTTTGGCTCCCCATTTGCCAGGTCATTAGTACCTAGGTGGATAATGACATCCAGCTCACCCTCCCGTCTTGCCTTCCCACTGATCCCCAGGATCTTCCTTCCATCCCTCCATGCCGTGGAACCTGGTAGGCACCTCACCTCCCTGTCCTCCCCCTCCTGTGTTCCTAGCTGGATCCCTCTTATGATGGAGTCCCCCACCAGGATTCACTTCCTCCTCCTCTGGGGCCCACTGCTTTCCCACTGAGGTCACCTCCTTGGCTAACCTCCACATCCTTTCCTTTCACTTCTCTGGGTACCTCTATTTGGTTGTCCTCATTTGCCAGTGTGGCATATGAGTTCTTGAATGGAATAGGATCTGGGATGTGCCTCCGCCTGACTGCTCTAACCCTCCCTGAGCCCACTGTCATCCAAGTGCTCCTCGTTCTCGGCATCCTTTGAGGCAGTTGCATTGGACTGGTTGGTCCCTGGATAGGGGTGATGGTACTCCTGACCCAGTTTACTTCCGCTCTGAGCCTGGCTACCTCCTCCCACAGTCCAGAGAGATGCATGCAGATAGGGCAGCATCATTTAAGGTGATTCATGATGGAGCATGATGCTGTAACAAGAGTGTTGGAGGGGTGTTGCAGGATCCTGATGCTAGTGCAGGTAAGGCAATTCATGATACAGCATGATGGTGCTCATCACTGTCAAAGAAGTGTGGGAAGGGGATTGCATGGCCATAATGCTAGTGCAGATAAGGTGATTCTTGATGAAGGATGATGCAGGGCATCACTGTCACAGGAGTGTTGGAGGGGCAATGCAGGGAAATAATGCTAGTGCAAGGAATGTGATTCATTATGTAGCATAATGCTATGCATCACTGTCACAGAAGGATTGGAGGGGCATTTAAGGGCTATGATGCTTGTGCAGATAAGATGATTCATGATGGAACATGATGTGGGGGTTCACTGTCACTGGAGTGTTGGAAGGAATTGCAGTGCCATGTTGTTAGTGCAGTTAATGTGATTCATGATGCTGCTTGATGCTGGGCATCACTGTTGCAAGAGTGTTGGAGGGATAATGCAGGATCATTCAGCTACTGCAGGTCAGGTGATTCATGATGGAACACGATGCTGGGCACCACTGTCACCAGAGTGATGGAGGGGCATTGCAGGATCCTGATGCTAGTGCAGGTAAGGAGATTTATGATAGAGCATGAAGCTGCTCATCACAGTCACGGAAGTGTTGGAGGGGATTGCAGGGCTATGATGCTAGTGCAGGTACAGCAAGGTGATTCATAATAGAGCATGACGCTTTGCATCACTGTCCAAGGAGAGTTGGAGGGGGAACACATGGCCATGATGCTAGAGCAGTTAAGGTAATCCATGACAGAGCATGATGACATCACTGTCACAGGAGTGCTGGAGGGCGGACTGCAGGGCCATGATGCTAGAGCAGTTAAGGTAATCCATGACAGAGCATGATGACATCACTGTCACAGGAGTGCTGGAGGGCGGACTGCAGGGCCATGATGCTAGAGCAGTTAAGGTAATCCATGACAGAGCATGATGACATCACTGTCAGGAGTGCTGGAGGGCAGACTGGAGGGCCATGATGCTAGAGCAGTTAAGGTAATCCATGACAGAGCATGATGACATCACTGTCACAGGAGTGCTGGAGGGCGGACTGCAGGGCCATGATGCTAGAGCAGTTAAGGTAATCCATGACAGAGCATGATGACATCACTGTCACAGGAGTGCTGGAGGGCGGACTGCAGGGCCATGATGCTAGAGCAGTTAAGGTAATCCATGACAGAGCATGATGACATCACTGTCACAGGAGTGCTGGAGGGTGGACTGCAGGGCCATGATGCTAGTGCAGGTAAAGTGATTTATGGTGGAGCGTGATGCTGGGCATCACTGTCCCAGGAGTGTTGGAGTGGCATTGCAGGGCCATGATGTTAGTGGAGGTAAACTGATTGATGATAGAGCTTGGTGCTGGGCATCACTGTCATAGGAGTGGTCAAGGGGGATTGCAGGACCATAATGCTAGTGCAGGTAAGGTGATTCATGATGGAGCATGATGCTGGGCATTACTGTCACCGTAGTGTTGGAGGGGTATTGCAGGATTCTGATGTTAGTGCACGTAAGGTGATTCATGATAGAGCATGATGCTGCTCATCACTGTCACAGGAGTGTTGAAGGGGTATTGCATGACCATAATGCTAGTGCAGGTACAGAGGCAGTATGGCGCAGTGGGTTAAGGCTCTGAGCTGCAAATCTGGAGACCTGGGTTTGAATCCCACAGCCCCCTAGGTGCATACTGTGTGACCCTGAGCAAGTCACTTAACTTTCTTGTGCTCCCAGGTTGCACCTGCAAACAAGCTTTCAGCTTAGTGTGTTTCACCTGGTAAAATAATTGGTTAAAAAAAAAAAAAGGTAAGGTGATTCATGTTGGAGCATGATACTGGACTTCACTATCTCAGGACTGTTGGAGGGGTATTACAGGGCCATGATGATAGTGCAGGTAAGGTGATTTATGATAGAGCATGATGCTGGGCATCACTCTCACAGGAGTGTTGAAGGGGACTGCAGGGCTAAGATGCTAGTGCAGGTATGGTGATTCATGATGGAGCATGGTGCTGGGAATCACTGTCACAGCAGTGCTAGAGGGGTGTTGTAGGATCCTGATGCTAGTGCAGATAAGGTGATTTATGATAGAGCATGATGCTGGGCAACACTGCCACAGGAGTGTTGGAGAGGTAGTGTAGGGCCATGATGGTAGTGCAGGTAAGGTGATTCATTATGTAGCATAATGCTAGGCATCACTGTCACAAGAGGATTGAAGGGGCATTTAAGGGCTATTATGCTTGTGCAGGAAAGGTGACTCATGATGAAGCATGATGCAGGGGATCACTGTCGCAGGAGCGTTGGAAGGAATTGCTGGGCCATGATGTTAGTGCAGTTAAGATGATTCATGATGCAGCTTGATGCTGGGCGCCACTGTCACTGGAGTGTTGCAGGGGCATTGCAGGGTCTTGATGCTGGTGCAGATACGGTGATTTATGATAGAGCATGAAGCTACTCATCACTGTCACAGGAGTGTTGGATGGGATTGCAGGGCTATGATGCTAGTGCAGGTACAGCAAGGTGATTCATAATAGAGCATGACGCTTTGCATCACTGTCCAAGGAGTGTTGTAGGGAGGATACATGGCCATGATGCTAGTGCAATTAAAGTGATTCATGGTGGAGCAGGATGTTGGGCATCACTGTTGCTGGAGTGTTGGAGGGGGATTGCATGGCCATGATGCTAGTGCAGGTAAGGTGATTCATGATGGAGCGTGATACTGGGCATCACTGTCACAGGAGTATTGGAGGGATATTGCAGGTCCATGATGCTGGACATCACGACACAGGAGTGTTGGTGAGGACTACAGGGCCATGATGCCAGTGCAGTTAAGGTGATTCATGATGGAGCATGATGATGACATCACTGTCACAGGAGTGCTGGAGGAGGATTGTAGAGCCATGATGCTAGCACAGGTAAGGTGATTCATGGTGGAGCATGATGTTGGGCATCACTGTTGCTGGAGTGCTGGAGGCGGACTGCAGGGCCATGATGCTAGTGCACGTAAAGTGATTTATGGTGGAGCGTGATGCTGCACATCACTGTCACAGGATTGTTGGATGGGAATTACAGGGCCATGATTCTAGTGGAGGTAAACTGATTCATTATAGAGCTTGGTGCTGGGCATCACTGTCATAGAAGTGGTTGAGGGGGATTGCAGGACCATAATGCTAGTGGAGGTTAGGTGATTCATGATAGACCATGATGCTGGGGCATTACTGTCACTGGAGTGTTGGAGATGATTGCAGGACTATGATACTAGTGCAGGTAAGGTGATTCATGATGGAGCATGATGCTGGGCATCCCTGTCATAGAAGTGTTGGATGGGTATTGCAGGATCCTGATGCTAGTGCAGGTAAGGTGATTTATGATAGAGCATGGTGCCGGGTATCACTGTCACAGGAGTGTTGGAGAGGATTGCAGGACTCTGATACTAGTGCAGGTGAGGTGATTCATGATGGAGCATGATGCTGGGCATCCCTGTCATAGAAGTGTTGGATGGGTATTGCAGGATCCTGATGCTAGTGCAGGTAAGGTGATTTATGACAGAGCATGATGCTGCTCATCATAGTCACAGAAGTGTTGGAGGGGACTGCAGGGCTACGATGCTAGTTCAGGTATGGGGATTCATGATGGAGCAAGGTGCTGGTCATCACTGTCACAGGAGTGTTGGATGGGGATTGCTGGGCCATAATGCTAGTGGAGGTAAGGTGATTCATGATAGACCATGATGCTGGGCATTACTCTCACTGCAGTGTTGGAGGGGTATTGCAGGATCCTGATGCTAGTGCGAGTAAGGTGATTTATGATAGAGCATGATGCTGGTCATCACTGTCACAGGAGTGTTGGAGGCTATTGCAGGGCTATGATGCTAGTGCAGGTAAGGTAATTCATGATGGAGCACGAAGCTGGACATCACTGTTACAGGAGTGTTGGACATGAATTGCAAGACCATGATGCTAGTGCAGTTATGGTGATTCATGATTGAGCATGATGCTGGGCACCACCATCACAGGAATGTTGGAGGGGTGCAGGAGGCGATGTTAGTGCAATTAAATTTGATTCATGATGCAGCATGATGCTCCAGCATCACTATTGCAGAGTGTGTTGAGGGATTGCAGGGCCACTATGCTAGTGCAGGTAAACTGATTCAAGATAGAGCTTGGTGCTGGGCTTCTCTGTCACTGGAGTACTCTAGGGGGATTGCAGGGCCATATTGCTAGTGGAGGTAAGGTGATTCATGATAGATCATGATGCTGGGCACCACTCTCACTGGAGTGTTGGAGGGGTATATCAGAATTCTAATGCTAGTGAAGGTAAGGTGATTTACGAGAGCATGATACTGTTCATCAATGTCACAGTAGTGTTGGAGAGGATTGCGGGACACTGATACTAGTGCAGGTAAGGTGATTCATGATGGAGCATGATGCTGGGTGTCCCTGTCACCGGAGTGTTGGATGGGTGTTGCAGGATCCTGATGCTAGTGCAGGTAAGGTGATTTATGATAGAGCATGATGCTGTTCATCACTGTCACAGGAGTGTTGGACGGGATTGCAGGGCTATGATGCTAGTGTAGGTACAGCAAGAAGATTCATAATAGAGCATGACGCTTTGCATCACTGTCCAAGGAGTGTTGTAGTGGGGAAACATGGCCAGGATGCTAGTGCAGTTAAAGTGATTCAAGGTGGAGAATGCTGTTGGCATCACTGTTGCTGGAGTGTTGGAGGGATATTGCAGGTCCATGATGCTGAACATCACTGACACGGGAGTGTTGGTGGAGGACTACAGAGCCATGATGCAAGTGCAGTTAAGGTGATTCATGACGGAGCATGATGATGACATCACTTGCAGGAGTGTTGGAGGCTATTGCAGGGCTATGATGCTAGTGCAGGTAAGGTGATTCATGATTGAGCATGATGCTGGGCACCACCATCACAGGAATGTTGGAGGGAATTGCAGGGCGATGATGTTAGTGCAATTAAGTCGATTCATGATACAGCATGATGCTCAGCATCACTGTTGCAGGTGTGTTGGAGGGGATTGCAGGGCCATTATGCTAGTGCAGGTAAACTTATTCATGATAGAGCTTGGTGCTGGGCATCACTGTCACAGGAGTACTCTAGGGGATTGCAGGGCCATATTGCTAGTGGAGGAGGTGATTCATGATGGAGCATGATGCTGGGTGTCCCTGTCACCGGAGTGTTGGATGGGTATTGCAGGATCCTGATGCTAGTGCAGGTAAGGTGATTTATGATAGAGCATGATGCTGCTCATCACTGTCACAGGAGTATTGGACGGGATTGCAGGGCTATGATGCTGAGTGTAGGTACAGTAAGGAGATTCATAATGGGCTGCGCTTTGCATCACTGTCAAGGAGTGTTGTGGGGATATACATGGCCATGATGCTAGTGCACTTAAAGTGATTCAAGGTGGAGAATGATGTTGGCATCACTGTTGCTGGAGTGTTGGAGGGATATTGCAGGTCCATGATGCTGGACATCACTGACACAGGAGTGTTGGTGGAGGACTACAGAGCCATGATGCAAGTGCAGTTAAGGTGATTCATGACGGAGCATGATGATGACATCACTGTCACATGAGTGCTGGAGGAGGATTGTAGGGCCATGATGCTAGTGCAGGTAAGGTGATTCATGGTGGAGCATGATGTTGGGCATCATTGTTGCTGGAGTGCTGGAGGCAGACTGAAAGACCATGATGCTAGTGCACATAAAGTGATTTATGGTGGAGCATGATGCTGCACATCACTGTCACAGGATTGTTGGATGGGAATTGCAGGGCCATGATGTTAGTGGAGGTAAACTGATTTATTATAGAGCTTGGTGCTGGGCATCACTGTCATAGAAGTGGTTGAGGTGTATTGCAGGACCATATTGCTAGTGGAGGTAAGATGATTCATGATAGACCATTAAGCTGGGCATTACTGTCACTGGAGTGTTGGAGATGATTGCAGGACTATGATACTAGTGCAGGTAAGGTGATTCATGATGGAGCATGATGCCGGGTATCACTGTCACAGGAGTGTTGGAGGGGTGTTGCAGGATCCTGATGCTAGTGCAGGTAAGGTGATTCATGATAGAGCATGATGCTGGGCATCACTCTCACAGGAGTATTGGAGGAGGTTGTATGGCCATGATGTTAGTGCAGTTAAGTCGATTCATGATATAGCATGATGCTCGGCATCACTGTTGCAGGAGTGTAGGAGGGGGGGATTGCAGAGCCGTTATGCTAGTGCAGGTAAATTGATTCATGATAGATCTTGGTGCTGGGCTTCACTGTCACAGGGGTGCTCAAGGTAGATTGTGGGGCCATAATGCTAGTGGAGGTAAGGTGATTCATGATAGACCATGATGCTGGGCATTGCTCTCACTGGAGTGTTGGAGAGGTATTACAGGATTCTGATGCTAGTGCAGGTAAGGTGATTTATGATAAAGCATGATACTGTTCGTCAATGTCACAGTAGTGTGGGAGATGATTGCAGGACTCTGATATTAGTGCAGGTGAGGTGATTCATGATGGAGCAAGATGCTGGGCGTCGCTGTCACAGGAGTGTTGGATGGGTATTGTAGGATCCTGATGCTAGTGCAGGTAAGGTGATTTATGATAGAGCATGATGCTGCTCATCACTGTCACAGGAGTGTTGAAGGGGATAGCAGGGCTATGATGCTAGTTCAGCTATGGGGATTCATGATGGAGCAAGGTGCTGGGTATCACTGTCACAGGAGTGTTGGAGGGTTATTGCTGGGCCATAATGCTAGTGCAGGTAAGGTGATTCATGATGGAGCATGGTGCCGGGTATCACTGTCACAGGAGTGTTGGAGGGGTGTTGCAGGATCCTGATGCTAGTGCGGGTAAGGTGATTTATGATAGAGCATGATGCTGGTCATCACTGTCACAGGAGTGTTGGAGGTGATTGCAGGGCTATGATGCTAGTGCAGGTAAGGTGATTCATGATGGACACGATGCTGGGCATCTCTGTCACAGGAGTGTTGGACATGAATTGCAAGACCATGATACTAGTGCAGTTAAGTCGATTCATGATACAGCATGATGCTCAGCATCACTGTTGCAGGTGTGTTGGAGGGGATTGCAGGGCCATTATGCTAGTGCAGGTAAACTGATTCAAGATAGAGCTTGGTGCTGGGCTTCACTGTCACTGGAGTGCTCAAGGGGGATTGCAGGGCCATATTGCTAGTGGAGGTAAGGTGATTCATTATGGAGCGTGATGCTGGGCATCACTGTCACAAAAGTGTTGGAGAGGTATTTGCAGAATCATGATGCTAGTGCAGGTACAGTAAGGTGATTCATAATGGAACATGATGCAGTGCATCACTGTCGCAGGAGTGTTGGAGGGGATTGCAGGTCCATGATGCTAGAGCAATTAAGGTGATTCATGATAGAGCTAGATGCTGCTCCTCACTGTCACAGAAGTGTTGGAGGTGGGTTGCATGCCCTTAATGCTAGTGCAAGAAATGCAATTCTTGATGAGGCATGATGCAGGGCATCACTGTTACAGGAGTGTTGGATGAGTATTGCAGGATCCTGATGCTAGTGCAGGTAAGGTGATTTATGATAGAGCATGATGCTGCTCATCACTGTCACAGGAGTGTTGGAAGGAATTGCTGGGCCATGATGTTAGTGCAGTTAAGATGATTCATGATGCAGCTTGATGCTGGGCGCCACTGTCACTGGAGTGTTGCAGGGGCATTGCAGGGTCTTGATGCTGGTGCAGATACGGTGATTTATGATAGAGCATGAAGCTACTCATCACTGTCACAGGAGTGTTGGATGGGATTGCAGGGCTATGATGCTAGTGCAGGTACAGCAAGGTGATTCATAATAGAGCATGCGCTTGCATCACTGTCCAAGGAGTGTTGTAGGAGGATACATGGCCATGATGCTAGTGCAATTAAAGTGATTCATGGTGGAGCAGGATGTTGGGCATCACTGTTGCTGGAGTGTTGGAGGGGGATTGCATGGCCATGATGCTAGTGCAGGTAAGGTGATTCATGATGGAGCGTGATACTGGGCATCACTGTCACAGGAGTATTGGAGGGATATTGCAGGTCCATGATGCTGGACATCACTGACACAGGAGTGTTGGTGGAGGACTACAGGGCCATGATGCCAGTGCAGTTAAGGTGATTCATGATGGAGCATGATGATGACATCACTGTCACAGGAGTGCTGGAGGAGGATTGTAGAGCCATGATGCTAGCACAGGTAAGGTGATTCATGGTGGAGCATGATGTTGGGCATCACTGTTGCTGGAGTGCTGGAGGCGGACTGCAGGGCCATGATGCTAGTGCACGTAAAGTGATTTATGGTGGAGCGTGATGCTGCAATCACTGTCTGCAGGATTGTTGGATGGAATTACAGGCCATGATTCTAGTGAGGTAAACTGATTCATTATAGAGCTTGGTGCTGGCATCACTGTCATAGAAGTGGTTGAGGGATTGCAGGACCATAATGCTAGTGGAGGTAGGTGATTCATGATAGACCATGATGCTGGGGCATTACTGTCACTGGAGTGTTGGAGATGATTGCAGGACTATGATACTAGTGCAGGTAAGTGATTCATGATGGAGCATGATGCTGGGCATCCCTGTCATAGAAGTGTTGGATGGTATTGCAGGATCCTGATGCTAGTGCGGTAAGGTGATTTATGATAGAGCATGGTGCCGGGATCACTGTCACAGGAGTGTTGGAGAGGATTGCAGACTCTGATACTAGTGCAGGTGAGGTGATTCATGATGGAGCATGATGCTGGGCATCCCTGTCATAGAAGTGTTGGATGGGTATTGCAGGATCCTGATGCTAGTGCAGGTAAGGTGATTTATGACAGAGCATGATGCTGCTCATCATAGTCACAGAAGTGTTGGAGGGGACTGCAGGGCTACGATGCTAGTTCAGGTATGGGGATTCATGATGGAGCAAGGTGCTGGTCATCACTGTCACAGGAGTGTTGGATGGGGATTGCTGGGCCATAATGCTAGTGGAGGTAAGGTGATTCATGATAGACCATGATGCTGGGCATTACTCTCACTGCAGTGTTGGAGGGGTATTGCAGGATCCTGATGCTAGTGCGAGTAAGGTGATTTATGATAGAGCATGATGCTGGTCATCACTGTCACAGGAGTGTTGGAGGCTATTGCAGGGCTATGATGCTAGTGCAGGTAAGGTAATTCATGATGGAGCACGAAGCTGGACATCACTGTTACAGGAGTGTTGGACATGAATTGCAAGACCATGATGCTAGTGCAGTTATGGTGATTCATGATTGAGCATGATGCTGGGCACCACCATCACAGGAATGTTGGAGGGAATTGCAGGGCGATGATGTTAGTGCAATTAAGTTGATTCATGATACAGCATGATGCTCAGCATCACTGTTGCAGGTGTGTTGGAGGGGATTGCAGGGCCACTATGCTAGTGCAGGTAAACTGATTCAAGATAGAGCTTGGTGCTGGGCTTCTCTGTCACTGGAGTACTCTAGGGGGATTGCAGGGCCATATTGCTAGTGGAGGTAAGGTGATTCATGATAGATCATGATGCTGGGCACCACTCTCACTGGAGTGTTGGAGGGGTATATCAGAATTCTAATGCTAGTGAAGGTAAGGTGATTTACGAGAGCATGATACTGTTCATCAATGTCACAGTAGTGTTGGAGAGGATTGCGGGACACTGATACTAGTGCAGGTAAGGTGATTCATGATGGAGCATGATGCTGGGTGTCCCTGTCACCGGAGTGTTGGATGGGTGTTGCAGGATCCTGATGCTAGTGCAGGTAAGGTGATTTATGATAGAGCATGATGCTGTTCATCACGTCACAGGAGTTGGACGGGATTGCAGGGCTATGATGCTAGTGTAGGTACAGCAGAAGATTCATAATAGAGCATGACGCTTTGCATCACTGTCCAAGAGTGTTGTAGTGGGGAAACATGGCCAGGATGCTAGTGCAGTTAAAGTGATTCAAGGTGGAGAATGCTGTTGGCATCACTGTTGCTGGAGTGTTGGAGGGATATTGCAGGTCCATGATGCTGAACATCACTGACACGGGAGTGTTGGTGGAGGACTACAGAGCCATGATGCAAGTGCAGTTAAGGTGATTCATGACGGAGCATGATGATGACATCACTGTCATAGGAGTGTTGGAGGCTATTGCAGGGCTATGATGCTAGTGCAGGTAAGGTGATTCATGATTGAGCATGATGCTGGGCACCACCATCACAGGAATGTTGGAGGGAATTGCAGGGCGATGATGTTAGTGCAATTAAGTCGATTCATGATACAGCATGATGCTCAGCATCACTGTTGCAGGTGTGTTGGAGGGGATTGCAGGGCCATTATGCTAGTGCAGGTAAACTTATTCATGATAGAGCTTGGTGCTGGGCATCACTGTCACAGGAGTACTCTAGGGGGATTGCAGGGCCATATTGCTAGTGGAGGTAAGGTGATTCATGATGGAGCATGATGCTGGGTGTCCCTGTCACCGGAGTGTTGGATGGGTATTGCAGGATCCTGATGCTAGTGCAGGTAAGGTGATTTATGATAGAGCATGATGCTGCTCATCACTGTCACAGGAGTATTGGACGGGATTGCAGGGCTATGATGCTAGTGTAGGTACAGTAAGGAGATTCATAATAGAGCATGACGCTTTGCATCACTGTCCAAGGAGTGTTGTAGGGGGGATACATGGCCATGATGCTAGTGCACTTAAAGTGATTCAAGGTGGAGAATGATGTTGGCATCACTGTTGCTGGAGTGTTGGAGGGATATTGCAGGTCCATGATGCTGGACATCACTGACACAGGAGTGTTGGTGGAGGACTACAGAGCCATGATGCAAGTGCAGTTAAGGTGATTCATGACGGAGCATGATGATGACATCACTGTCACATGAGTGCTGGAGGAGGATTGTAGGGCCATGATGCTAGTGCAGGTAAGGTGATTCATGGTGGAGCATGATGTTGGGCATCATTGTTGCTGGAGTGCTGGAGGCAGACTGAAAGACCATGATGCTAGTGCACATAAAGTGATTTATGGTGGAGCATGATGCTGCATCACTGTCACAGGATTGTTGGATGGAATTGCAGGGCCATGATGTTAGTGGAGGTAAACTGATTTATTATAGAGCTTGGTGCTGGGCATCACTGTCATAGAAGTGGTTGAGGTGTATTGCAGGACCATATTGCTAGTGGAGGTAAGATGATTCATGATAGACCATTAAGCTGGGCATTACTGTCACTGGAGTGTTGGAGATGATTGCAGGACTATGATACTAGTGCAGGTAAGGTGATTCATGATGGAGCATGATGCGGGTATCACTGTCACAGGAGTGTTGGAGGGGTGTTGCAGGATCCTGATGCTGGTGCAGGTGGGTGATTCATGATAGAGCATGATGCTGGGCATCACTCTCACAGGAGTATTGGAGGAGGTTGTATGGCCGTGATGTTAGTGCAGTTAAGTCGATTCATGATATAGCATGATGCTCAGCATCACTGTTGCAGGAGTGTAGGAGGGGGATTGCAGAGCCGTTATGCTAGTGCAGGTAAATTGATTCATGATAGATCTTGGTGCTGGGCTTCACTGTCACAGGGTGCTCAAGGTAGGGTGTGGGGCCATAATGCTAGTGGAGGTAAGGTGATTCATGATAGACCATGATGCTGGGCATTGCTCTCACTGGAGTGTTGGAGAGGTATTACAGGATTCTGATGCTAGTGCAGGTAAGGTGATTTATGATAAAGCATGATACTGTTCGTCAATGTCACAGTAGTGTGGGAGATGATTGCAGGACTCTGATATTAGTGCAGGTGAGGTGATTCATGATGGAGCAAGATGCTGGGCGTCGCTGTCACAGGAGTGTTGGATGGGTATTGTAGGATCCTGATGCTAGTGCAGGTAAGGTGATTTATGATAGAGCATGATGCTGCTCATCACTGTCACAGGAGTGTTGAAGGGGATAGCAGGGCTATGATGCTAGTTCAGCTATGGGATTCATGATGGAGCAAGGTGCTGGGTATCACTGTCACAGGAGTGTTGGAGGGTTATTGCTGGGCCATAATGCTAGTGCAGGTAAGGTGATTCATGATGGAGCATGGTGCCGGGTATCACTGTCACAGGAGTGTTGGAGGGGTGTTGCAGGATCCTGATGCTAGTGCGGGTAAGGTGATTTATGATAGAGCATGATGCTGGTCATCACTGTCACAGGAGTGTTGGAGGTGATTGCAGGGCTATGATGCTAGTGCAGGTAAGGTGATTCATGATGGAACACGATGCTGGGCATCTCTGTCACAGGAGTGTTGGACATGAATTGCAAGACCATGATACTAGTGCAGTTAAGTCGATTCATGATACAGCATGATGCTCAGCATCACTGTTGCAGGTGTGTTGGAGGGGATTGCAGGGCCATTATGCTAGTGCAGGTAAACTGATTCAAGATAGAGCTTGGTGCTGGGCTTCACTGTCACTGGAGTGCTCAAGGGGGATTGCAGGGCCATATTGCTAGTGGAGGTAAGGTGATTCATTATGGAGCGTGATGCTGGGCATCACTGTCACAAAAGTGTTGGAGAGGTATTTGCAGAATCATGATGCTAGTGCAGGTACAGTAAGGTGATTCATAATGGAACATGATGCAGTGCATCACTGTCGCAGGAGTGTTGGAGGGTTGCAGGTCCATGATGCTAGAGCAATTAAGGTGATTCATGATAGAGCTAGATGCTGCTCCTCACTGTCACAGAAGTGTTGGAGGTGGGTTGCATGCCCTTAATGCTAGTGCAAGAAATGCAATTCTTGATGAGGCATGATGCAGGGCATCACTGTTACAGGAGTGTTGGATGAGTATTGCAGGATCCTGATGCTAGTGCAGGTAAGGTGATTTATGATAGAGCATGATGCTGCTCATCACTGTCACAGGAGTGTTGGAGGGGACTGCAGGGCTATGATGCAAGTGCAGGTATGGTGATTCATGATGGGGCATGGTGCTGGTATCACTGTCACAGGGTGTTGGAGGGTTATTGCTGGGCCATAATTCTAGTGCAGGTAAGGTGCTTCATGATGGAGCATGATGCTGGTCATCACTGTCACAGAAGTATTGGACATGAAATGCAGGACCATGGTGCTAGTGCAGGTAAGGTGATTCATGATTGAGCATGATGCTGAATGTCACTGTCACAGGAGTGTTGGAGGGACATAGCAGGGCCATGATGCTAATGTAGGTAAACTGATTCATGAAGGAACTTGGTGCAGGGCATCACTGTCATAGGAGTGGTTGAGGGGGATTGCAGGGCCATAATGCTAGTGGAGGTAAGGTGATTCATGATGGACCCTGATGCTGGGCATTACTGTCACTGGAGTGTTGCAGGGGTATTGCAGGATTTTGATGCTAGTGCAGGTAAGGTGATTTATGATAGAGCATGTTGCTGTTCATCAATGTCACAGGAGTGTTGGAGATGATTGCAGGACTATGTTACTAGTGCAGGTAAGGTGATTCATGATGGAGCATAATGCTGGGAGTCCAAGTCATAGGAGTGTTGGATGGGTATTGTAGGATCCTGATACTAGTGCAGGTAAGGAGATTCATGATAGAGCATGATGCTGCTCATCATAGTCACAGAAGTGTTGGAAGGGACTGCAGGGCTAGGATGCTAGTTCAGGTGTGGGAATTCATGATGGAGCAAGGTGCTGGGTATAACTGTCACAGGAGTGTTGGAGGGGTGTTGCAGGATCCTGATGCTAGTGCGGGTAAGGTGATTTATGATAGAGCATGATGCTGGTTATCACTGTCACAGGAGTGTTGGAGGCAATTGCAGGGCTATGATGTTAGTGCAGGTAAGGTAATTCATGATACAGCATGATGGGAATTGCATGGCCATGAAGCTTGTGCAATTAATGTGATACGTGATGGAACATGATGCTGGGCATCACTGTCACAGGAGTGTTGGAGAGGTATTGCAGGGCCATGATACTAGTGCAGGAAAGGTGATTTATGATGAAGAATGATGTTGGGCAACATTGTCACAGGAGTAGTGGAGTTGTAGTGTAGGGTCATGATGCTAGTGCAGGTAGGGTGATTCATTATGAAGCATGATGCTAGGCATCACTGTCACAGGAGTGTTGGAGTGGCATTTCAGGGCTATGATGCTAATGCAGATAAGGTGATTCATCATGGAGCAATATGCCAGGCATTACTGTCACTGGAGTGTTGGAGGGGATTGCAGGGCCATTATGTTAGTGCAGTTAAGGTGATTCATGATACAGCATGATGCCATCACTGTTGCTATAGAGTTGGAGGGGTATTGCAGGATGATGCTGCTAGTGCAGGTACTATAAGGTGATTCATAATGGAGTATGATGCAGGGCATCACTGTTGCAGGAGTGTAGGTGGAGATTGCAGGGCCATGATGTTGGTGCAGTAAAGGTGATTCATGATACAGCATAATGGTGCTCATCACTGTCAAAGAAGTGTGGTGGGGATTCATGGCCATAATGTTAGTGCAGATAAGGTGATTCTTGATGAAGGACAATGCAGGACATCATTGTTACAGGAGTGTTGAAGGGGCAATGCAGGAAAATGATGCTAGTGCAAGTAAGGTGATTCATTATGTAGCATGATGCTGGGCATCACTGTCACAGGAGTGTTGGAGTGGTGCAACACAATGATACTAGCGTAGGTTATGTGACTCATGATGGAGCATGATGCTGGGAATCACTGTCACAGGAGTGTTGGAGGGGGACTGCACGACCATGATACTAGTGCAGTTAAGGTGATTCATGATGGAGCATGATGCTGGGAATCACTGTCGCTGGAGTGTTGGAGGGGCATTGTGGGGCCATGATGCTAGTGTAGGTAAGGTGATTCATGATGGAGCATGATGCTGGGAATCACTGTCACAGGAGTGTTGGAGGGGTGTTGCAGGGCCCTGATAATAGTGCAGGTAAGGTGATTCATGAAGGAGCATGATGCTGGGCAACTGTGTCACAGGAGAGTTGAAGGGGTAATGCAGGATCATGATGCTTGTGCAGGTACAGTAAGGTGATTTATGATGAAGCATGATGCAGAGCATCACTGTCACAGGAGTCTTGGTGAGGGATTGCATGGCCATGAAGCTAGTGCAGGTAAGGTGATAGATAAGGGAACATGATGCTGGGCATCACTGTCACATCAGTGTTGGAGGAGCAATGCAAAGCTATGATGCCAGTTCTGGTAAGGTGATTCATGATGGACCATGATGTTGGGCATTACTGTCACAGGAGTGGTGGAGATGGATTGCAGGGCCATGATGTTGGCATTACTGACACTGGAGTGTTGGAAGAGGATTGCAGGGCCATGATGATTGTGCAGGTAAGGTGATTCATGATACAGCATGATGCCATCACTTTTGCTGGAGTGTTGGAGGGGTATTGCAGCATCATGCTGATAGTGCAGGTACTGTAAGGAGATTCATGAGGGAGCATGATGCAGGGCATCACTGTCGCAGAAGTGTTGGAGGGTATTGCAGGGCCATGATGTTAGTGCAGATAAGGTGATTCTTGATGAAAGAAGATGCAGGGCATCACTTTCGCAGGAGTGTGGGAGGGGCAATGCAGGGAAAAGATGCTAGTGCAAGGAAGGTGATTCATTATGTAGCATGATACTGGGCATCACTTCTCACAGGAGTGTTGAAGTGGAATTGCAGGACCATATAGTGCAGGTAACATGATTCATGATGGAGCATGATGCTGGGCAACTCTGTCACAGGAGTGTTGGAGGGGATTGCAGGGCCATGATACTAGTGCAGTTAAGGTGATTCATGATGGAACATGATGCTGGGCAACACTCTCACAGCAGAGTAGGAGCGGTAGTGCAGGGCCATGATGCTAGTGCAGGTAAGATGATTCATCGTCGAGCATGGTGCTGGGATCAATGATGCAGGAGTGTGTAGGGGTATTGCCGGGCTATGATGCTAGTGCAGGTAAGGTGATTCATTATGCAGCGTGATGCTGGGCGTCACTGTCACAGGAGAGTTGGAGAGGTATTGCAGAATCATGATGCTAGTGCAGGTACAGTAAGGTGATTCATGATGGAACATGATGCAGTGCATCACTGTCGCAGGAGTGTTGGATGGGTATTGCAGGATCCTGATGTTAGTGCAGGTAAGGAGATTCATGATAGAGCATGATGCTGCTCATCACTGTCACAGAAGTGTTAGAGGGGACTGCAGGGCTACGATGCTAGTGCAGGTATGGGGATTCTGATGGAGCAAGGTGCTGGGTATCACTGTCACAGGAGTGTTGGAGGGACATAGCAGGGCCATGATGCTAGTGGAGGTAAACTGATTCATGATAGAGCTTGTTACTGGGCATCACTGTCATAGGAGTGGTCGAGGGGGATTGCAGGGCCATAATGCTAGTGGAGGTAAGGTGATTCATGATGGACCCTGATGCTGGGCATTACTGTCACTGGAGTGTTGAGGATAACTGGATTTTGATGCTAGTGCAGGTAGGTGATTTATGACAGAGCATGTTGCTGTTCATCAATGTCACAGGAGTGTTGAGATGATTGCAGGACTATGTTACTAGTGCAGGTAAGGTGATTCATTATGGAGCATAATGCTGGGCGTCCAAGTCATAGGAGTGTTGGATGGGTATTGCAGGATCCTGATGCTAGTGCAGGTAAGGTGATTTGTGACAGAGCATGATGCTGCTCATCATTGTCACAGAAGTGTTGGAGGGGACTGCAGGGCTACGATGCTAGTTCAGCTATGGGGATTCATAATGGAGCAAGGTGCTGGGTATAACTGTCACAGGAGTGTTGGAGGGGTGTAGCAGGATCCTGATGCTAGTGCAGGTAAGGTGATTCATGATAGATCATGATGCTGGGCATCACTCTCACAGGAGTATTGGAGGAGGTTGTATGGCCATGATGTTAGTGCAGTTAAGTCGATTCATGATATAGCATGATGCTCGGCATCACTGTTGCAGGAGTGTAGGAGGGGGATTGCAGAGCCCTTATGCTAGTGCAGGTAAATTGATTCATGATAGATCTTGGTGCTGGGCTTCACTGTCACAGGGGTGCTCAAGGTAGATTGTTGGGCCATAATGCTAGTGGAGGAAAGGTGATTCATGATAGACCATGATGCTGGGCATTGCTCTCACTGGAGTGTTGGAGAGGTATTACAGGATTCTGATGCTAGTGCAGGTAAGGTGATTTATGATAAAGCATGATACTGTTCGTCAATGTCACAGTAGTGTGGGAGATGATTGCAGGACTCTGATATTAGTGCAGGTGAGGTGATTCATGATGGAGCAAGATGCTGGCGCCGCTGTCACAGGAGTGTTGGATGGTATTGTAGGATCCTGATGCTAGTGCAGGTAAGGTGATTTATGATAGAGCATGATGCTGCTCATCACTGTCACAGGAGTGTTGAAGGGGATAGCAGGGCTACGATGCTAGTTCAGCTATGGGGATTCATGATGGAGCAAGGTGCTGGGTATCACTGTCACAGGAGTGTTGGAGGGTTATTGCTGGGCCATAATGCTAGTGCAGGTAAGGTGATTCATGATGGAGCATGGTGCCGGGTATCACTGTCACAGGAGTGTTGGAGGGGTGTTGCAGGGTCCTGATGCTAGTGCGGGTAAGGTGATTTATGATAGAGCATGATGCTGGTCATCACTGTCACAGGAGTGCTGGACGTTAATTGCAAGATCATGATGCTAGTGCAGTTAAGTTGATTCATGATACAGCATGATGCTCAGCATCACTGTTGCAGGTGTGTTGGAGGGGATTGCAGGCCATTATGCTAGTGCAGGTAAACTGATTCAAGATAGAGCTTGGTGCTGGGCTTCACTGTCACTGGAGTACTCAAGGGGGATTGCAGGGCCATATTGCTAGTGGAGGTAAGGTGATTCATTATGGAGCGTGATGCTGGGCATCACTGTCACAGGAGTGTTGGAGAGTATTGCAGAATCATGATGCTAGTGCAAGAGCTGAAGGTGATTCATAATGGAACATGATGCAGTGCATCACTGTCGCAGGAGTGTTGGAGGATTGCAGGTCCATGATGCTAGAGCAATTAAGGTGATTCATGATAGAGCTAGATGCTGCTCCTCACTGTCACAGAAGTGTTGGAGGTGGGTTGCATGCCCTTAATGCTAGTGCAAGAAATGCAATTCTTGATGAGGCATGATGCAGGGCATCACTGTTACAGGAGTGTTGGATGAGTATTGCAGGATCCTGATGCTAGTGCAGGTAAGGTGATTTATGATAGAGCATGATGCTGCTCATCACTGTCACAGGAGTGTTGGAGGGGACTGCAGGGCTATGATGCAAGTGCAGGTATGGTGATTCATGATGGGGCATGGTGCTGGGTATCACTGTCACAGGAGTGTTGGAGGGTTATTGCTGGGCCATAATGCTAGTGCAGGTAAGGTGCTTCATGATGGAGCATGATGCTGGTCATCACTGTCACAGACGTTTTGGCCATGAAATGCAGGACCATGGTGCTAGTGCAGGTAAGGTGATTCATGATTGAGCATGATGCTGAATGTCACTGTCACAGGAGTGTTGGAGGGACATAGCAGGGCCATGATGCTAGTGTAGGTAAACTGATTCATGATGGAACTTGGAGCAGGGAATCACTGTCATAGGAGTGGTTGAGGGGGATTGCAGGGCCATAATGCTAGTGGAGGTAAGGTGATTCATGATGGACCCTGATGCTGAGCATTACTGTCACTGGAGTGTTGCAGGGGTATTGCAGGATTTTGATGCTAGTGCAGGTAAGGTGATTTATGATAGAGCATGTTGCTGTTCATCAATGTCACAAGAGTGTTGGAGATGATTGCAGGACTATGTTACTAGTGCAGGTAAGGTGATTCATGATGGAGCATAATGCTGGGCATCCAAGTCATAGGAGTGTTGGATGGGTATTGCAGGATCCTGATGCTAGTGCAGGTAAGGAGATTCATGATAGAGCATGATGCTGCTCATCATAGTCACAGAAGTGTTGGAGGGGACTGCAGGGCTATGATGCTAGTTCAGGTATGGGAATTCTTAATGGAGCAAGGTGCTGGGTATAACTGTCACAGGAGTGTTGGAGGGGTGTTGCAGGATCCTGATGCTAGTGCGGGTAAGATGATTTATGATAGAGCATGATGCTGGTTATCACTGTCACAGGAGTGTTGGAGGCAATTGCAGGGCTATGATGCTAGTGCAGGTAAGGTAATTCATGATACAGCATGATGGGAATTGCATGGCCATGAAGCTTGTGCAATTAATGTGATATGTGATGGAACATGATGCTGGGCATCACTGTCACAGGAGTGTTGGAGAGGTATTGCAGGGCCATGATACTAGTGCAGGTAAGGTGATTTATGATGAAGAATGATGTTGGGCAACATTGTCACAGGAGTAGTGGAGTTGTAGTGCAGGGTCATGATGCTAGTGCAGGTAGGGTGATTCATTATGAAGCATGATGCTAGGCATCACTGTCACAGGAGTGTAGGAGTGGCATTTCAGGGCTATGATGCTAATGCAGATAAGGTGATTCATCATGGAGCAATATGCCAGGCATTACTGTCACTGGAGTGTTGGAGGGGACTGCAGAACCATTATGTTAGTGCAGTTAAGGTGATTCATGATACAGCATGATGCCATCACTGTTGCTATAGAGTTGGAGGGGTATTGCAGGATGATGCTGCTAGTGCAGGTACTATAAGGTGATTCATAATGGAGTATGATGCAGGGCATCACTGTTGCAGGAGTGTAGGTGGAGATTGCAGGGCCATGATGTTGGTGCAGTAAAGGTGATTCATGATACAGCATAATGGTGCTCATCACTGTCAAAGAAGTGTGGTGGGGATTCATGGCCATAATGTTAGTGCAGATAAGGTGATTCTTGATGAAGGACGATGCAGGGCATCATTGTTACAGGAGTGTTGAAGGGGCAATGCAGTGAAATGATGCTAGTGTAAGTAAGGTGATTCATTATGTAGCATGATGCTGGGCATCACTGTCACAGGAGTGTTGGAGTGGTGCAACACAATGATACTAGCGTAGGTTATGTGACTCATGATGGAGCATGATGCTGGGAATCACTGTCACAGGAGTGTTGGAGGGGTATTGCATGACCATGATACTAGTGCAGTTAAGGTGATTCATGATGGAGCATGATGCTGGGAATCACTGTCGCTGGAGTGTTGGAGGGGCATTGTGGGGCCATGATGCTAGTGCAGATAATGTGATTCATGATGGAGCATGATGCTGGGAATCACTGTCACAGGAGTGTTGGAGGGGTATTGCAGGGCCATGATACTAGTGCAGGTAAGGTGATTCATGAAGGAGCATGATGCTGGGCAACTGTGTCACAGGAGAGTTGAAGGGGTATTGCAGGATCATGATGCTAGTGCAGGTACAGTAAGGTGATTTATGATGAAGCATGATGCAGAGCATCACTGTCACAGGAGTCTTGGTGAGGGATTGCATGGCCATGAAGCTAGTGCAGGTAAGGTGATAGATAAGGGAACATGATGCTGGGCATCACTGTCACATCAGTGTTGGAGGAGCAATGCAAAGCTATGATGCCAGTTCTGGTAAGGTGATTCATGATGGACCATGATGTTGGGCATTACTGTCACAGGAGTGGTGGAGATGGATTGCAGGGCCATGATGTTGACATTACTGACACTGGAGTGTTGGAAGAGGATTGCAGGGCCATGATGATTGTGCAGGTAAGGTGATTCATGATACAGCATGATGCCATCACTTTTGCTGGAGTGTTGGAGGGGTATTTCAGGATCATGCTGATAGTGCAGGTACTGTAAGGAGATTCATGAGGGAGCATGATGCAGGGCATCACTGTCGCAGAAGTGTTGGAGGGTATTGCAGGGCCATGATGTTAGTGCAGATAAGATGATTCTTGATGAAGGAAGATGTAGGGCATCACTGTCGCAGGAGTGTGGGAGGGGCAATGCAGGGAAATGATGCTAGTGCAAGGAAGGTGATTCATTATGTAGCATGATACTGGGCATCACTGTCACAGGAGTGTTGAAGTGGAATTGCAGGACCATGTAGTGCAGGTAACATGATTCATGATGGAGCATGATGCTGGGCAACTCTGTCACAGGAGTGTTGGAGGGGATTGCAGGGCCATGATACTAGTGCAGTTAAGGTGATTCATGATGGAGCATGATGCTGGGCAACACTCTCACAGCAGAGTAGGAGCGGTAGTGCAGGGCCATGATGCTAGTGCAGGTAAGATGATTCATCGTCGAGCATGGTGCTGGGATCAATGTTGCAGGAGTGTGTAGGGGTATTGCCGGGCTATGATGCTAGTGCAGGCAAGGTGATTCATTATGGAGCGTGATGCTGGGTGTCACTGTCACAGGAGTGTTGGAGAGGTATTGCAGAATCATGATGCTAGTGCAGGTACAGTAATGTGATTCATGATGGAACATGATGCAGTGCATCACTGTCGCAGGAGTGTTGGATGGGAATTGCAGGATCCTGATGTTATTGCAGGTAAGGAGATTCATGATAGAGCATGATGCTGCTCATCACTGTCACAGAAGTGTTAGAGGGGGACTGCAGGGCTATGATGCTAGTGCAGGTATGGGGATTCATGATGAAGCAAGGTGCTCGGTATCACTGTCACAGGAGTGTTGGAGGGCCATAGCAGGGCCATGATGCTAGTGGAGGTAAACTGATTCATGATAGAGCTTGGTACTGGGCATCACTGTCATAGGAGTGGTCGAGGGGGATTGCAGGGCC
The DNA here is from genome assembly GCA_016271365.2 of Neoceratodus forsteri. Taxonomy (NCBI): domain Eukaryota; kingdom Metazoa; phylum Chordata; order Ceratodontiformes; family Ceratodontidae; genus Neoceratodus; species Neoceratodus forsteri. The sequence continues at coordinate 19,133,709 of JADMNL010000028.1, forward strand.
ATAATGCTAGTGGAGGGTAAGGTGATTCATGATGGACCCTGATGCTGGGCATTACTGTCACTGGAGTGTTGGAGGGATAATGCAGGATTTTGATGCTAGTGCAGGTAAGGTGATTTATGATAGAGCATGTTGCTGTTCATCAATGTCACAGGAGTGTTGGAGATGATTGCAGGACTATGTTACTAGTGCAGGTAAGGTGATTCATGATGGAGCATAATGCTGGGCATCCAAGTCAAAGGAGTGTTGGATGGGTATTGCAGGATCCTGATGCTAGTGCAGGTTAGGCGATTTATGACAGAGCATGGTGCTGCTCATCATTGTCACAGAAGTGTTGGAGGGGACTGCAGGGCTACGATGCTAGTTCAGCTATGGGGATTCGTAATGGAGCAAGGTGCTGGGTATAACTGTCACAGCAGTGTTGGAGGGGTGTAGCAGGATCCTGATGCTAGTGCGGGTAGGGTGATTTATGATAGAGCATGATGCTGGTTATCACTGTCACAGGAGTGTTCGAGGGAATTGCAGGACAATGATGCTAGTGCAGGTAAGGTAATTCATGATACAGCATAATGGGAATTGCATGGCCATAAAGCCAGTGCAATTAATGTGATACATGATGGAACATGATGCTGGGCATCACTGTTACAGGAGTGTTGGAGAGGTATTGCAGGGCCATGATACTAGTGTAGGTAAGGTGATTCATGATGGAGAATGATGTTGGGCAACATTATCACAAGAGTAGTGGAGTTGTAGTGCAGGGTCATGATGCTAGTGCAGGTAGGGTGATTCATTATGAAGCATGATGCTAGGCATCACTGTCACAGAAGTGTTGGAGTGGCATTTCAGGGCTATGATGCTAATGCAGATAAGGTGATTCATCATGGAGCAATATGCCGGGCATTACTGTCACTGGAGAGTTGGAGGGGATTGCAGGGCCATTATGTTAGTGCAGTTAAGGTGATTCATGATACAGCATGATGCCATCACTGTTGCTATAGAGTTGGATGGGGTATTGCAGGATGCTGCTGCTAGTGCAGGTACTATAAGGTGATTCATAATGGAGTATGATGCAGGGCATCACTGTCAAAGGAGTGTTGGTGGAGATTGCAGGCCATGATGTTGGTGCAGTAAAGGTGATTCATGATACAGCATAATGGTGCTCATCACTGTCAAAGAAGTGTGGTGGGGATTCATGGCCATAATGTTAGTGCAAGTAAGGTGATTCTTGATGAAGGACGATGCAGGGCATCATTGTCACAGGAGTGTTGGAGGGGCAATGCAGGGAAATGATGCTAGTGCAAGTAAGGTGATTCATTATGTAGCATGATGCTGGGCATCACTGTCACAGGAATGTTGGAGTGGCACAACACAATGATACTAGCGTAGGTTATGTGACTCATGATGGAGTATGATGCTGGGCATCACTGTCACAGGAGTGTTGGAGGGGTATTGCACGGCCATGATACTAGTGCAGTTAAGGTGATTCATGATGGAGCATGATGCTGGGAATCACTGTCACAGGAGTGTTGGAGGGGTGTTGCAGGGCCATGATGCCAGTGCAGGTAAGGTGATTCATGAAGGAGCATGATGCTGGGCAACTGTGTCACAGGAGAGTTGAAGGGGTATTGCAGGATCATGATGCTAGTGCAGGTACAGTAAGGTGATTTATGATGAAGCATGATGCAGAGCATCACTGTCACAGGAGTCTTGGTGAGGGATTGCATGGCCATGAAGCTAGTGCAGGTAAGGTGATAGATAAGGGAACATGATGCTGGGCATCACTGTCACATCAGTGTTGGAGGAGCATTGCAAAGCCATGATGCCAGTTCTGGTAAGGTGATTCATGATGGACCATGATGTTGGGCATTACTGTCACAGGAGTGGTGGAGATGGATTGCAGGGCCATGATGTTGGCATTACTGACACTGGAGTGTTGGAAGAGGATTGCAGGGCTATGATGATTGTGCAGGTAAGGTGTATCATGATACAGCATGATGCCATCACTTTTGCTGGAGTGTTGGAGGGGTATTGCAGGATCATGCTGATAGTGCAGGTACTGTAAGGAGATTCATGAGGGAGCATGATGCAGGGCATCACTGTCGCAGAAGTGTTGGAGGGTATTGCAGGGCCATGATGTTAGTACAGATAAGGTGATTCTTGATGAAGGAAGATGCAGGGCATCACTGTCGCAGGAGTGTGGGAGGGGCAATGCAGGGAAATGATGCTAGTGCAAGGAAGGTGATTCATTATGTAGCATGATACTGGGCATCACTGTCACAGGAGTGTTGAAGTGGAATTGCAGGACCATATAGTGCAGGTAACATGATTCATGATGGAGCATGATGCTTGGCAACTCTGTCACAGGAGTGTTGGAGGGGATTGCAGTGCCATGATACTAGTGCAGTTAAGGTGATTCATGATGGAGCATGATGCTGGGCAACACTCTCACAGCAGAGTAGGAGCGGTAGTACAGGGCCATGATGCTAGTGCAGGTAAGATGATTCATCTTCGAGCATGGTGCTGGGATCAATGTTGCAGGAGTGTGTAGGGGTATTGCTGGGCTATGATGCTAGTGCAGGTAAGGTGATTCATTATGGAGCGTGATGCTGGGCGTCACTGTCACAGGAGTGTTGGAGAGGTATTGCAGAATCATGATGCTAGTGCAGGTACAGTAAGGTGATTCATGATGGAACATGATGCAGTGCATCACTGTCGCAGGAGTGTTGGATGGGTTTTGCAGGATCCTGATGTTAGTGCAGGTAAGGAGATTCATGATAGAGCATGATGCTGCTCATCACTGTCACAGAAGTGTTAGAGGGACATAGCAGGGCCATGATGCTAGTGGAGGTAAACTGATTCATGATAGAGCTTGGTACTGGGCATCACTGTCATAGGAGTGGTCGAGGGGGATTGCAGGGCCATAATGCTAGTGGAGGTAAGGTGATTCATGATGGACCCTGATGCTGGGCATTACTGTCACTGGAGTGTTGGAGGGATAATGCAGGATTTTGATGCTAGTGCAGGTAAAATGATTTATGACAGAGCATATTGCTTTTCATCAATGTCACAGGAGTGTTGGAGATGATTGCAGGACTATGTTACTAGTGCAGGTAAGGTGATTCATGATGGAGCATGATGCTGGGAATCACTGTCACAGGAGTGTTGGAGGGGTATTGCAGGGCCATGATGCTAGTGCAGGTAAGGTAATTCATGATGGAGCATGATGCTGGGAATTACTGTCACAGGAGTGTTGGAGAGGTATTGCAGGGCCATGATACTAGTGCAGGTAAGGTGATTTATGATGAAGAATGATGTTGGGCAACATTGTCACAGGAGTAGTGGAGTTGTAGTGCAGGGTCATGATGCTAGTGCTGGTCGGGTGATTCATTATGAAGCATGATGCTAGGCATCACTGTCACAGGAGTGTTGGAGTGGCATTTCAGGGCTATGATGCTAATGCAGATAAGGTGATTCATCATGGAGCAATATGCCAGGCATTACTGTCACTGGGTGTTGGAGGGGATTGCAGGGCCATTATGTTAGTGCAGTTGGGTGATTCATGATACAGCATGATGCCATCACTGTTGCTATAGAGTTGGAGGGTATTGCAGGATGATGCTGCTAGTGCAGGTCTATAAGGTGATTCATACGGAGTATGATGCAGAGCATCACTGTTGCAGGAGTGTAGGTGGAGATTGCAGGGCCATGATGTTGGTGCAGTAAAGGTGATTCATGATACAGCATAATGGTGCTCATCACTGTCAAAGAAGTGTGGTGGGGATTCATGGCCATAATGTCAGTGCAGATAAGGTGATTCTTGATGAAGGACGATGCAGGGCATTATTGTTACAGGAGTGTTGAAGGGGCAATGCAGGGAAATGATGCTAGTGCAAGTAAGGTGATTCATTATGTAGCATGATGCTGGGCATCACTGTCACAGGAGTGTTGGAGTGGTGCAACACAATGATACTAGCGTAGGTTATGTGACTCATGATGGAGCATGATGCTGGGAATCACTGTCACAGGAGTGTTGGAGGGGGATTGCAGGATCATGCTGATAGTGCAGGTACTGTAAGGAGATTCATGATGGAGCATGATGCAGGGCATCACTGTCGCAGAAGTGTTGGAGGGTATTGCAGGGCCATGATGTTAGTGCAGATAAGGTGATTCTTGATGAAGGAAGATGTAGGGCATCACTGTCGCAGGAGTGTGGGAGGAGCAATGCAGGGAAATGATGCTAGTGCAAGGAAGGTGATTCATTATGTAGCATGATACTGGGCATCACTGGCACAGGAGTGTTGAAGTGGAATTGCAGGACCATATAGTGCAGGTAACATGATTCATGATGGAGCATGATGCTGGGCAACTCTGTCACAGGAGTGTTGGAGGGGATTGCAGGGCCATTATACTAGTGCAGTTAAGGTGATTCATGATGGAGCATGATGCTGGGCAACAGTCTCACAGCAGAGTAGGAGCGGTAGTGCAGGGCCATGATGCTAGTGCAGGTAAGATGATTCATCGTCGAGCATGGTGCTGGGATCAATGTTGCAGGAGTGTGTAGGGGTATTGCCGGGCTATGATGCTAGTGCAGGTAAGGTGATTCATTATGGAGTGTGATGCTGGGCGTCACTGTCACAGGAGTGTTGGAGAGGTATTGCAGAATCATGATGCTAGTGCAGGTACAGTAAGGTGATTCATGATGGAACATGATGCAGTGCATCACTGTCGCAGGAGTGTTGGATGGGTATTGCAGGATCCTGATGTTAGTGCAGGTAAGGAGATTCATGATAGAGCATGATGCTGCTCATCACTGTCACAGAAGTGTTAGAGGGGACTGCAGGGCTACGATGCTAGTGCAGGTATGGGGATTCATGATGGAGCAAGGTGCTGGGTGTCACTGTCACAGGAGTGTTGGAGGGACATAGCAGGGCCATGATGCTAGTGGAGGTAAACTGATTCATGATAGAGCTTGGTACTGGGCATCACTGTCATAGGAGTGGTCGAGGGGGATTGCAGGGCCATAATGCTAGTCGAGGTAAGGTGATTCATGATGGACCCTGATGCTGGGCATTACTGTCACTGGAGTGTTGGAGGGATAATGCAGGATTTTGATGCTAGTGCAGGTAAGGTGATTTATGACAGAGCATGTTGCTGTTCATCAATGTCACAGGAGTGTTGGAGATGATTGCAGGACTATGTTACTAGTGCAGGTAAGGTGATTCATGATGGAGCATGATGCTGGGAATTACTGTCACAGGAGTGTTGGAGGGGTATTGCAGGGCCATAATTCTAGTGCAGGTAAGGTGATTCTTGAAGGAGCATGATGCTGGGCAACTGTGTCACAGGAGAGTTGAAGGGGTATTGCAGGATCATGATGCTAGTGCAGGTACAGTAAGGTGATTTATGATGAAGCATGATGCAGAGCATCACTGTCACAGGAGTCTTGGCGAAGGATTGCATGGCCATGAAGCTAGTGCAGGTAAGGTGATAGATAAGGGAACATGATGCTGGGCATCACTGTCACATCAGTGTTGGAGGAGCATTGCAAAGCTACGATGCCAGTTCTGGTAAGGTGATTCATGATGGACTGTGTTGTTGGGCATCACTGTCACAGGTGTGGTGGAGATGGAGTGCAGGGCCATGATGTTGGCATTACTGACACTGGAGTGTTGGAAGAGGATTGCAGGTCCATGATGCTAGAGCAGTTAAGGTGATTCATGATACAGCATGATGCCATCACTTTTGCTGGAGTGTTGGAGGGGTATTGCAGGATCATGCTGATAGTGCAGGTGCTGTAAGGAGATTCATGAAGGAGCATGATGCAGGGCATCACTGTCGCAGGAGTGTTGGAGGGTATTGCAGGGCCATGATGTTAGTGCAGATAAGGTGATTCTTGATGAAGGAAGATGCAGGGCATCACTGTCGCAGGAGTGTGGGAGGGGCAATGCAGGGAAATGATGCTAGTGCAAGGAAGGAGATTCATTATGTAACATGATACTGGGCATCACTGGCACAGGAGTGTTGGAGTGAAATTGCAGGACCATGATACTAGTGCAGGTAACATGATTCATGATGGAGCATGATGCTGGGCAACTCTGTCACAGGAGTTTTGGAGGGGATTGCAGGGCCATGGTACTAGTGCAGTTAAGGTGATTCATGATGGAGCATGATGCTGGGCAACACTATCACAGAAGAGTAGGAGCGGTAGTACAGGGCCATGATGCTAGTGCAGGTTAGGTGATTCATCATAAAGCATGGTGCTGGGATCAATGTTGCAGGAGTGTGTAGGGGTATTGCCGGGCTATGATGCTAGTGCAGGTAAGGTGATTCATTATGGAACGTGATGCTGGGCGTCACTGTCACAGGAGTGTTGGAGAGGTATTGCAGAATCATGATGCTGGTGCAGGTACAGTAAGGTGATTCATGATGGAACATGATGCAGTGCATCACTGTCGCAGGAGTGTTGGAGGGGATTGCAGGTCCATGATGCTAGAGCAATTAAGGTGATTCATGATACAGCATGATGCCGTCACTTTTGCTGGAGTGTTGGAAGGGTATTGCAGCATCATGCTGATAGTGCAGGTACTGTAAGGAGATTCATGAGGGAGCATGATGCAGGGCATCACTGTCGCAGGAGTGTTGGATGGTATTGCAGGGCCATGATGTTAGTGCAGTAAGGTGATTCATGATAAAGGGATGGAAGGGACAGGAGTAAAAATAAAATTATACTTATCTGATAAGTTGGGTGCCCTCATCTTGTCAGACCTGTAGGGGGGAAAAAAGAAAATAAGTTTGTTAGAAGAAAAACAATATGAGAAAGCAAAAAGCAGAGTAAAGGAAGTGTGGGTTGGGGAAGGGGGACTTGGCAAAACCCCATTTTCCCCTGAGTGGTGGCTGAGTGGTCAGTAAATTACTTACATGAGTGGTCGACCTCAACAAGCTGGGTGACTTTGCAGCAGGGCCCTGAGGTGAATACAAAGAGACTCCCACTCCTTTTGAAATCAAATTAGTATGTCACCAATTCAGGCTGGAAAAATATGCTTAACATCACAATTTACCCTAGGGGTGATGGGGAGGCAGGGTGTCCTCACTAGTCTGATTGTTTTTCTGTTTTATGCATGCCATATACAGCAGCACACCTCATTTAGAAGCCCATTAATGATTTGTATATGAGCAAGGGTGAGCAGCTAATATTTGTGAATCAAGTATGGCGTCCTCATGATTTAGCTAGCTCCAACCAGTTACCTGCACATTGGATGGGGTCCCAAACCATGAGTAAGCATATTTTGGCCTGATGCACCCTATGTAAAGGTTAGCCATTTGAGACTGATACAGTTTAGAGTAGGGACCTAGCTAATGGGCGGTCTACCTCAACGTGTAGCTGGGTGACTTCACAGCAGGGTCCTGAGGTGAGTACCAGACCGCCACTCCTTTTGAAATCAAATTGGTGTTGCCAATTCAGGATGCAAAGATCATGTTTAATAATAGCATCACTGTGTAAGTGTGTTTAATAAGCACTGCAGCATTGTATTGAGCTCGGTCAATGGATGTCACTAAAAATATTGTCGTGTCTAGTCTGTCTAGTCCATCATTTCATTTTCATTCATTTGTTCATTCATTTGTTCATCCTGGTTTCATCTGTTCAATTAATCTCGTTGATGCCGCCCAGTGGCACACTATGCTGTCATCTGCCTCCTGGGGATCCAGAGTTTGATCTTTAGCCTGGTGAGCATACAATCATGCTTTACACATGCTTAAGAAAAAATTCACTTCTTTCGAGATTATGAAACACACAACAGACTTTTTTTTTTATGTATTTAACAGAACCAGCAGCATGGACAGAATCCCATTGTTTGATATGTCTTCCACAAGAGTCCGATCTGGATCTCCATCATCACCTTCCACCCTGCAAAAGAAAATGAGGTATCGCAGAGCTACAGGAAAGACTGGGAACTTGAACCAGAATTCAAAGGATGGCTCCAGAAGAGTGACAAAGAGGAAGAACGTGCATTCTGTGTGTAAGTATATATGCACAATTCTAAGATGCATTTGGGGGGGTGCAAAATGTGTGAGGTGGTGCACAGAAGTATTGGAGAACATGCACCATTATTAAAATAGATGGCTAGTGTAAGCCAGGGGTACTAACAGTGTAGTGATCAGTCAGGATTGAGTTTGAGTGGGTGGAGGAGATGATGTTTTGTAAATTACAAAACTAATCCTGTCTTCTTTCTCTCTCTCTCTCTCTAGTCCTTGCAACAAACACATCAAGGTTGCCACTGGAGGGAAGAACGATCTCCGTGATCATGGTCAAGGAGAAAACATAAGAAGCTGCTTACATCACTCGCCAAAATGCAACGGTCAGCAAGTTTTTGCACGTTTCGGATGCTGATGTGGCATCAGCAGAATTGTTGTGGGCAAGGGCTGTGGCAGAGCATCACTTGCCATTTGCACTGGCAAACCACATGAGTGAGATGTTCCCAGTGATGTTCAAGGACTCAAAGATTGCAGAGAAGTTTGCCTGTAAGAGAGCAAAACAAAATCGCTGTTGGTGAATGTAATTGGAGAAGAGCTCAAGCTATCTGTTGTTGAGCAAATGAGAAAACATTTCAGTCTCCTCATCGATGAAAGCAATGATCAGACTGTTGCAAAGCAGCTGGCTCTACTTGCTCGCATCCTTGATGCCCAGGGACGGGTGAGGTCATGCTTTTACAAGCTGCTTGAAGTCCAGGGAACACCTTCTGCATCTAGAGTTACATTTGATGCAGGGACCTTGTACAATGCCATCACTGAAGAACTCCGAAAGGATGAAATTCCCCTGGAAAACATTGTAGGGTTTGGGTCTGATGGAGCCAATGTGATGATGGGGTAAGATCCAGGAGGCCGGGAGAAGCAGTGTGAAAGCCGCACAGCCTCCAGCTCCAGCCACAGAAGGCTCCGAGCCGCCAGCGGCAGGGCGCACTCTCCAGCCGAACAGAGATCCAGGAGGCCGGAGAAGTAGTGTGAAAGGTACGGCAAAGCCAAATTTTGCCCGCCCTCCCCTCTTGGTTGATTATATTTATACACTCTTTCCCGCCATTTCTCTAATCCATGCCCACATCTATTTCCTTCTTTATTAACCTATACCTACCTTGCACAATGCTAACTTGTTTCCTTTTCCTTTAGCCTCTTCTCCCCATTCCATTATGATAATCATATTATACCCCTGTCATGACGAATAAGTTAATGAGTATGTTCTGCTCTCCACTGCCATCCACAATGTACAACCATCTATTCCTTATTCACTTTGAACCACTCTTACACTGCAACCCCTGGGGTATCCACATAAAGCCTCTCTAACAATCCAGCACTCCCTAGCCCCTTACATGTATCCTGGATTTATAAAACCCACTATGCCTGTCCATCAGACTCCTATGTTATGATAAAAGACACACCTATATAACAGGACCATCTCCCACTACACAGTGGGCATCTAGGACTAAGAGGAAATGCTCTGATCACTCTCTATCCCTATCCCTTGGTGCCCTACCAAATTAATCTTCTACCTCCTTTATGCATTGGCACCATTGAGATTAATCCTGGCCCCATCGTAAGTTTATCTTCCCCTGCTGATCTGACTACCATAAAAGGCCTAAGCTTCATACACTTCAATGCTTGCAGCCTCCTAATAAAGTTCATCTTAATACAGGCTTGGGTGGCACATACTCTTCCAGACTTCCTGGTCATCTCTGAATCTTGGCTCAGGCCTCCAACAAAAGACAGTGTTGTAAACCTTCCCAATTACCAGCTCTTCAGAGCAGATCGCCTTCCAGGGGTGGTGGGGTGGCATGCACATTAAGGACACCATCTCTGCAACCTGCCTCATCAACACATCTGAGCCAAATGAATTTGAATGTTTATCAATCAAAATATCCCTTCCTAATTGGTCTTCATTTAAACTGATTGGATGTTATAGGCCCTCTGCAGGCCTTAAACTGCTTTCACCTAGGGTCAATTCTCAACCTAGGCCCTGAAGATACCGTCATCCTTGGTGATTTGAATTAAACTGGCTGTCTAATGTATCTGCACCTTTGATAACCTTTGTGACACCTATGGATTCACACAGCTAATTAAAGACCCAACTAGGATCAACCTAAGAAATTCCAGCAACAGCTCACTCCTGGATATTATGTTGGTAAACAAGCCTCACTTATACTCACATCGGGAGTACTGCCAAGTGATGTGAGTGACCATTACCCTATAGCTGGCATAAGATCCACACTCAAACCACCAAATCCTGCAGAATTTATCCTCAAAGGTCAAAAAAGGAATTTCAATATCTCAGGTTACCTCCATGACCTGAGTACTACAATATATTGGCAAGATTTCTATCTTACAACCTCTGTTGAAACAGCTCTCCAGACTTTAAAGGATATTATCACCAATGCTCTCAATATTCATGCACCTATTACCAGTATCAGAACTAAGGTAAAATCCTGCACTTGGTTCACCTCTGAGCTTAAAGCAGCCTTGAGAACCAGAGACAAGCTGTGGAAAAAGGCAAGAAAACAAAGGACACCAGAGATTGGCTAAATTTCAGAAAAGCAAGGAATTCATGTACAAAAAATAAGAACTGCCAAAACTACCTACTATACAGCTGAATTGGATGCCTCCTACAATAACCCATCCAGACTCTGGGGTACAATAAAAGGACTTCTGGGCCAAAATTCTACTCCTGCCTTAACCACCAAACTGCTACTAAATGATACAGAAATTACAGGTAAACAAGAAATCTTAAATACCTTCAATGTTCACTTCACCACTGCTGGCCTAGCATTTGACTCATCACCTGCAAATATCCTGATATCTTCCTTGAACCTGCAAACTACTGTGGGTCAAATGACCACTTCAACTTTTTCCTTCATCCCAATATCCGTGAAAGAAGTGGAAGATCTCCTCTCTAACTTAGACACCACTAAGAGTGCAGGTGCAGACTCCCTGGATCCCTATTTCCTGAAAATTGCTTCGCATGTCTTATCTGCCCCCCTCACTCATCTCTTCAATCTTTCCCTAACTACTGGATCCATTCCATCTACTTGGAAAACAGCTCAAGTAGTTCCACTACTCAAATCTGGTGATACTAGGGATCTCAACAATTACAGACCTATCTCCATCCTACCAGTACTATCTAAGATGCTCTAAAAACTAGTAAACTCTCAGTTAAGGGACTATCTGGATAACAATAACCTTCTAAATTCTGCACAATCTGGATTTAGATCAAAGCATAGCACCATTACTGCCTTAGCCAAGGTAACCAACGATTGGCAGACTAACTTGGACAAGAAAATTTTACCTGTGCTGTGTTTCTGGATTTGAGTAAAGCCTTTGAACAGTGGATCATGACTTATTAATCACCTCCTTAACTCAATAGGCCTGGATTCCTATCACCAACTGGTTTAAGGATTACCTTTCAGATAGGTCACAACTGGTTAGAAATGGAAATTACCTATCCACCTCAAAACCACTGCTAAGGGGTGTACCACAAGGCTCTATTCTTGGCCCTATCCTCTTTGCTATTTATATAAACAATATTGATGCCAACCTCACTAATCTAACATTCATCTGTTTGCTGATGATACTGTATTATATGTCAGCAATCCCTCACCTTCCAAAGCCTGTGAACTGTTGTTTATCCGATCTCCATTCTGCAGCACAATCTCTTGGATAAAAAACTACTTCTAAATGCAAAAACAAAAGCTATGTTATTTGCCACAAAGAGTTGCACTACCACTACCCCAGCATCCAACACCCTACATTTATCCACCTTACTGGAGAGAAACTTGAATTTGTTGATAACTTCAAATACCTTGAGTCTGGATAGATAACAGGCTTGACTATTCTGTCCATATTGAAGAGCTACTTAAAAAGCTAAGACAGAGGCTCGGACTCATTTTTAGAATAAAACATTACCTAAACAGTGATTCCAAAAAGGTTAATTCAGGCCTCATTCCTATCCCTCATTGATTATGCTGATTTTCTCTACTGCCATTGTTCAAGTCATCTCTTACAAACTGGACACCTGTATCACAGGTCCATAAGATTTATTACTGACCTTCCTCCAGCACCCATCATTGCTCCCTTTATATGGCAGTCAACTGGACATCATTGCAACACAGAAGAAATAGGAATGCTGTTATCTGGATATTCAAAGCGTTAACAGGCAAACTACTGACCTATATCACTGATTGCTTTACCCAAATTACAACTAGGCCATACACCTTAAGGATCAGTAAACTCATCATATTAAAGGTCCCCAATGCCTGCACCCGGTATGGGAGGGCTGCTTTCAGCTATTCCTTAGCAGTTGCATGGAACTCTCTCCAAAAATCCATGAAGCTAGATAGCCTATTACCTCTGGCATCCTTCAAAAGATTGTTCTCCGCCCTTTTTCCAGAGCTCTGCAATTGCTTTTATAAAGCCTAATCCCCTACCTATCTGACTCACCTTCCTTTTTAAATCCATTATATTAATTCAATTTCTTTCTTCCGAATCACCTATTATATTCTCATAAAAACTAGTTAGACCATATTATCTTTATTTTATGCCTGCTATACCTTTTGTCCCCTTTTTTCCTACAGGCTAAATGGTTCTACTGTTACTTGTATATATGTAAATTGTTGTATATAATCATTTCATGCCATTGTATTGCTATTTATTCTATTTCTTGTCAATGTAATAATACTTGTATCCTCATTTGTATGACCGCTCAGGTCCATCTTGTAAATGAGCTTTGCTCAATGATGTTCGCCTGAATAAATAAAGATTTTGATTGATTGATTGATTGATTGAAACAGTGTTCTCTCCAGACTGAGAAAGGAGCTGCCGTACATCTTCAATATTCATTGCATCTGCCATGTTGCCCACCTCATAGCAAATGACGCTTGCAAAGTGTTCCCTGATGAGGTACAGAGCCTACCTGTAGACATCTGGTACTATTTTAAGAAAAGTGCCAAGAGAATGCAGACCTTTCAGACCTTTCAGGACTTCGCCAACACAAAACAACACAAACTTGAAACCGTGTCAGACCAGATGGCTCAGTCTGCACAAGTGGTTGGGAGAATTGTGGAACAGTTTCAGGCTCTGAAGTCTTATTTTGAAAGTTCTAGTGAAAGAAGTGCAACAGTTTTGGGAATCAGGACTGCTTTACGTCCAGTCTAGTAAAGCTGTGCTTCATGGTCCTGGACTATGCATTGCCACTCATTCTAGAGTTCAATCTTCTTTCCAGCAGGAAAACCAAATATTCACATTCTTCTGTGAGCTGGAGGTTCTGTACAAAAACTGCTGTCAAAATTCCTAACCACTGCTACTATTCGAGAAGTTGCACAAATTCAAGACATTGATGTCCTAAACACAGACTACCACCTTCCTTTGACCAAGTCGCTTTTGGAAAATCTGATTAGGTCATTTGTACAGCAACTACAAGAGGAAGGAAGAAGAAACATTTCTACAGTTTCTTTCATTAGCAAAGGATTTCTGGATTGAGGCATGCCAGCAAGTGAAAAGAAGAATGCCATTTGCAGACTATGATGATGGCATCTATAAACATCTGGAGGCACTAAACCCAGAGAAACAACATGTCTCAAGTGCTAAATTAAAGCTTTGGCAGACCGTTTCCCCAACATTATTGGAACCAATGATGAAGTCAGGGATCAACTTGATGATGAAATATTGAATATGAAATGATGACCTTCCCAGAGGAAAAGACCACCTTGCCAATTGACTAGTATTGGCAGCACATCAGAAACCTGAAAATCCCAGGAATCCAAGTGTCTTGAGGTTCCCTACTTGGCAGGCTTATATCTGCACTGCTAATTCTGCCCCATGAAAATGCAGATGGAGTGCTTATTTAGTGATGTCAACTGTACTAAAGAAAGGACAGAAGCTCGCATGAAAGGAAACACACTGAATGCACTGCTGCATGTTTCTTCAATAAAACAGAAGAGCACTGCTTTAAATTTAAGCCAACAAAGACCATGCTGGAACACTGTAGAAGCAAGGACAAATATTAAAGGTGACTGCACATATTTGCATCATGGATGGATGCTACGTGACTTTAAGAACGTTGCACTCACCCTCAGGACAGGTGCTCATTTTACCCTGAGTAACTTTGCACAATGTGACTCCTGGGTGACCATTTAAGACTTTATACGTATGCACATATATATGCCTGTGTTTATCTCTCTTTATACCACCTGTTCAGTATCAGTGCTTCCCTTGTACGTCAGTTCTTCCCCACCATTGCTTGTTTTCATGTTACCTGTAATTATCTTTTAGCTGTCATGTAATTATGTAATTTTTTTGGTCAGTTTTAATTCTTAAAGTAAATAAGAACCCTTAAAACAGACAGAATATGTGGTGTAGTGATTTTATTTACCATCCTAGTGATGCCAATAGCAATAATAAATTGGCGGGGGCATACAGGAAAACCTACAGGGATTTCATCAAGGTTTTACAGGGAAAATGCAGGAAAAATGAGGGTCTGCTACAGGAAAATGCTTGGGCTGATCTGGGAGCACTGCTAAAGCCAAAAAACTGCCCTGGGGATCCCTCCATAAGAGAGCCCTGGTAAGGACTGCTTGAGAAGATAACTGCATTGTCTGCATATAGCAGTACCCTAGACATGGGCCAGGTGTCTGGGTGTTTTTTAATAAAAAGTTGAAGATGACTGGACCCACAATTGAACCAGGTGGCACCTTGACATTTTTGGGGTCTGATAGTACCTCAATAATTTAGACCCGCTCTAGTTGTTCAGTGAGGCAGGTTCTGAACCAGGGCATGGTGTCATTTGATAGGATGAAAGAGTAGATTTTGTCCATCAAGAGGGTGTGGTTAGCAAGATTGAAGGCTTTGGCTAGATCAATAAAGATTGATCATACAAGGTGGCCATTATCAAAGACATTGTTAAGGTAGTTGGTACGTAAGCAACAATACTCGACAGGGTGGGCATTATTGGGAAGTATAGGACTGCTCAGGGGCATAATGAGGCCTGCCACCACAGGCTCAAATATAGTATTTTTAATAAAGTAGAATGATAATTAAGAACAAGTATAAAACATTTTAAAAACAGAATAAAAATAGATTTTTTTGTGAAGTAGTTCCTGTGTTGTGCTGTGCTGTCCAATAGAAGGTGCTGCTGATTAGTGGGGCTTGTTTGGGTGATGCTGATTTGTGCCCCACGGTTTGATGGGAGTTGTAGTTGTATGCTCCTCGATCACAGTAGCATGTGAAACAGCAAGAATCGGGCAGCATTTAAAAAAATAAAATAAAAAGAATCGCAAGAGTGTGACAAGTGAAGTGAAGTGCAGCTATTTAGGCTGGTAGGTAAGTGTTTTGTGTCAGAATCTGAAGTGCAGTGAGCAGGGCAGGAGTGGAACTTCTATGAACAGTGCTTGTTAGATGGAGTTGGGCAGCCGGGTCCTATCGTTTGTGAGCTCGGAGATTGGAGGTTGGGATGGGAGCATTTTCAATACCTCCATCGGGTGGGATTTTCTGCCTGGGGAGAAGAAGATGGATTGTTTTCTTGTTCTGTACATATTTTTTTTTTGTTGCAGCTCTACGTTTCTTTGTGTGGGGAGTTTTTTTGTTGCAGCTCTACGTTTCTTTGTGTGGGGAGTGGTTGTTTGTTGCAGCTCTACGTTTCTTTGTGTGGGGAGTGGTTGTTTGTTGCAGCTCTACGTTTCTTTGTGTGGGGAGTGGTTGTTTGTTGCAGCTCTACGTTTCTTTGTGTGGGGAGTTTTTTTGTTGCAGCTCTACGTTTCTTTGTGTGGGGAGTGGTTGTTTGAGGACTGAAGGATTGTGCTCTCCTGCTTGATCTCTCGCTTAGAGAGGGAAAAAATATGGAAGCAAACGATTTTTTAACTACAAACTGGCAGTAGTTGGCATTTGTTTTCAGAGGGCATCTATCAAAAAATAATTGCCCAGCTCTGGAAGCCTGCCAGCCAAACAGCTCACAAGAATGTTCTTTGTCGTTTTCTAAAGGCAGTTAGTACAGGGTTTGTGCTGTGTCGTTTATGGACTCCATGTTACCGGTGGCATTGGATTTTTTATTTAGTGAGGTAAGTGACCAGCTGACCTGACACCACCTATTGAAGGGCCTTTGACAGAGGTGACAGTATAAGGATGGGCCTAGAGTTTATTAGTGCAGTCTCTGGTTTTATGAACCGGTGTGATTAATGCCAATTTCCAGATGTTATGGAAGTGGGACTGGCACAAGGGAAAGACTGAAAATGTTGGTTAGAGGGAGGGAAAGTTCATCAACAGCTAGAGCAATTAATTTCAAGTCTATAGCATCACTCCCCAATTTTGTTTTATCCAGTACTCATTTCATGTATTTTTTCATGTCAGCCCCCATGATGGTTTTATAATAATATCTTATAAGCCTATTTTTACTGGGGGTGGTGGTGGAAGGACAGTTGGAGTCCAATGGAGCAGCCCAACCAGATGCAGTGGGGAGGACTGGGTCTGGGGCAGAACTGTACCTAGGTCAGTGAAGGCATCATTGAACAAGTTTCTCATCTCAGCAGGGTCTAGGGTGGTGGAATCATTAGCACTGAACATTGTGGGAGATGATTTATTCCCACCTCTCAGGAGTTCATTATTTACTTGCCGGAACTTCTTCTCAGTGCCCCATGTGCGTTCCTGCTACTATTTGTAATAGTCTGCGTTTGCCTGTCTGACAAACCTTGAACATCTATTATGGGTTCCCTGTAGGTTTGAATGTCAGCCAGAGAGCCTGATGTCTTGGCTTTGCACCAGAGGTTGTCCCTGGTGCTCATCTGTGTGAGCAGTGTGCAGGCAATGCATTTTATCTTGCTCCTTACCGTTCACTTTTTGCATGCAGCATACATGTCACATGCTTTGGAGAATTCTGTTACAGAGTGGTCCAGTGCATCATGGATGTCGAGAATGTGATGTTCATAGCTCCAATCCAGCTTGGCTAAACACTTAGCCCCACATTATACTTTCCTGGGTACCATGTTAGAGGTAAGTTGGGCGGGGCCCATTGGTTTTAGTGGTACAGTAGCAAAGTACCGATGAGTGGTCATTTATTGCCATCTGGGAGGGCTTTAATCTCTCTTAGCTGATCTGGATGAGTGTTCAATACCCAGTCAATGAGTGCCCTAGTGCCAGTTTTATAATAAGTCCTGGTGCACTACTTCACCACCAGTAAGCAGTAGAGACCAGACATCTGGTGTTTTCTAGTCCTGCTTGATTTGGCAGCCCAGTTTGTTGCAAAATCTCCTGCCACTACCATCTCCCATTGCTGATTACAGTCTTTGGCAGAAGAGGCAATCTTTTTTATTGCTTGCCCGAGTGTATGTAGATGTCATAATAATCAGGTGTTCTCTGCCCTTTGCCAGGAGGCTTTTAACACCCAGGCATTCACAATCGTCAGTGGCTGGCTCTAGGGTGATGCTGTGAAATGTATATGATGTTTATGTATTTAGTTTTGTTGACCAAGCAGGCCCACTGAGACTAGAAGTCCTTTTTCAGGGACGATTGGGGGGAGAGGGGATACAGATGGTAACCAATTGAACTTGAACCACATTATGTTGTTCTATTGTAAAATGTATGACTCCTGGATTTGTTCGTGATGTATTTTTCAACTCATTATACCTCCAGGACTTTACTTGCTTCTGTATGATTCCACTTGCTTTATTCTAGTAATGCTTATTCAATTTGAAAAGAACTTGAACAAGATTAAGCTGTTGGTAGTATTTTTAGTGAACCTATGTTCCTGTGTAACCCCTCCTACAAATGGGGGTTCCCGAAAAGTCTTCCTTGAGCTTGCCTAAATGCTCACTGCCAGGCTGGTGTCCTGCATTTTAGCAGTTTAAATGTGATTGCCAGAGAGTGCCTGTATAGCCTCTGTTTACTGTCTCTTTAAGAGCTGCCTGGATTGCAGTCATAAGTAATCTGAGAGAGATCTCTGTTGAAAGATGTAACTATTTGCTGAAAATCATTTAGAGTGATAATGATAATGTAGTTTGCCTAACCTGCCTTCTTTGCAGCAAGGACTGTTTTGTTTATCTACTCTAACTTGGTCCTGGACTGCGAATTGGACCAATCAGTACTGGTCCCACCTAAAATGGAGCCAGACTACAGGAGCTGTCTGGAGTCAAAATCTGTAGGAATTGTAGTTTTGAGCTTTTGGTGCCTTTTTGCACCTGAAGAGGAGCCTTTGTTGTGATTGACAGACAGATCAGCCAACCACACCTTTTGGATTCTAGGGGCATTCCCAGGCTTGCTGCAGTTTGATCTAAGTTGGGAGCTGAAGAAACAACATGCTTGAGACAGTCAAGCAGCGGTCTGAGTAGTTTTGCACTGGGGAACTGTGGAAAGGCCTGAGTTGTGGCCTGCATGTCTGCATGCCGCCCCTGAGAGGGAGAGAAGAGAATTATTTTGGACTAAATCCAAGTTTGTGAGAACAAAGCAAGCCACTGATATTTTACCAGGCTGATACCTGAAGAAGACCAAAGATTTTGCTGAATGCGATTGGCCTGTCAGAATTTCCAGCTGCTTTTGAATCCTTGGTTTGTGCAGAGACTTTGCGAACGTGACCGGAGAGCAGTTTGCCTAGTACAGTAGAATTTCCTTATGTGTAAATGTGCTGTGTATTGAAAGTGGGTAGTTATTTGGTTACCCACTGTGTGAACGGTGTTCTGTTTGCTGGTACCATAGAATCCTTTACATGTAAATGTGCTGTGTATTGAAAGTGGGTCGTGATTTGGTTCCCCACTGTGTGAACTATGTTCTGCTTGCTGGAAGCTTTATCCAGCCTAATCGGACTGAATCCGTGTTCATCTCCATTCAGCCTTAGCCATGCCATGCTGGCCCTGCCAGACTACCCCACTGCACTGAGAAAGCCACCGACGAGAGCCCTGCCTGGGGATCAGCCCCCTGCTCCATACTTGAACAGAAATGACACATAGAAACATAGACTTTGACGGCATATAAGGACCACTTAGCCCACCCAGTCTGCCCATTTCCCTACCTACTGGATAAGCTGCAGATTCTAGTTAACCAACAGCCTACTTCCTGCAACCCCCCACTATAATTGCCTTGTGTCTGTCCCATGCATGTTTGAATTCAACCACTGTTTTTGACTCCACAACCTCCTCCAGAAGGCTGTTCCATGCATCCACCACTCTCTCATGAAAAAACTTCCTCACATTACTCCTGAGCCATCTCCCCTCTATCTTTAAATTTTGCTCCCTTGTTCTTACACATCTCTTTTTCTGAAAGATGCTACCCTCCTGGACTTCGATGATTCCCTTGAGGTACTTGAATGTTTCTATCATGTCCCCCCGTCCCTCCTTTCATCAAGAATATACATATTAAGCTCTCTCAGTCTCTCTTCATATGGCTTCTGCTGCAGACCCTGCACCATTTTAGTTGCCCTCCTCTGGACTGCTTCCATCCTGTCTATGTCCTTGCGTAGATGAGGTCTCCAAACTGCACACAGTACTCCAGATGGGGTCTCACCAACTGTCTGTACAGAGGGATAACCACTTCCTTATTCTACTTGTGATGCCCTTCCTATGCATCCCAGTATCTCCGGCCTCCTTACTGACTTTTCACATTGCTTACCCACCTTTAGGTCATCTGATATGACTACCCCCAGGTCCCTTTCCATTTTTGTTGTTAGTACCTCCCCTGCTATTGTGTACTCTTCTCCTGGGTTTTTGTTTCCCAGGTGTGTTACTTTACATTTCTTTGCATTGAATCTAAGTTGCCATATGTCTGACCATTCCTCCAACCTTCCCAAGTCCCGTCTCATCTTTTCTACCCCCTCTTGTGTATCAACTCTGTTACAGATCTTTGTGTCATCTGCAAAGAGACATATCTTTCCTTTCAGACCTTGGTGAATGGTGTGGGTCCTGCTTCTCCTTGCACTCAAGATTAACCACCTGCAGTCTCGATTTTTGTCCAGCCTGTGTCTAGTCTTGGGTATTGTGAGTAATCATCTGGGTAGCTCCCTGCAACAACAGCCTAATCTAAAAGTGTGTCATCTGATTGTCTTCTTGTTTTCTTTTCACGAACTGAGCACTCCGGCTCTGGATTACAAATAGTGTGTGTTGTTCATGCTGCTTTCTTCCATCACAGGGCCTCAACCAGCTGCAACGTTCCTGGCTAGCCCACCATTCTCCATCTAGGTACCCAGAGTGTGTGACTGTTTATGGACCCTGAAGTGCATGCATAACTGTTTGATAACCTTTAAGCACATTAACCTGATTACACCCCTCCCTTGTTCAAGTCCCTTAAATAAATCAGATCTAACACTTTTTTGCAGTTACCCTGACTGTGGTTCCAGTCTGTGCAAGAGTACTGTACTGCTGTTATTTGCTTTGTATAACCTTGTTTTACAGGGGGTCCCCAGGACTGAGCCAAAGGAAAGCCTTGGTGGTAAGTGCAAACAGTGTGGGTTCCAGTCCCATTAACACACATTCTCAATCTCTCCCTTAGCACTGGTCAGTTCCCTGACAAATGGAAGGCTGCTACAGTTACTCCAGTCCACAAAAGCGGGGATAAGACCTGCCATGTGAACTATCGACTGATTTTGATACTACCACCTCTCTCCAAGGCACTCAAATGCATAGTATCCAGCCAACTCACAGACTACTTGGACAAACACAGTCTCTTATGCCCACAACAACATGGCTTCAGAAAAGGTCATAGCACCTCTTCTGCATTACTGGAGTTCACTGTGGCACTGCATGGCACAGTGGATATGGGTCACTTAACCGGGGCAGTATTTGTAGATCTGACCAAGGCCTTTGACACAGTCCACCATCGTCTGCTGATCCAACAACTCCAGCATTTAGGACTCTCTCCTGACAGTGTCTCATGGTTCAACAGCTATCTGCAAAACAGATCTCAACAGGTCAAAATTGACACTCTCGGACCTCAGACTGGTCTGATCTGGAGTCCCTCAGCGATCCATCCTGGGTCCATTACTCTTCAGCCTTTTTCTTTGCACATTCCCGAAATCTTGCACTGAACAGATTATCCTCTATGCTGATGATTCTGTTATCTTCTCCTCCCACAAGGACCCTGTGCTCCTGCAGACCAATCTTCAGCAAGGCTTCACGGCAGTGGAAAACTGCTTAATTCATCACAAGCTTGTCCTCAATCATAAAAAAACAAAGTAATGCTCTTTCACAGCTCTCAAACAGGCATAGATCTCACCCCCTAGCTATCTCTACCGGAAATGGCAACACCCTTGAGCAAGTGCAGTCATTCAAATACCTAGGGTTAACCCTGGACTCAAATCTCTCCTAAGGGGCACATATAGACAATGTTGCCAAATCAGCAAATATGCACCTAGGCCTACTTTACCAACATAGACAACACCTTACTGCAGAAGCACAGAAGATTGCTATCCAAAGCTCAGTGGTTTCCATCATTGATTATGGTCTTATAATCTATGGCTCTGCCTCTGCCACTACCCTGAGACAAATTTCAACATCACTTAACAAGGTCTGCAGGCTTATCTCTGGTGCTCATTGTCTTACTCAAACATGTGACCTGTATGCCCGATCTGGCTGGCTCCAACTTTCAAATCGCATAAAATACCAAACCTGCATTATGGCAAAGAAAGTAACCATGGGCCTCACTCCACTGGGAGTCCAAGCAATACTTAGTTCTAGACTAAAGTCATGTAACACCAGGGGCTCTGAATACCAGCTCCTTCAGGTTCCCCACCTTCGCACCTCTCAGGGCCAAAGATCCTTTGCTTTCAGAGTGCCTAGCTGGTTAAATGCGCTCAATCCTGACATCTCCTCCACTACCACCCTTGGCTCATTCAAACGTAAAGTCCATCTCCACCTTACTAACTCTAGCTCCTGAGAATGCTACCTATAATCTCCTCAGCCCTCTCATTTTTGTTTCCTCCAGCTATCACCTACCACATCTCCACCCCCTCCTTTTCCTCTGTTACTTTTTTATTTCTTCTTTCTTTTCACCACTCCTAACTCTCCCCCCTTCACCCCCCACCTCTTCTGAGCCCTCAATGATCATTCCCTTTTTGTTGACTAGTTTCAGCCTGCTCCCAGTTGATGGCCATGCCCTTTGGCTGCAATTCCTGCCCTCTCCAACTTCACTTCTCATGTTTATCTTCTTCATCCACCCTTCCTCCTACTTATCCCTCTGTTACTCTGTGTTTGCATGTATACATTCTACTTATTTTAGCTATGATCTACCATTGTAACCTAATATGCCAACCAATTTATTGTTTTGTTCCTATTTCTGTAACTTCCATTTGTTCTCTGATGCAGAACCTTTGTAAAAGAGCCTGGCTCAAAGATTCTTGTAATCCTAGTTGTAATAAAATAAATAAAAATAAAATAAAGTACTTACGTGGTGTATCAGGGGTATTGTGAGAGTGATTATTGTGTATTGTTCCAGCCACTAGTAAGGAAAGAGGGGGATTACAATGTCCTGGAGGACTGTGCCCAGTTTAGCTTGACCACTATCAACCCTGACTTCTGGGTGGAGGCACCCATTTCAGAACTCAGGCCCCTTAACCTGCTACTAGCCAAGCAGGCAGGGGTAATACCCCCTTGGGATAGTGCCACCTAGGGTTTACACCTGGAAGTTATCCCATACATAAAGAAGGCACACCCCACCTCGCACTGTTAGCCTGTCCTGCCTAGGAGATGGAGGTGAGGGGTACTTTAGGTGAGAGCCAGGTTTCAGTAAGGGCAATAAGGTCCAAATGGACATGCCAACAAAACCTTATTTACCCAGCTTAAAGATACAATGCACATATTTCATACACATATTGCATTCCCTTGAATTCACAGCCCTCTGTCATGATCAGTGTTTCCTGAAAATATCATGTTGTTTTGTTTTGTGGTTTTCTTTAAATCGGCATCTGTTAATATGCTCTACAGTATCTGAAAACAGTGAAGAAACAGTGAAGGTGTTTCTGTCCCTGCCAGTAAGCAATGACATCATACCTGCCCAGCCTGCTGCTTCAGCAATTAAGCCCCTGATTGACTGAATAAGTTGTTGCAGTTCCTAGTGAGAGCTGTCTGTAGAGCTACTTGTTTTCACTCAAAGGGTGGGATATTCAAAGTAGTTGCACATGGCACAACTGAGATGCACTGGCACAAGTGCGGAAGTGTGCCAACAAGTGATATTCAGTGGGAGCATATGCGCGGCATAAAACGCAGTGTGCCAATGCACAACCCTAATGAATGAATACACAAGTACAGAAGGTGTAGCCATGAAAAAGTGTCACAGTGTGATATTCAATAGCAAGCCAATGGTGCAAGCACGGAGCAACAGGGACATACATGGAGCAAACTTGAGCCCATAAAAAGAGGGAGCAAGCAAGAGGTGGAGGCTTGCATCACAGGGGAGCAGGAGACAGAGAGAGAGAGAGAGAGAGAGAGAGAGAGACATTGGCTAGGCAGGACTGCTGGAGAGGTACGAGACAGAAGCAGGGAGTGTCACAGAGTGTGGGACAGGGCGTGTGACCCTGAAGGTGCCTGCGTGTGTGAGCATGTGTGTGTGTGCGTGTCTGAGAGACAGCAGTGGGGGCAGCAACTGCAGTGTGAGCCTGTGAGCCAGGCATAGGAGTGGCTGTGAAAGTACCTGGACGGGTGGGAGGCAGAGGCCATAGCCAACAGGCCACCAGCAGGGACCCCCAACACAGGTACATGCCCAGTGCAGAGGCACACGCAGCAGCACACAGCCAGGGGTGCCAGGGGAGATAGCTGTCCTGGGGGGACTGGACAACCTAGGCAATGGCCAGTGCCATCTTCCAGATGGAAGCTGTAATGAGGGGTGTAAGAAGGCAGGAGGCAGAGCGGCGCAGCCATGGAAGGGCCTGTTAGTGGTATGCCTGGAACAGGTGATCTTACTTCGAGAGGGCTCTTGCAGTAGGTAGTTACACATAGGACTGAAGCTGGCCAGCGACAGGACCCCACGGAAAAATGTCTAACTAGCAGTCCCTGGTGAGGGACTACCCCCACGTCAGGTGACCGGCGTCATGTGACATCGGTATAAAGGGGCGGTCCCGGTCACCCACCTTCCAGTTCTTTCCCGCTGTTAGCTCATGCAGTGCCTCATGGTAAAGTTCATGCTTCGTCAGACCAGTGGCACTCCTTGTACCAAGATCCCCAATGCCTAAAACTCACCGAGCATTGGACCTGCCCATGACAGCTCCAACTTTAGTGCCACCCAGGATTGAGCCTTATGCCCACCTTTTTACCACGATTTAGAAACAACCATCTGCATTAGCCCCACTTCCCAGGAAGTCTAACAGGCTATACCAGGCTCCCGAGGGTGTAGACTATCTTGACTCTCACCCTTGTGCCGACTCAGTTGTGATTAGCGCCGCTCATGGCCAGTCGGCACGTCCAAAACATTTGAGCTTGTCTCCTCCAGATAAGAAATCTCTCTTCCTGGACCAGTATGGAAGAAAGAGTTACGCCTTTTCCACACTGGGAATTCAGGCCCTGAATTATGTCACCCACATGGGGGATTACCAGAAGACCTCCTTACCCAGGTGGAATCTAAACTAGATTCCTTACCTGACTCTCACGTCAAACAGGAGCTAGCAGATCTTGTCCATTCAGCTCGTTTGGCCAGTCGCCATATGTTACGGGTGACATACAATGCATTGGACACTGCAGGATGGAGCTCCACTTTCGTCGTAAGTCTACTGCATCATGCCTGGCTCCGCATGTCAGGTTTGGTCCTGGAAGTGCAATCCACCATTCAAGAGGCACCTTTCATAGGGTCGGTGCTTTTCGGGGGTGATGTTAAAGACGTCATAACTTACTTGCAAGAGAAAGGGACGGCCCTGAAATCTGTGGATTCCATGTACCATCCCCATACTCAGCAGTACCGTCCTTTTCACAGATGGACTCGGCTTCAAGTGAAACCCCAAGGAAGGTGGGCCACTAAACGTCGGGCCCCCACAGCTGCCAGGCCCCCTCCACCCAAAAAAGCAGTGGATGCCTCAGCTGTGGTGCTGCCCCACACCACCTGACTCCTTCCCTCTCCCATGGCCTCCAGATCTACCGGAGGAACCGTAAGGAGGGAGATTTTCCCTCCAACTTCTGGGTTGGGAGAGGATAACCACGGATTCTTGGGTGCTCCAGCTTATAGAGGAGGGGCACTCCATAGAGTTTCTTCAGAAACCACCCCGCCACCCTCCTCTGAAGTCGACGTACTCCAGAGACCATCTTTCCTTGGTTCAGAAAGAAATCTCGTCCCTTCTCGTGAAGCAGGCCATAGAACCCGTTCCCCTTCATCTTCGAGGGACGGGTTACTATTCCCATTTCTTTCTGGTCCCAAAGAAGACAGGAGATCTCAGACCCATTCTAGATTTCAGCTCCCTGAACCTTTATGTGGAATACAAAAGGTTCAGGATGCTCTCTCTGCACAGTCTTCTGCCCCTTCTTCAGCCGGGTCAATGGCTTTGTGCTCTAGATATACGGGATGCCTACCTGCACATTCTCATTCACCTTTCTCATCGCAAGTACCTTCGTTTTGCATTTCAGGGGGACCACTACCAATCCAAAGCACTCCCATTTGGTCTTTCCTCGGTGCCCCAAGTATTTACCAAATGCCTGGCTGTGGTAGCGGCCCACCTGCATACAATAGGAGTTCAGGTGTTCCCTTACCTGGATGACTGGCTCCTGGCAGCCTTATCCAGGGAGGAACTCCTGTGTTTCCTCTACCTTACCCAGCAGGTTTTTGCCTGCCTGGGTATTACCATCAACCATTCCAAGTCCCATCTAGACCTCTCCCAGAGACTTCAGTTCATTGGGGCTGTCCTTGATATGACGTTGAGCAAGGCCTTCCTGCCTCTAGACAGGGTGGCCTCTCTTCAATCCCAGATTTCCCTGCTATCAGAAAGCAGGAGAGTTCCGGTGAGGTCAGTCCTCCATCTTCTGGGGCTCATGGCGGCTGCTATTCTGGCGGTCCCCCGAGCTCGACTCCACATGAGGATCTCTCAGTGGACTCTTCGTTCCCAGTGGGATCAACTTGTAGGCTACCTAGATCAACTAGTCTTGATCTCCTTGCCGATGGCACGGGACTTGCAATGGTGGATAGTTAAAGAGAACCTTTTGCGGGGGGTCCCCTTCTTTCATCCTCCCCCTCCCAGACTCTGACCACAGACGCATCAGGCAAAGGTTTGGGAGCCCATCTGGGCCTTCATCAGACCCAGGGTTTATGGTCCAGATTGGGACTAGCTCTCCATATCAATGTGCTCAAGCTTTGAGCTGTGCTATATGCCCTCCAAGCCCTTCACCAATACATTCTTCCCAGCCACCTAGCCATCCAGATGGACAATATGTGCATAGTGTGGTACATCAACAAGCAGGGAGGAACTCATTCTTACCCTCTATGCAGGGAAGCTTGAGGGTTTGGGATTGGGCAACTCTTCACAACCTTCACCTCATGGCGATTCATGTTCCAGGAGTTGACAACACCCTGGCAGACAAACTAAGCCACTCCTCTGCCAGGGCGCACGAGTGGGAATTGGATGAAAAGGTGCTCGATGATATCTTTCAGCTTTGGGGGACTCCGCAGGTAGACCTCTTCGCCTTCCCCCAAAACACAAAACTTCCCAGCTTTTGCTCGCTCGCTCCAGAGCGAGGCACTTTCTGGAGTGACACTCTGTCTCTAGACTGGAAGGACAGATTCGTCTATGCCTTTCCCCCAATTCCTCTGATTCCAAGAGTTTTGCAGAAACTATCCACGGAAGGAGTGAGAATGATTCTCATCGCTCCTTTCTGGCCCAGGCAAATCTGGTTCTCTCTTCTACAACAATACTCAGAGGTTCCTCCTCTTCCTCTTCCTTTATCTCAAGGTTTGCTGACTCAGGATCAGGGGACCCTGGTCCATCCAGGCCTCAAGTCCCTTCAACTTCATGCATGGCTCCTGCAGACCTAGCTCAATCTTGTTTTGGCATCTCTCCAAAAGTGGTGGAGATTCTGGTGGAGGCTAGAAAACCCTCCACTAGGTCCACTTATGCCATGAAATGGAAAATATTTTCTATTTGGGCCACCTCTAGGAATGTGGAGCCTTTCTCCTGTTCAGTAGCTGTTCTGCTGGAATATTTACGTCATCTCTTCGACCTGGGTCTCAGTCATTCTTCCTGGAAAGTGCACATGGCTGCTATCTCAGCCTACCATGCTCCTTTTGCAGATAAAGCTTTTGCCCAATTAGAGGTCTCTAAGACCTTTCTTAGAGGGGTCCTTCATCTGAGGCCCCCATCCAGACTCCTGCTCCCCCTTGAGACTTGAACTTCATTCTCGAGAAACTTACTCTTCCTCCCTTTGAACCTGCAGAAACCATAGATTTGAAGTTTCTTTCATGGAAGATGCTCTTCTTGGTGGCCATTACTTCCGCTCGAAGAATTTCTGAGCTCCAGGCCCTTACGTGTAAAATCCCTTATTTGATTTTTCACAAAGAACGAGTGGCTCTTCGCACAAATCCTAAGTTTCTACCTAAAGTGGTAGCAGAGTCTACCTTAAATCAGTCCATAGAGTTACCTGCCTTTTTCACGCAGTACTCCAACCAAGGGGAATATTTACTCCATACCATGGATGTTCACCAAATTCTGAGATACTACACCAACAGGACAAAGGATCTCAGAAAGACTGATCAGTTGTTTGTCTCTTTTGCTTACAAAAGGGAAGGCAATGCTGTTTCCAAGCAATGCCTATCAAAGTGGTTGGCTCATTGCATCACTTTCTGTTATGACAAATACAACAAGACCCTTCCGGGTCAAGTCAGAGGTCACTCCACTCACGGAGTAGCGGCCTCTGCGGCTTGTTTCAAGAATGTGTCTGCGGCAGACATCTGTGCTGCTGCCACCTGGACTTCGGTTCATACCTTTATGAAACACTACAGTTTGGACATTGCCCCTCGCCGTAGAGCTGGCTTCGGGATAGCTGTTTTGCAAGGCCTCCTGTCTTGAGGCCTTCAAGGCTACTGCTTCATTCTGGCGAAGTTTCCTCCTCCCAGTGCCTCTTATTTGTTCCAGACTGCTTGGGATTCAGTCCTATATGTAATTACCTACTGAAAGAGCCTTCTTGAAGTAAGATAGTACAGTTACATAAGAACTTACCGTAACAGTAGATCTTCGACAGAGGCTCTTGCAGTAGATAATACCTTCCCACCCTCCTTCCACCTAGGCTTTTTCAGCTCCTTTTCCAGGAATGGGAACATCTGCTTCTCTCTTGCCTGGGCCTCCTGGGCCTGTGGTGGGAAAGAACTGGAATGCGGGTGACTGGGACCACCCCTTTATACCAATGTTGCATGACGCCGGTCACCTGATGTGGGGGCGGTCCCTCACCAGGGACTGCTAGCTAGAAAGTTTTCCGTGGGGTCCTGCCACTGGCTGGCATCAGTCCTATATATAATTACCTACTCCAATAGCCTCTCTCGAAGATCTACTGTTACGGTAAGTTCTTACGTAACTGTACTGTACTGTGCCCGCACCACCTATGAACAGTACAGTGACACCGAGATTGTGGGACAGTACCATCTGAACTGGGCAATTCTGAGGCAGCTCTGTGAGCTGTGCAGTGATGAGATACAGACACCCACAAGACAGAGCCACACCCTGTCAGTGGAGACCAAGGTCATGGCCATCATATGCCTGCTTGCTACGGGTACCTTCCAGAGACCAACAGGGGATGCCACAGGCATAACCCAGTCAGCTGCATCATGGCTCCTCATCCAATTCCTCAATGCACTGCTGCCTCATGCTGCAGAATACATCCATTTCCCCAGCACACAGGCAGAGCATGCAGCAAACATATAGGAGTTCCACAGGGTGGCACATATGCCTAGCATGCTAGGGGCCATTGACTGCACCCACATAGGCATCTGCACACCACCAGGGCTGGAGGGGGTAGCTTACATCAACAGGAAGGGCAACCCCAGTGTCAACTGCCAGGTGGTGTGCAATGCCAGGGGGCGCATAATCAGTGTCTGTGCCACATACCTTGGTGGAGCACACTATGCCTTCATCTGGCACCAGTCAGCACTGTGCCACAGGTTTGAGGGTGGGGCCATCCTCACTGGCCACCTAGTAGGTGAGTATGCAGCTGGAATGGGCAGCCTGGCACAACAGGGCAGGGCATGGGGGGGACACTAGACCTGGAGCATCAGAGGGTGTGGCACGGAAGGTGGGGGGGCAGCTACACAGACCACCATTCTAACCACACATGTCAATACACAGGTGACAGTGGATACCCACTCTGGCCCTGGCTGCTCACCCCATACTGGTGCCTATTAACTCCAGTGCAGGAGTGATACAATGAGGCACATGCCATCACACGGAACATCATCGAACATGTATTTGGGCTGCTGAAGGCACAGTTCCATTGCCTATCTGGGTCTGGCAGTGCCCTACAGTACAGCCTCTCGAAGGTCTGTGCCTATTCCTGGCCTGCTGAATGCTACACAACATGGCCACTGACTGTAAGATAGCTGTTGAGGTCAAAGAGGGGAACAGCAGTGGGCTTGATGTGAGCGCCGGACCAGGTGGTGGTGGGCAGCCCCTCCCCGGGTGACAGGAACCCTGGCTGAACAGGATGACCCAGCAGCACTGGCACACAGTTGCAGAGGAGCACTATGGTGTATGCAGGTAGGTGTACATGACCACAATCAAGTCCCAGGGACCATGGCACAGTACACAGGCATGGAAGGCGAGCCCCATGACAGACACAGCTGGAGGGTAGCATGGATGGGCATGGAATTGGACTCCATGGCAACACCCTGTACAGCACTGTAGACCCCACCCACACACCCCCACATGGGTACCCACACGCACACACCCAGAGGCTGCCAATGGACACGTGTTCAGACGTTGCACTCCAGCGCACAGTGGTGGCTGGTGTTGTGTTGGCATCATCATACACATGCCACAGTTGCCAGTGGCCTGGTGAGTGTACATAAGGCAGGTGTGTGGTGTGGTCCATGGATGACATGTCCCTGGAATGCACATGCACATGCCACACCAATGTGCACACAGGGCAGTGACAGACAGTGGATGGGGAGGGATGAAGATCAGGACCACTGCACAGTCACATGGCATGGACATGTGGATGGCCCCTCTGAGACCGCCCAGTAGATACAGGCTGTGTGATGGCCTCAGGGGATGTCTCAGATGTTCACCCAAGTGTGTCACTGTGGGAACGTGACAATTCCCTCGCAGGGGTCTGCAGGCTACTGAACATGTCCACTCCAGGCGTGCCTGGAATGCCCACAGCAGATCCTGGCATTGACACTGAGGGGGTCACATGATGCCATGACCAAGGGGTTGAGAAGGGACTCCGCGGTGTCCATGGTGGATGGCCATGCACCAAGGTGGCCAGGAGTGCTAGATCGGCTGTGACCGCAGCGGTAAGCCAATCCTGGGCTGTGGCTGTGTCCTCCCGCATGCATGTGGTCTCAGCCAGGAGCTGCTCATAGCCCTGGTCATGCCTTCCTGCAGACTGGCATAGCTCTGTGTGGAGTGCACGCACCCCTGCCACGACCAGCACCTGTTGCTCCATGGAGGCCCATGGCAGACAGGTGTGCTTGGTCAAGGAGTTGGCGCCCCGGGGGCATGGGCATTGCGCCGACTCATGGGTGTTGCATGACCCCACAGCACAGCTTCCCTTGCTGGTGGGAGCTGCACAGCAGGGCCCCCTGGGTCTGATCAGTCTGCGGTGCAACAGCAGTGACCACTGCACCTGGCCCCTCCTTGACCATGTCCTGCTGGCTCTGCTGCCTCTCTGGCTGCTGTGCATGGAACAGCACCAGGGTGGCTGCACCACCCCACCACACCCTTCAGACTGTGCCACACCATTGGTGCACACAGCCCCACTGGACGTGGTGGCCGGTGGGTGGACAACTGCCACTAGGGCACTGTCTGTACTGCCATGATGGGTGTGTGGTATGGGTACCTCCCCCTGACTGGCAACACCACTATCCAAGATAACAGTCGCAGCATCGTCATCAGTCCTGGACCCTGCCCTGATCTGTGTCTCTGTATACTGGATGCCATGGCTGGCATCCTGCTGAAACACAGCCAGAACCTCATCCGCAACCATGCCGCAGGCATCTGGTCGAACTGTGGTGAAGGGCTGCCTATGGTCTGGACCCCGGATACCGGTGGTGGTGGATGGATGGTCCTCTAGGACCAAGACAGCTCCCATGGTGGTTACCACCGCCCCTGCCACTGCATGCATATGTTCTGGAGCTGAAAAGGAACACAGTCGCATTAGTTCCACTGGCACACACTCCTACACCCCTGCCCTCCTGCCCCCCTTCTCCAGGTGCTGCTGTACCCACCATGCAGTGATGGGCTGCCTCCCATCTGGAATCCTCCACCAGGCACACCCTTGATGGCACTGCACCACATGGACGCCACCACCAACTCCTCCTGCGGCATCACCTGTGGCACTTCAGGCTGTCCACCACCCATGGCAGCTCATGTGGCCTGGATGGAGGTCACCTTCTCCTTGATCCTCTTCTGGTCCATGCCTACCTTCTTTCTGCACTCCTGTGCTGTCCTCTGATGGCTGCTCTGCTGGTTCACAGCCCTGGCCACACCATCCCATGCTGTCGCCCGGGCCTGTGGGGTGCCTGTTGACCCTCTCAGGAGAGGCTCCTGGTCTGGGTAGGCATCAAATAGGGCATCGCTCTCTGCCCTCGTGAAGTTAGGCCAGCGCCTCCATGTGGGCCCACACTTCTCAACCTCCTCATGATCCGTCATGCTTATTTCTGTGGGTAAGAACATGTGGTCAGTGATGGCTGCAACACACAACGCCCTCCCAATCCACTGTCCTGATAGGCCCACAGCCTGGTGGATTACCTCTGAAGGATGCAATGGTGCCTGAGCAGTCCTGTGGCGCATTTATAGTGCATCACGTGCAAATGAGAAGATGCGCAACTGTAATGGGATGCAAATGCCTCCAATGCACCACGGATATGATAATCAGGCCATCTGCATATTCTGGCTGAATATAGCAAAGTTGTGCATGGCGCATTGGTGATGCGCATGCACAAGCCATAACTGCATGGCGCAACTGCATGAGGCACATTAGCGGGCAGTATGCATGTGCACACTGACATCATGTACGTTGATGGTGCATCCTACGCACAGTGCACCATATGCGGTACAGCACTCTGCCGCTATGGGGCATGTGGCGCTCATGCACTACATGCCCTATGGCACCCATGTGAGATTGGCACATGGACTGTGGGGCACACATGCCCCTATTGTGCACCATGCATGGTGTGCCGTATCACACTGTCGTGCATGGTGCGTGTGCAGACCTATGACCCCATGAGTGTCCTTTGACCATCCAGGTGCCTGCGGCATGTGCCGGTGCTGCCCCAACTGTATTGCGCATCACCAGGAAATGCATGATTGGGGATAGCAGTGCATCACCAAGTGAGTTGCGCACCCACAGCATGTGTGGCTCATGTGCTATTGGATGACATTTTGGATTTGCTATTGCCAATTCAGGCATGTCGTGCTGGAGCACTGCGAGGGCACCAAACTAGAGCCAGGTGGAGCTGTTTAATCTGGTGGCCTTGGTGGAGCCACATGTGGGTTTCCTGTATGGCCAGGTGCCCCTGGATCAGCCTCGGACAGAGGTGTGGCAGGAGGTGGCTGAAGGGTTGTAGGAGGTCACTGGGCACAGTGCAGCAGAGAGCAGTGCCACCACTGATACGGAGACCTGTGGAGGAGGGATCCTGACAGGCTAAGGTTACTGCTGGCATGTGTCAAGAGGGGCTCCATGCCATGTCCAGGTGAGTGCACTACGTCCATGTCTGTGCCATTCAAATGTTCTGTGGTGGCCAGCAGGGTGTCACAACATGCTGTGGGGGGCTGTGGTTGTACACTTGCTACCACCATACTGCCACTGTGCAGGGCCAAGGGGTATGCTGTGCTGGAGGGGAGGTGGGGCATGTGGGGTGTTGCCAGGTACTCATGTGTCCTTAACACTGTCTACCTACTAGACCCTGAGGATAGGTGATGTGCCTGGATGGCAGGCACTGCAGGTGGCCGAGGGCAGGCCAATGCTGGGACACAGGCACGGATTGCAGGCCGTATAGGCGGTGCTGCCAGAAAGGTGCTGGTTGCACCACAGCAAGCAGGTAGGAACTCTTTCAGGATTTGTTGTTGTGCAGGGAGAGGTGGGCCACATCCCCCTGTGTACATGGCCATTCCAGCTGTGCACTGCCAGTAGGGTCCATTGCACCATGCCGTAGCTATCGCACATGTGTGTGGCAATTGCAGGTGGGCTGTGGGTGCCCCGGGTTCCAGCCATGTCACTGCCATCCCACCACTTAGTCCTGTTGACTGGTCACCATGGTTGTGGTGTGGGGTATGTGGGTGGTGTTGGTGTGCAGTGCTCTGCGTGGCTGTGGATGGTCAGGATGGTGGCTTGTTTGGGCACACATGCTGCGGGAGGCTGTGTGTCACCTCAGGGATGCATGTCACCGCTGTCTGCTGCGCACGATGGGTGGGCTACGGTCGTATGGACATGCACTCATACCATGCCCCCTCCCTTGTTCTAGGCATACCATGGTCTGATGTCAACACCAGGCTCCTTCAAAGGATACTGCGGGTCACCACAGCCATGCTACAGGTGGTGCAGCTAATTCAGCAGGCCCTATGCAGGCCATAGAGGAGATGGTGCACCAGGTGCCAATAGGGCATGGACGCCCATGGGACCCGTTGGCCAGCACCCCTTCCCTTCCCTGACATGTCCTCCCTTTCCTTCCCTAGTAACCTTACCCAACCATGTCCCCTGTCTCCCTGCCTTCCTTCCCCAGCCTACCATTTTGTATGTGGCCTCCCTAATCCCTACTCCTGTTGTATTGTAAATAGTTGTTGTTGATTTGTTTTAATACACTTTTCTATTGTTAGCCATCTGTGTCTGTGTCTGCTTTGCAGCTGGCATGTGAAGTCATGCTGTAGTGGTGTGCATGGTGGCCGAGTGGTACATCTGGGGTTGACTGGGGTATGTGCATAGTGGTCTGTGCCCAGTGGCTGGTGGGAGTGCCCTGGGGCATACGTGTGCATTCTTTTCATGTTGTGTGGCATGTGTGTTGTGTGCTGTCTGCATGTGTGTTGCCAGCTATGGTCCAGGAGGTGTGTCCCTTGCCATTCCATGGGTGTTGCCCATGGCTGTTTGCCAGTGGACATTGGTGCCACACTGCCTCCGTGCACCACTGTGATGCACATGGTTGGGGGCCTGCAGCCATGCACCTGCCATGCCTCCCTCCTGGCATCCTCTGTACCCTGGTGGTGGTCGTCTGTCCTGCTCTGGTGGCATACTCCCTGCTGTGTCTGTTGTCCTGTGTCCTGGCCCATGCACCTCTGACCCTTGCGCAGCCCTGGTTGCACTATGGAGCTTGCTGGCTTGCTCCCTGGTGCAGCCCTGGTTTCATTATGGTGCATCCCTGCGATATTCAGCCATGTTGCGCTGGCACATGCCATTGTATGCGACCTTTGAATATTGTGTTAGGTGTGCACTGGTGCAGTGTACTTGTGCTGCGCAGCTACTACGCCTGCCTCTGGTGCATTTCTGAATATCCCACCCAAAGATTATAACTAACCCATCTGGTTTGTGTTTAGAGAGATCAGCTTAAAATCATTCTGTTGTCATAAACAGTTGATCATTTAGGGTTCAGTGCTGAACTGATGTGGTATGAATGAATGTCTGTGAGAAATTGCCTTGTCTGTATCACAGATGTCAGTTTTCTGTTATCAAAACTATGCATTCTGGCATCATGTGATGCTGAGGTCCAAGTAGCTGCTTCCCGGTTCCTCTCCCGTTCTCTAACACCTTTTCTTAGCATTTTCAGTAATTTTTTTCTGCTAAACTGCGTTACAGAAGAATAAGTGGGGACTCTGTGAGTTACCTGCCATCAGATTTGTTTGAGATGGAGGCTGAAATGTGGCTAGCCATGCCGAAACATACCCCTCCAGTAACACCGCAGAAGGGCAGTAAAGTCAACTATGGGAGCGGCATCTCCAAGTCCTAATACCGAGGCGAGTCCTCTCACCCTTGAAATGTTTCTGCAAGAAATGAAACCATTTTGGGAAGATATTAAATCTGTGGTTAATGAGGTAAAACAGATCACCATTGCACTGGAAGATCTTTCTACCAGAATGGCGGACAGTGAATCCCGGCTTATCTCCCTGGAGACAAAACAGAGTGCACCAGTTGTGAAGTTGTGGATAATTGCCAAAGAATCAAGAGATTAGAACAGAAAATCATGGTTCTAGAAGGGAGGAGCCGCAGAAATAATGTGGTCATAAGTTGGCTCCCAGAGAAGGAAGAAGGGGCGAATGCGATCTTATTCATGCAGAAGTTAGCAGAGAAGCTGGCTGGCCCTTCCCCGTTTGGCCCAGTCTATACTATTGAGCATGTCCACAAAGCCCTTAGGCAGATGCCCGTACAGGGAGCTAATCCTCGTCCCATGATAGCAAGATTTTTGAATTTTCAGGAAAAACAATTTCTAATGAGCAAGATTAGAGAGATGCAAGAGGTATTATGGGAGGGGAAATGAATCTGGATCACTCAGGATCTTCCTGCCACAGTCAGACAGCGTAGAGTTTCTTTCCATCCACTAGTGTCAAAGCTTATTGCGGCATCAGTGAAGTTTCATATGGGTTACCCTGCGTGGTTGCAGGTGCTCATTTCGGGAGTCTGGTCATCCTTTGAGGACTGTGAGGGCACCAAGATAGCCCTGCAAAAAGTTTTCCCAGACCTGTTTCTGGGACGCTGATGTAAGGGAGGAAGCCCATGGAGAAATTATTGGTCTCATGTTCTCGTCTTAACTGGATGGAAATGTTTTACATTCACTGGTGTTCTGGTTCTCAGTGGACTTTCTCTTTTGGACTTGCAAAGTGACTGTGCTGGGATCTGATGGACTCACTGTGCCTGCCAAGTGGCACTTTTGAGATGGGAGCCAGTTTTGTTTCCTGCATGTCTTGCCTGGCAGAGCACTGTAAACCGGGCAAAATAATGCCTAATTTACTGTTACCTCTGTGTTTCTATTCTGCTCTAAAACTCAGTGTGCATGTTGTTGCTTTTGTTCCCACATATAGCCGGTATTGCTTAACGATCTCGATACAAGGTAGTCCCTGCAGTGGGACGGCAGGTCCAGCAATAGGTCT
Organism: Neoceratodus forsteri; assembly: GCA_016271365.2. NCBI lineage: Eukaryota > Metazoa > Chordata > Ceratodontiformes > Ceratodontidae > Neoceratodus > Neoceratodus forsteri. The sequence continues at coordinate 19,169,905 of JADMNL010000028.1, forward strand.
GTATATACATTCAAAGGACGCACAAGGGTGCTAGAGTCCTGTGGTTGTGCTCTCTGGTTTCTTGCACAGCGCTTAGATCGGTACACACAGAGGGTTGCTCTGTGCTGGTGGCAGAACTGTAATTTTATTTCGTTGAGGATCTAGAGTTTCAAAGTTTGCCTTTTTCCATCTCTCTCTCTCCTGTTAAGTGGGTTTCACGAGCATATTTGTGGCCTTGCATTCCCGTGTCTCCCCCATGTCCATTTTGGGGTCTATGGTACTGGGTTAATGGGGTCTCTTTTATTCTCATTTATTCCCTCCATATTTCCCATTTTCCTTTTCCCTTTCTGGAAAGCCCGAGGTCTGGGCTGACATTTCGTGCCTAGATACCAAAGAGGAGCATTTAATACATACTTTACATTTATTTTCTGGGTGCTCCCATTAACAATGGATGCTGTGTCTACATAAGGACAGGGAGGCGAGGAGGTGACTGGGATTGGAAAGCCTTGGAGTGCATGCATCGAGGAATCCAAGCAGTTAGTGGGGTTGTAAGGAGTAATGATAAGGTTGGGTGGGTAAATCTTAAGTGTCTTCTTTCTATGTTGGGATGGTGGTTAGGGGTGTGGGGGTTCATAGTATTGAGCACAACTATCCAATCAAGCTGGGCACATATTCAGAGGTTAGGATATGACATAGTATTCAGTATGGGTATGGTCGAACTAACAGATAATTATGGCTAACCGAATTACAATAGCTACCTGGAATGTAAAAGGGATCCGGAAAACAATTAAACAGTATCAAGTCTTAAAGCACTTAAAGCTTTTGGGAATCGACATTGTATGTATCCAAGAGTCACATTTGTTGGAAACAGAATCTCTACAGTTACGAAGGCAGCAATTCAGTCAGTACTTTTCTGCAGGGGGTTCTACTCAAAGTGCTGTGGTGGTGATTCTCATACATAGGAGAATACCTTTCAAGCTGGTCAGGGAGGTGAAAGACCCTTTAGGTAGCTATTTATTGGTTCACGGTTCGCTCTTCAGTAAGGAGATCCTGTTGGGCACTATTTATGGCCCGAATCAGGACACACCCAGCTTTTTCGCTAAATTGATACAGGTCTTAATGCCTTTCATTTCTTTACCCAAGATTATAGGGGGGGCTTCAATTTAGTTTATGATTCCTCAGCCGATAAAATGCATCAGCAGGGAAAAGGCTTTTCACCTGCCCAACGGGCATTAAGGGAATTAATGGACCACATAGGTCTTTGCGACATCTGGAGAATTCTACATCTGCAGGAGAGGCTCTATACCTACATTTCCCCCATCCACCACTCTTCCTCCAGAATAGATTACATCCTTCAATCTCAAGTATTGTTACCGGGGTACTCGAAGCTGAAATATTACCAGGTCCTCTATCTGACCACTCGATCGTCACATGCCAGTCCTCTCTAATTTCATTACCTAGCAGAGGATTGAGGTGGAGATTAAATGACCAATTGCTTTTAGAATCGGACTCCATTAATCTTTTTCAGGAGCATATTCAAAGATATTATGAAAATAACTATGACCCCTCTGGGAGACCTGACATTTTATGGCTCACTTTCAAAGCTTACATGAGGGGTATTTTAATTAGTTAGGCTTCTCACAGGAAGAAGACAGCTACTTCAAAGCTGTCTCATTTATTAGTAAAGATGAGGGAGTTAGAGAGGAATCTTTCCCCACAATCCCCTGAATCAGTAAGACAGGAGCTAATCAAAACAAGATCCGCATATAATGATATTTTGAGGGAAAAAGCGATATTTGCCATGTTAAAGACTCGAGCGGCCTATACTGACCAAGGGGAAAAAGCTGGGCATCTTCTAGCACTTAGGATCAAACAAATGGAAGCCTCCCGATACATAGCCTCGATTACTTCAACTCTAGATGGCACCTCTAAAACTCATCCTGTCGATATTTTAAAAGAATTCACTAGTTATTACAAAGAGTTATATAGCCCCATGCCATCCCCCCCATCAGGACCTGGTCATACATCGGTATTTGGACAGTGCCAATTTGCCCCAGTTGTCTCAGACCCAGAAGAACTGCTTACTAGTTCCCAACTATGTGGAATAAATTTCCAGGGTGATGGATAAGTTACCCATGAATAAATCCCCAGGGATTGACGGGTTCTCTGCAAACTTTTACAAAAAGTCCCCCAACGTCCCCGCCTACTTGGGCTGTGTGGCAGGGTGTTTGTGTTGTCTCTGTCAATAGTTTAGTTTTGTGGATTTTCCTGCGTTTTGGCTTGGAGGAACTAGACCATTCTTGGATATGTGCTCTATGAAAGTTTCCTGGACTAAGAAACTGGAAAACATCACCAGCAGATATTGGGATTCTCACGATAAATCAACTTTTTTGGAAGCCATCAAAATCAAAGTAAGTACAGCTAAGAAATTCTACAAGCTCTGACCTGGGGAGTGCAAACTGAATCAACATTTTCATCTACCTTGTTGCTAAAGGGAACTGCATGTCTTTGAGAACCATTCACAACTATTTAAACAAAGGGAAGACACTGACAAATGGTTTTAGCTTCCTGCATATGCCCCAGGCCAGTGTTCCAGGAATTTAACACATCCTTTGTCTTGCTACCATAGATCAAACAGTTTACTGGTAATTTTCCTGTGGATTTGATTATTTTACATCATTTGGCAATGGGCAAATTCTCCCTCTGGAGGCACACCACCGAAACTGATCTGTCCCTGCTCATGTGTGAGCCTTGGGCACATCTAGCCAAATTGTATACAACTATTTCAATGTTGCATTTACATTACCACCTGGCATACTACTATTCAAAAAGAAACACAACCTCTCTCTGACTGAACTCTGCCTATGCACCCTGAAACTTGTGCTCCTCCTGCTGCTATCAGGGACTGTTCACCCTAACCCCGGACCAAACACCTCCAACCAAAATAAACCAGCAGGCACTCTCTCACTCATGTGCCTGAACATCTGCAGTTTACTTCCGAAGCTTGATGCACTGCAAGCCTTTACCACCCAACACAACCCGGATATTCTGTCAGTAGCTGAAACTTGGCTCACCCCAAAGATTCCTGACCAGGCAATCACCCTTCCTGGCTACAATGTCTTCTGGGTTGATCGTAAGTCCAATAGAGGTGGAGGGTGTGCCTTATATGTGAAAGACACTTTCCGAGGACACCCCATTGATTCCAATCTTCCATGAACACCTGCTCAGATTCTTCCCATCAGACTTCTATTAGGCACCCACAATAAGGCCCTCACACTTGTCACTGTTTACATACCTCCTAAAGAACAGGGACCTGGTCTAACCACTGTCCTTGACTTTGTCAAATCCCACCCATCGGACTCCCAAATCATCCTTCTTGGTGACTTTAACATTAATTGGCTCTCAGCTGAATGTGGGTCATATAAGGACTCTGTTATATCAGCTAACCTGACTCAAATGGTTCACTATGCAACCAGAAAGAACTACAGAACTGGGACCTGCACCCTACTCGACTGGATCCTAACCAACCACCCCTCCTGGATCACGAAAACCTCAGTCCTCCCCCACTCACTCAGTGACCACTCTTCCATCAGCTGTACCTGGTCAAACAAATTCTATAAGCCCCCTCCAAAAATCATCACCAGCAGAGTCCTACCCCGTGGTCAGCTACCCCACCTCAAATCACACCTCAGTCTGCAGGACTGGTCCCCATCTTCAAGGCAACAGATACTATATACTGCACTGAGCAATTTATTCACATTTTCAATGAAGCCTGTAATAAATTTGCCCTCTCTCAAAAGTGTAAAGTTAAATCGCTCAGTAACCCTTGGCTGTCAGGAGACCTCCTAAAAACTTAAATCCAGGGACCACATCTGGGAACTGGCTAGAAACTCTGGTAAGCAACTCGACATCCAGAATTATAAACGGCACGGAACGACTGCACCAAATCCATTCGGCAACAGAAATCTGACTACTATAAAATGCCTCACTAACTCCTGGGGAAATGGGAGGATTTCTGGAAAACATTAAAGAGGTCACTGGGAAGCAGTCAAAATCCTGAACATTCTCAGCATAAATGGGCACACTACACTCGACTCTAAACTATTGCGGAACACTTTAACATCGCTTTCACTGACCTTAGTAGTGTTCTCCCTCCAACTTCTTCCAAGACATGTCAACTCCCATCCCCAACTCCTCCACCCACACCTGTCACCCACCTTCTACTTTAAAGCACTAAAGAAACATCAAGTCTGAAACTACATTGCCAAAGCCATCAGAAAATCTAGAACAAGCAATGACACACTTGACCTCAAGCTACTGGCCCTAACGCTTGACGAGGTACTTGGTCCCTTCACCAAAATCTTTAATCTCTCTCTTTCCTCTAGCCAATTCCCAGACAAATGGAAAATGGCCACTGTTACCCCAATTCACAAAAGTGGTGATAAGGCTGACCATGTGAACTTCCGCCCTATCTCCATTCTGCCTCCCCTATCGAAGGCACTAGAACGTATAGTAGCAGACCAACTTACCGAGCATCTGGACAATTATAATATTCTCTGTAAACAGCAACATGGCTTTAGAAAAGGTCATAGTACATCATCTGCCTTACTCAAATTCACCAGCTCCATTCACAGCTCCCTTGACAATGGACAACTAACTGGTGCTATTTTCATCGACCTGACCAAAGCCTTCGATACTGTTCACCACTCCCTCCTGCTGAGCCAACTAAAAAATGCTGGTCTCTCCAATGATTCAGTCTCTTGGTCTAAAAGTTATCTTGAAAACGCACTCAGCGTGCAAAAATTGGAGATGTACTCTGATTCAAGACCTGTCCTCTGGATCCTCCAGGGTTCAATACTGGGCCCCTACTCTTCAGCCTGTTCTTAACACCCTACTGACTCCTGCACTGAACATATCACCCTGTATGCCGATGATGCAGTAATTCTTGCCACACACCAGGACCCAAAGAAATTGCAAGAAAATCTCCAACTCAGCTTCTCCTCGTTGAGAATTGGCTCACAGCACAAACTGATCCTTAATCAAAAACAAAGGCCATGATCTTCAGCAGCTCCCATAATAAACATAAGACTTCAACTCTCCGTTATCACCAGACAAGGTGCCGCACTGGAACAGGTCAAAACTTTAAATACCTCTGGATCACCCTTGACCCTCACCTCTCCTACACTGCCCACATCGACCATGTCACCAAAGCCACTAACTCCCAGCTAGGCCTGCTATTCCATCATAGGAAACACCTGACACCTGAAGCCCTCGCTGTCACTGTCCAGAGCTCCATCATATCCATCATTGATTATGGCATTATCATTTACGGCTCTGCTACAACCACCGCACTCAAATGTGTATCTACCATGATCAACAAGGTCTGTCGACTTGTCACCGACTCCCAACGCCTAACTCACACCTGTGACCTCTATTCTCAAACTAGATGGTTGAATCTTGCCAATCAAATAAAACACCAAACTTGTATTACTACTAAGAAAATCTTGCTGGGCCTTGCCCTCCCTGGAGTCTGTGCCCTCATACAACCAAGAATCCACACCCGACATACCAGGGGATCGAAACCTCAGCTTCTGCAAGTCCCACATTGCCGCACAACACAGGGTGAAAGATCCTTTGCTTACCGGGCCACTAGTTGGTACAACAGTCTTCCCAGTGACATCTCATCTTTCTATCGCTTCAGCACTTTAAGACCTGCCTCCCTAACACTGACTGCCTCCAACCTCTGTGACTGTTGTGTAATATCTTTTGGTTCCATAGCTGAAGATGCCCTTTGGACCCACATCCACTCCTGCACTTTGCCAGCAACCCTCCTATCTTTTACCTTTCCTGCTGGCTCATGACAAATGCCACCTGGCTGCACTACTCTATTCTTATCCGCCTTCCGCCTCTCCTCTCTCTGTCCCCCCAACCTACCTCCCTTCTCCCATCCACTTAGTCTCCTGATTTCACCCTCCTTTCTCCTTTCCTTCCCAAAGTTTCACCTTATTGTTCTTTTTCATCTACAAGACTATGTGTTGTTCTTTTTTTTTATTTTATAAACTGTTATCTTTGCTTATGATTGTCTCAATTGTACCAATGACGTGGAACCTTTGTAAAAGAGCCTTGGCTCAAAGGTATTTGTAATCCTAGAACAAATAAATAAATAAAAAAAGTTTAAAACCCAGTTAATCCCGATGCTCCTCCCCATATTCCAACAGATCTTGGCTGGGGAATCAGTTGATTTATCTTTATTTGAAGCCCTTATAGTTTTAATAATGAAACCAGACAAAACTCCAGATAAGGTCTCTAATTATAGACCCATTTCCCTTATGAACATTGACATAAAAATTTTGTCCAAAGTATTGGCAGACTGCCTTAACTCGGTAATCGACATGTTGGTAGACCCCAAGCAAGCTGGTTTTATGCTGGGCAGGTTATCCTCGGATCATATGCGTACCCTGTCGCACGTCTTTTCAGTGGCTAGAGATGCACCTTATCCAGCTGTGTTGGTATCTTCGGATGCCGAGAAGGTGTTCAACAGGCTAGATTGGCATTACTTGATTCTCACCCTAGAAGCATTTGGTTTCCCTGTAGAATTCATTGAGTGGATTAAAGCCTTATACCGCTCACCTTCCACTTGAGTGACCTATAATGGGGTGTTCTCGGAGGTATTCGTGTTGCGGAAGGGTACTAGACAGGGGTGCCCCTGTCACCATTGTTGTTTAATATTTATTTGGAGCCATTAATCCACAAGTTGTTAGCATGTCAGGCTGTACAGGGGATCCCAATTCACCCATGCGTAGTGAAAGTTTGTGCATATGCAGATGATCTGCTCCTCCAGATCATTAATCCCAAGACATCCATACCCTCTATGTTGCACATTATTGAAGAATTCGGTAGTATTTCCAATTACAAACTGAACATTAATAAAACTGTTGTTTTTCCCCTAAATCATAAAGTGTTTAAAGAGGAAATACTGTCCATGGGATTAAGTTGGAAATACGAATCGTTGAGATACCTGGGTATTGAGCTAGCCAGGAGTCCGGGTCTCATCATCAGGTTAAATTTTGAATCTATAATTCTTACAATTTCCCAGGACCTCAATAGGTGGTCATCCGTCCCTTTATCTCTGTGGGGCAGAATAAATTTAATTAAAATGAATGTTTTTCCCTGGATTTATTACCCTCTCTCTATGCTCAATATCCATTTCCCAATGTCATGGTTTAGCAAGGTCCAATCTCTTATTACCAAATTTATCTGGCACAATAAGCCCCCGAGCATAGCTTATTATAAATTGACTGCCCCCAAGGCTAAAGGGGGACTTCGCCTCCCCCATATTCCCACATATTTTTGGGCTAGTCATATCAATAAGTACTTAAAATGGCTTATACCGGATAATGTACTTGTAGCTCCTGCCTGGCCTAAGATAGAACTCGCTTTAATCCGAGCATGTGGCTTAGATCCTGCAGGTCTATTATTTGCCAAACAGAGATCCCTCCCGTCAAGTGTCAGGAATCCTACTATCCTAACTTCATTGAAGATTCACACCCAGGTGTGTAGGTATCTCAGATATGACCCAGGCAGAGACCTTAATCAACCTGTAATGGGAATCCCCATTTCAAATAGATGACAATTAATTCTCCAATTGATACCTGACTGACAGGCATACAACTCTAGTCTTGTCTCGAGCAACGGGAGGGTCCCGGTTAATGACTTAATTGGTAGAGTGGAAATTCCTAATAAACACAGATTCCAGATTCTGCAATTACGACATTCTGTAATGAAGGTTTTAGGTAAAGTGCCCAGCACGACAGAAAACATTCCATGTAGCCAAGAACTCAAAGTTTTGTGGCCACCCTGGAGCAGTCTCAGCAATTTATAATACCATTCACAATTGGAAATTTCCTGATTGCTCAGGGCCTATGGACCTATGGGCCTCTATGTTCCCAGAACACAACTTTGAGTGGCAGGAACTGTGGCATAACTGCCATAAATTCATGACCCAGGATAGGCTTAGACTAACCCAATTATTTATCCTGCATAATGCATATTACTCTCCTTCCTGTTTATTTAAACTGGGCCTTGAACCTGCTCCTACCTGTTCCAGATGTACTTTGGAAGAATGGACAATTTTCCACATGTTCTGGTCCTGTCCCAAAGTATCACCCCTGTGGTCATCCATTAAGCAATCAATTGATCCTCTCCTGGGGCTTGGTGACCTGTTCAGCCCTGCAGTGTGTGTTATGGGTGATCTTTCAGGAATCAAAGTTCAGGCACATAAATATCACATAACTCTAATAGCTATGTCAGTGAAAAAGCTAATTTTAAAACACTGGACTGACCAGCATGAGAAAACTTACAATAAATGGATGTCCGAACTCTTGGCGAACCTTTGTATGGAAAGGGCTATTGCCTGCCTTCTAAAGAGACTGGAGAAATTTAAGAAAATCTGGGATCCCTTATGCACCCTTTATTCCCTACACTAGGGGTGACCCGACTTTATGATAAACTTGTATATTGTTGGCTTAGCTGACTGTAATAATAACCTTATGTAGATTTTATGACACATTGGTTGTGCTCAACAAGGTTAGAGTGGGGGGTGGGAAACAGGAGGGTGAGGGGAGTGGTTCGGGGGGCTGACTTATGTTTTCATTTTGCTAATATATCAGGTTCATTCACATGTATGTCCACCATGGGTATGTAATAATAACATTTTGTTAATAAACTTTAAAGAAAAAAACAACAACTATGCATTCTATTTTGGCTACGTAACACAGGGTTGTTTAATGGATATAAAATAAATGTATATTCCATTAGTTCATAGATGCATTGCATCTTTGATGTATCCTCAATAAATATGTGTAAGTGACAACAATGTTGTTTACATGTCAGAATGACAAATTTATGTTTGCCACACTCTGCTATTTCAGGAACATGTACTGTACAAACTCATAAAATTCAGTTATTTGAGGGTTTCTGTGTGACGATACATCATGTATGTGTATAACTAGAAATACTGTATGGCATCCTGATGCCCCTGTCTCCTACCTGACAGTTGAGGCAGCAGCTCTCTGCTTCCCCCCTTTCCCCACCCCAAAAGGCCCTTGTCTCCTGCCTCATGTGAGGCTGCTGCACCCTGCTGTCTCCTGCACAAACAGCTCAGGCTGCCACACCTGCTACATTCTGCTCCCCACCCTATAACACAAGATGAAAGTATTTTTTTGTATTTTCTATCCGGTAGTTTTGCGCAGTGTGCCAATAGATCCGATTCTAGTGGCAGGGAGCAGCATGGTGCAACGACTGTAACTGTCTGAGCATGAGGCTCTGTGGTGCAGCAGGGCACAGTGGTGTCAGGGGACAGAGGACAGCATGGTGCAACGACTGTAACTGTCTGAGCATGAGGCTCTGTGGTGCAGCAGGGCACAGTGGTGTCAGGGGACAGAGGACAGCATGGTGCAGTGACTGTAACTGTCTGAGCATGAGGCTTTGTGGTGCAGCAGAACACAGTGGTGCCAGGGGACAGAGGACAGCATGGCGCAATGACTGTAACTGTCTGAGCATGAGGCTCTGTGGTGCAGCAGGGCACAGTGGTGTCAGGGGACAGAGGACAGCACGGTGCAACAACTGTAACTGTCTGAGCATGAGGCTCTGTGGTGCAGCAGGGCACAGTGGTGTCAGGGGACAGAGGACAGCATGGTGCAACAACTGTAACTGTCTGAGCATGAGGCTCTGTGGTGCAGCAGGGCACAGTGGTGTCAGGGGACAGAGGACAGCATGGTGCAACGACTGTAACTGTCTGAGCATGAGGCTCTGTGGTGCAGCAGTACACAGCGGTGTCAGGGGACAGAGGACAGAATGGTGCAGAAGCTTTGACTGTGGTTCAGGACACAGTGGGGAATCAGGGTACAGCAACCTTGACTGTGTGATGGGGAGCACGTGGTGCAGCAGCTCTGCCCATTTGGGACAATGGAAGTGGGTACATATGAACATACAAAGAAGTCTGCAGAGGAAGGTCATATGATCTATCAAGTCTGCTCATGTTGCAAGGTTCACAGCTTAAGCTACAGCCCCTGCCCCCTCTCCCCAATCCTCCCATCCTCCCTACCCTTGAGCCTTACCCACCCCCTATACCTGTCCCAGCCTCTCTTAAAGCTGCCCACTGTCTTCAACAAGATGACCCCTTCTGGCAGTGCATTCCAAGTGTCCACCAACCTCTTTGTGAAGAAGTACTTCCTGACTTCCCTCCTAAACCTCCCACCCTTCAACTTAAGACTGTGCCCCATCATGTTATGATTGCCACTCAGCTTAAAGAGGCTCTCCTTATCAACAAAACAAAATGATTATATTAAATGCACGCTGAAAATAGAAAATAGAGTTAAAAATATATGTTTCAACCTTAGGTCTTCTTCAGGAAATATCTAAAAGAGAAAAAAAAAAACAAGTTAGTGTAGAGGAGAGGTAAAATGAGAGAGATATATATGTGGAGAAAGAAGAAGGGGGAGGCTAAGATAGAAGAAGTGATAAAAGATGAGATTAAGAGAGAATCTGTGAAACAAAAAGGTGATGATGGGAAAGGTAAAGCATAATGGGAGAGAAAGAGCTGGGGAAGTTCCCAGGAAGAGACTGATTAACAGGGCCTTGTAAGAAGGCTGAAAGGTGACAAATGTGTGAGAAGGAGGCAGAAATGGAGACATATGGTGAAAATGAAAAATAAATGAGTACAAAAACAAATTGACTTTAGGGGGAAAAAAAGGGATGGCTGAAAGATGTTAATGGAAAATAAGTCTATCATTTAAACCAGAGGGCTGCTGGGAGCCAAGGCGGATGATCAGCTTGGCTTCCATGTTTTTTCTATGGTCAGGATCCCGGAAGCCCTGCTGAAGGACACAAACAGAAAGGTCATTGACATTGTTGTCCCTGGAGATAAAGTGGGGTACAATGGGTTTAGCAGTTTCACTATTCCTGACTGCTCTGTAATGTTCCCTGAAACGGTCAGCAAGACGCCTACCAGTTTCTCTGATGTAAATAGCTGAACACTTCCTGCAAAGAATACAGTACACCACATTAGTAGAGGTGCATGAGAACTCCTTGGTGATGTGAAAAACACCTGTAGGCCCCCGAATCTCAGTTACACTGGAAATAAATTTACAGGTGTAGCAGCAAGCCCTGTTGCAAGGTTTGGTACCTGGGAGGAAGGAACTGTTAGGAGTGGGTAGGCTGCTTTTTACCAGGAGACTGCGCAGGTTAGGTGGCCAGTGGTAGGAGGCAATAGGTGGTTCTGTAAAGGAAGCACCACTGTTAGGGTCAGTTTGCAAAATGGGAAAGTTACTAGTGATGATCCTGTGAAGAGAAGGTGTGCTCTGATGGAAAGGAAGAACTAGTGGAATTCACCGTTGTTCTTGTGTGATAGTATCCCTCCTGCAGGTGTCAAGGTTACGGGGCATGTTACTGACCCGAGAGAGTGCTCTGTCCACTGTGCTTTTAGGTATCCCCTGTTGAAAAAAAACTATGCATTATTTGGGTCTGCTCAGCAAAATCATCCTCTTCACTGCATAACCTCAAAGTCTAGGAAACTGTGAATAAGGCAGGCCATTCTTGACATGTTTAGGATGGAAGGAGCTATGGAGGAGAAACTGTGAGAGTCAGTGGGTTTGTAATAGACTGATGTCTTCAGACCAGTGTTCTGGACTGAGCTGGATATCCAGGAAAGGCAGTGTAGAGGAGGATACTTCCACAGTGTACTGAAGGGAAGGATGAGCCATGGTGAACTTGTCAAGGAAGACTTGGAGGGTCTCCCTGGAGCAGGAGATGGCCCCCACACAGTCATCAATGTAGCATTTGTAGAGTTCAGGCACAGTCCCTGTGAATGAGAGAAAAAAACGTTCCTCCACCCAACCCACAAACAGATTAGCAAAGCCTTATCAACCTTATTTATCTCTTTCAAGTCCTTGAAGGACCCAGTGATGTCTCTCTCTCTTTCTCTCTCCTGTCTTCTATGGAGTACATGTTCAGTGCTTTCAACCTCTCCTCATATGCCTTACCCTGCTGACCAGGTATCATCTTTGTAACCCTCTTCTGGACCTTCTCCAGCATGTTAATGTCATTTTTGAGGTGTGGGCACCAGTACTGAACTCCATATTCTAGATGCAACCTTACCAGTGACCTGTACAAGGGTAGTATACCCTCCTTTCCCCTACTACTGATCCCACTAGCCATGCATCACAACATTTTGTTTGCCTTTGCTGCTGCTTTCTCACACTGCATGGAATGCATCGGACCTCTAGTGATCATCACTCCCAGGTCCTTCTTCTCCTCTGATGCAGAAACCTGGACTCCACCCAGGTAGTATTGTCTCATGGAATTCTTAACCCCAATATAGCTTTGCATTTCTTGACTTTGAAACCAAGCTCTCAGATGCTGGACCACATCCCCAGCTTTTCCAGATCTTCTTGTAGGTCCTGTATCCCTTCAGCTGTGTCCACTCTTCCACAGAGCTTGGTGTCATCTATGAATAGGCATATTTTGTCCTTAATGCCATCTCCAATATCATTGATGAAGACATTGAACAACACCGGGTCCCAGCACCGAGCCCGGTAGAACCCCACTGGTTATCTGTCTTGTGCCAAATAACTCTCCCCACAACCACACTCTGGTTTCTGTTCTTCAGCCAGTTTTCCACTCATCAGGCCATCTTTTCCCAAACCCCAAGATTCAACTTCCTGATCAATCTTTTGTGGGGCACAGAAGGTAGCAGGGTGCTTCAAAAGCCCCACCTCTGGTGGCCTGGGGGAGCATGGTGCAGTGGCCCAAGCTGTGAAAGTAGTGGCCCTGAGACTCCAGGGCTTAGCAGAGCACAGCAGCCCTGTCTGTAGAGACAGGAAATGAGGGCAACAGTGTGCATTGACCCTGTCTGTGGGGGTGGAGGACAAAAGGGAAATGGGGTGCAGCAGTGTCAGCTGACAGGCAGGAGATAGGGGCATCAGGATGTCATATAGTAGTTCTAGTCATACACATATGTACATGATGTGTTTTTCCAGAGAACCCCACAAAGAACTGAATTTGATGAGTTCATACAGCACATGTTCCTGAAATAGCAGTGTGGCAGACATATGTTTGTCTATCTGTAAAACACAAGGAAAATGGCAGTCATTACCCCCATACTGAAAGTTGGGGAGAACTCCATCATCCCTCCCTCCCCCCACTCTCCAAAGCTCTCAAAAAAGTACTGGTCGATCAACTCACTGAGTACCTTGACACCCACAGCCTGCTATGCAGGGAGCAGCATGGCTTCTGATCTGCCTATAGCACAATCGCTGCCCTCATGGAATTCTCTACCTTCCTCCACTCTGCTCTAGACAAGGGCCGCTTCACTGGTGCTGTTTTTATCAACCTGTCCAAGGTCTTCGATATGGTTTCACACCCCCTCTTACTGAACACACTCCACTAACTAGGCTTCTCTCATGGACCCCTCTCCTGGTTCTCTAGCTACCTTTCCTCAAGGTCACAATGTGTAAAAATTCACATCACCCTTTCCAGTAGACAGCCTGTACACTCCGGTGTCCCCCAGGGCTCAATCCTTTATCTAAATGCCCTGCTCAGCTTCTGTTCCGGCAGGGTTCTTCTTTAAGCAATGATGCAGTCCTCTTCACCTCCGACTCTGACCCCTCTGCATTCCAGACCTCCCTCCAGCACTCCTTCAGTCAAACTGAGAACTGGTTCATGGACCGCCGACTTATCGCAAATATTAGAAAAAAAAATCTATGCTTTTCACCCATAGTCAAAGCAAAGCCAAGGACTCCCCCTCCATATCCTCTCCAGCTCGCTCCATCCACAGGACCAAGTCCTCACCTACAAATACCTGGGCATCACTTTTGACACTACCATTTCATTTCACTCTCACACTAACATGCTCACCTCATCCACCAATGCACACATTGGCCTGTTACACAGACATAAGGACTGCCTACCACCCGAAGCTCTCCATCTGGCAGTCACCACTCTAAGCAAAATCCAAATTTCCATTAACAAGGCATGCCAACTCCTGTCTGGAGCTGACAAATGGACTCATACATACACCCTCTATTCCTTAACCAACATACTCACGCTCGAGGAGAGACTTCAATATCAGTTCTGCCTCCCTGCCAAAAAAATACAACTTGGTATGCCCCCCGGGGTCTTCACTTCCCTTCTCCCTGCCACCCCTACTGTTGCCACTTGCAGTGCCTCCAAGACTATATTGCAGATCCCTAGGGTGAGGACTGCACTAGCAGAAGGATCCTTCCCCTTCAGAGCACCTTCTTGGTACAATGCTCCCCTCCCAGCATCACCTCTCTCACCAAAATAGGGCTTTTCAAGGCTGCACTCAAGAATCACATTCTGTACACCCGCAACTGTGAATGTCCTCTTCCAAAACCACCCTAGTCCTCTAGGTGCCTTTCTTCAGTGGCAAGAGCCTAGTCAGCATTGACAATGTCTCTCCTGAGACAGCACACTTTATACCTCATAAGAAGTTACAGTGCTTGTATGTTATCAACTGCCTAGCCACTGCTTGTGTAGGACTACAGCTCGTTCTGCTGATGGACCTGTTAACAACTGCCTAGCTAGTGCTTGTATAGGACTACAGCTCATTCTGCAGATGGACCTGTTAACAACTGCCTAGCTAGTGCTTGTGTAGGACTACAGCTCATTCTGCAGATGGACATGTTAACAACTGCCTAGCTACTGTTTGTATAGGACTACAGCTCATTCTGCAGATGGACATGTTAACAACTGCCTAGCTAGTGCTTGTGTAGGACTACAGCTCATTCTGCAGATGGACATGTTAACAACTGCCTAGCTAGTGCTTGTATTGGACTACTGCTTACTCTGCAGATGGACATGTTAACAACTGCCTAGCTACTGTTTGTATAGGACTACAGCTCATTCTGCAGATGGACATGTTAACAACTGCCTAGCTAGTGCTTGTGTAGGACTACAGCTCATTCTGCAGATGGACATGTTAACAACTTCCTAGTTACTGCTTGTATAGGACTACAGCTCATTCTGCAGATGGACATGTTAACAACTGCCTAGCTAGTGCTTGTGTAGGACTACAGCTCATTCTGCAGATGGACATATTAACAACTGCCTAGCTAGTGCTTGTGTAGGACTACAGCTCACTCTGCATATGGACACGTCAACAACTGCCTAGCTGGTTCTTGTATAGGACTACAGCTCACTCTGCAGATGGACATGTCAACAACTGCCTAGCTACTGCTTGTATAGGACTACAGCTCATTCTGCTGATGGACATATTAACAACTGCCTAGCTAGTGCTTGTGTAGGACTACAGCTCACTCTGCAGATGGACATGTTAACAACTGCCTAGCTAGTGCTTGTATTGGACTACAGCTTACTCTGCAGATGGACATGTTAACAACTGCCTAGCTACTGTTTGTATAGGACTACAGCTCATTCTGCTGATGGACATGTTAACAACTGTCTAGCAACTGTTTGTATAAGACTGAAGTTCATCTGCTGGATGACACTATCACCCTTCTAATTGTATTCAATTGTTCTCCATCACATGCAATACCTATTCCTTCAATTTTCATTACTATCTGTATTTTTCTCTTTGTATCATAGATACATAGATACATAGACAGTGTCAGCAGATAAGGGCCTATGGCCCACCCAGTCTGCCCATTTGAGCTTGTAAGTTCAGTTTGTTTTCCTAGAAGTCTGTTGCCCCTTACCCCTGACCTTCAGAATTCCTTTATGTCTATCCCATGCATTCTTAAATCCGTGATTGTTTCAGCCCCTACCACTTCCTCTGGCAGGGTGTTCCACTTGTCCACCACCGTTCTGTAAAGAAATTTTCTTATGTTTCCTCTGAATCTTCCTCCTCCAACTTCATCCATGCCCTCTAGTACTGGAACATCTTTTTCGCTTAAAAATAGTGTTTTCCTGCACCCTGTTCCTCCCTGTAAGATACTTGTATGTCTCTATTATATCCCCCCTCTCTCCCTCCTCTCCTCCAGGGAGTACATGTTCAGTTCCTTCAACCTGTCTTCATAGGACTTGTGATGCAATCCATGCACCATCTTTGTTGTCCTCCTCTGAACCTTCTCTACCCTGTCTATGTCGTTACGTAGGTATGGTCTCCAGAACCGTACACTGTACTCCAGGTGAGGCCTCACTAGTGTCTTGTATAGCGGAATTATGACCTCCCTTTTCCTGCTGGTGATGCCCCTGCTTATACATCCCAGCATCCTATTTGCTTTACCTGCTGCCTTGTCACACTGTTTCCCTACCTTGAGGTCATCAGAGATGATAACCCCAAGATCCCTTTCCTGCTTGGTGCATACTATATCCTCACCCCCCCAACTGATATATTGTGCCAGGGTTTTTGTGCCCCATATGCATTATCTTGCACTTCTTTGCATTGAATCTCAACTGCCAAACCCTTGACCATTCTTCAAGTTTCTGCAGGTCCCTTCTCATTCTGTCTACACCCTCTGGTGTGTCTACTCTGTTACAGAGCTTTGTGTCATCAGCAAACAGTGAAATTCTGCCTTCTAGGTCCTGCACCATGTCACTGATGAAGATGTTGAATAGGACCGGTCCCAGCTCTGATCCCTGTGGTACCCCACTGGTCACTCCTCCCTCTGTGGAGTGACAGCCATTTACCACCACCCTCTGTGTCCTGCCACCCAGCCAGTTACCTACCCACCACACTACTGTCCTGCCCACACCCATATTCCCCACTTTGTGTAATAGTCTTCTATGTGGCACAGTGTTAAAGGCCTTGCTGAAGTCCAGATAGGCCATGTCCACTGCCCTCCCCTGATCCACCTCCCTAGTCACCCAGTCAAAAATTCAATGAGGTTGGTCTGACATGACCTCCCCCTGGTGAAACCATGCTGTCTTGGCTCCTGTAGTCCATTGACAACCAGATGTTCCACCAATCTCTCCTTCAGTAGTGCTTCCATGATCTTCCCACTACCGAGGTGAGGCTGACTGGTCTGTAGTTCCCTGCTTCCTCTTTGTTCCCACTTTTTTGTATAAGGGGACTACATCTGCTGTCCTCCAGTCTTTGGGTACCTCCCCTGTTTCCAGTGATCGGCTAAACAGGATAGCCAGAGGTTCAGCCACCACCTCTCTTAGTTCTTTAAGGACCCTGGGGTGCACCCCATCTGGCCCCATTGCTTTATCAACTCTTATTGCTTCCAGTTCCTTCAGGACCCTTTCTGGTGTAAAGGGTCTTGTGTCCATTTCTGCACCATTCTCACCCCTTGTACTCCCTTCAGACCCATTACCCTCCTCTTCCTCAGTAAAGACTGAGCAGAAATACCTGTTCAGTATGTCAGCTTTACTGTTGTCATCCTCCACGCAGCCCCCATCCTCCCCCTTCAGTCTCACTATCCCTCCCTTTGTCTTTCTTTTGATCATCATGATCAAAATCATGATGTGGAGCCTTTGGGAATGAGTCTATGACTCCAAGGGTCATAATTCTGATGTGCTTATAATTAAATATATAAATAATTAAATACACAAATAAAAGAATCTGACATAAAAACAACATTGTGCTAACATCAACCTACAGTATTAATTGAGGCTATTTCAAAGTCGCACTACTTCTATAAATTAACAGAATGCAGATTTATTTTATATCCATTGAACATATATCCTGTGTTATACAGCCAGTATATAATGCAGTTTTGAGGACAGAGAACTGACATCTGTGATACAGACAAGGTAATTGTTCACATATATTCATTTATGCCACTAAAATTCAGCACTGCACCCCAAATGATCAACTTCTTATGAGAACAGAAATATTTTAAGTATACTTCTCTAAACACAAACTGGATGGGTTAGTAGGAAACTCTGAGTGAAAACAATAACCTCTACAGCCTGCTCTAACTAGAAACTACAACCGGGGTGTAGCCAGGAATTTTCAAATTGTACTCAAAATTGATGCATGGTTGCCCCCCCATTATGTAAACATAAACCAAAATATGCAATGCCATGCCGCACCAATGACATTCCCCCCACCCCCCGTTTGCCATTCCTGAGTTCAGGTAATCAGTTTCTTCCTATGTTCCTCCTTTGTTTTCCTGCCTGTCTGCCTGGTAACTTGTTCTTGTTTGTGTAGTTGGCTGGTGGCATCAGTGCCCCGTACTGAACAACAAAGGCAAAAGGGATCAGCACGACACAGACTCAATGTGACTTACAATGTCCTTGCTTTCCTCTTTTTGTTGCCCCTGCCTGATTTGTTGCCCCTGCCTGATTTTTTACTGTACTCTGCTGAGTACAGTGCGTGGGCTGTCAACACCACTAACTGCAACAGCTTATTTAGTCAATCAGCGATGTAACTGGCAAAGCAGCAGGCTGGACAGGTATGATGTCATTGCTCACTGAGAGGGACAGAAACATCTTTACTGTTTTCAGTTACTGCAGAGCACATTAACAGATGCTGATTTAAAGAAAACCACAAGGCCAAACATCATGCTGTTTTAGGAAACATTAATCATGACACAGGGACATGTATTCAAGTGAATTCAAGCTTTTTATAAAATAGGTGTGCATGCGATCTTTAATTAGAGTTCAGAACGTATTTATGTTGGCATGTACAGTATACCAAATCATGAAGGTACACCTGCAACAGCAGTGGAGTTACAAACATGCAAATATTTTGAAAATTGTCACACAATTTAACAAATAAAAATGTGAAATTTTGAATTCCTGTTACTTACAAGTTATGTAACCAACTACCCTTAATTTGGCAGTTTTTAAGAGTCTTTCAAGTAAGTATGCATAAAAGGATTCAATTATCTTTATTTTTTATGTTGCTTGCACGCATGTGCAAGAAACATGGTGCCATCATCGGAGATTTCGGAGGTGTGTCACCTCCTCCTTCAATTCTGGCAGTGTGCTGGCAGTCGCGGCCCCTGTAAGCCACTGCATTTTGGAGCTGTCTATGACACGCTCCAAAATGCAGTGGCATACAGTTGAAAGGGGGAGCTACGCTTGAGTGAGCAGCAATAAGAAGCTGCTCATGTGCAGCTCCCCCCACTTGCAGGCGTGCGTGCCCCCGCACGCAGTGTATAGCCGGCGGGGTGCCCAATCCCTGTCAGTTGAGCTGCGTTGTCCCCCCCAGTAGTTGGTGCCATGCTGGGAGCCCACCCCAGCGTGGCAATCACTCCTTTTGCTGATGGGGGTCCCAATTCCCCATCGGCTGAACACTCTACCATCCTTGTGCCATGCTGGGAGCCCACCAGCGTGGCAAGCGATCCATCGACGTCTTTTTTTTTTACCTGTAAGACAAAAAGCGGTCCCGCGGTCGTCTCTGACCCCCTCCCACAACCCTCACCCACCCTGCGCACCCAGCCTCCCCACCCCTCACCCCATTACCTCCGGACTCCGGTGCGACGATCTTCGGTGGACCGGGAACACATCTGCACTCTTCAAAGCCGACCACGAACTGAGGAAATGCCGGTAAGCTGTTAGGAAGGTAGAACTGGGCAAGGAAGGGGAGTGGGCGGTAGGGTGCCTGCCTGGCGCCATGGCTTGGAGGGACAGGGAGTGAATCCTCAGGATTGCTGGAGCAGCTGCACAGGGGAGGGAGCTGGATGTCATTGTCCACCTAGGGACAAATGACCTGGCTAAGAAAGGGATTAGAGAAGTACAGGAAGAGTTTGTGGAATTGGGGAGGGGCCTTAGTCAAGTAGCATGCACGGTAACCTTTTCGGAGGTGCTACCCATAGACATAGACATAGACATAGACTTTGATGGCAGATAAGGACCACTAAGCCCATCTAGTCTGCCCATTTCCCTACCTACAGGATAGGCCGCAGATCCTAGTTAACCAACAGCCTATATCTTCCTGCCCCCACAAGAATTGCCTTATGTCTGTCCCATGCATTCTTGAAGTCTCCACAGTTTTAGACCCCACAACTTCCTCAGGAAGGCTGTTCCATGCATCCACTACCCTCTCTGTGAAATAATACTTCCTCACATTGCCCCTGAACCGCCCTCCTTCTATCTTTAAATTGTGTCCTCTTGTTCTTGCAAGTCTCTTTTCTGAAAGATGCTACCCTCTTGGACTTTGTTGATTCCTTGAGGTACTTGAAAGTTTCTATCATGTCCCCCTCTCCCTTCTTTCCTCAAGGGTATACATATTAAGCTCCTTTAGTCTCTCCTCATACGGCTTCTCTTGCAGACCCTGCACCATTTTAGTTGCCTCCTCTGGACTGCCTCTATCCTGTCTATGTCCTTGCGGAGATGGGGTCTCCAGAACTGGACACAGTATTCCAGATGGGGTCTCACCAACTGTCTGTACAGAGGGATAACAACTTCCTGTTTTCTGCTGCTGATGCCTCTCCCTATACATCCCAGTATACTCCCGACCCTCCCTACTGCCTTCTCACATTGCTTGCTAACCTTAAGGTCATCTGATATGATTACCCCCAGGTCCCTTTCCTGTTTTGTTGTTGTGCCTATGGCATTGGAGAGGCTAGGGTGTTCCGTACCATGGGATTCAATCAGTGGTTGAAAAACTGGTGTGGAGCTCAGGGATTTGGCTTCATTGGGGACTGGGGGTCCACCTGGAGTGATGCAAGCCTATACTGGCATGATGGGCTGCATCTGTCCGGGAGGGGAACCAGGATCCTAGGTGATAGGTTTAAATGCTTCATTGGCAAGCTTTTAAACTAGCCAAGGGGGGAGGCACTGGAAATGAGCAGGAAAATCCTAGCCCCCAAACAATCACAGTAGTAAGTGTGGCAAACACCAACATGGAGGTGTCGATAGGGAGAAGGGCAGGGGTAAATGGAGAAAGTGACAAAGGCAAGAAGGACAGGGATGGGGAAAAAGGGGGTAAGGCCATCAGGAAATGGAGGGTAATGAGTACCAATGCCTGTAGTCTGGGCAACAAGCTCCCTGAGCTGGTGGTCTTAATGGAAGAGGGATGCCTGGATATTGTAGCAGTCACAGAAACATGATACACAGAGAACCATGACTGGGATGTTAACATACCAGGGTACATAACGTACAGGAGAGACAGGCAGGGGAGAAGAGGGGGAGGAGTAGCTCTCTATGTAAAGGAAAGGATAAAAGCAACTGAACAAAAGAGTAAACAGGGAGGAGAGGAGGCACTGTGGGTCACCTTGGAGACTGGAAAGGGCACCACAATCCGCACAGGGGTTGTGTACAGACCCCCATGTCAGGGGAGGAATGGACAAGGATATGATGGAAGGCATTCTTAGAATGGCAGAGAAAGGGAGATACTGTTGATGGGAGACCTGAATATGCCAGATGTTAACTGGAGCACATTTGCTGCAGCCACATCCAAGAGCAGGGCCATTCTTGATGCCCTACAGGTGGCAGGCATTAGACAGCTAGTTTCGAACCCACCATGAGGGAGCAATCTTAGACCTCGTACTCTCAAATGGGGGCAGTGAGAGATCTCAGATCTAGAAGTGGGTTGCCATCTGGGGACAAGTGACCATCAAACAGTGTGGTTCACGTTAAACTCAGCTACAGAGTCAAGCCATACAAAAGTGAGGGTACTGACTTTAGCAGGCTGACTTTGGCAAAATGGGAGAGTGCCTCAGAAAGCACTAGCAAACAGGCTAGAAGGAGGTGTGGAGCAACAATAGAAATTATCAAAACTGCCATCACAGAGGCAACAAGCCTTTGTGTGAAGCTAATAAACAAATCAAAATGAAAGAAAAGCCACTATGGTTCTCAAGAGAGGTGGCTGTGAAAGTCAGGAAGAAAAGATAGCATTCCGGAAGTATAAGGAAACACAGAAGGAGCAGGACAGAGAGCTGTACCAGTTAAGGCAGAAAGAAGCAGGGAGGAAGTCAGAATAGCAAAGGCCCAAACTGAGGAAAAGATAGCCAACTCAGTTAAGAAGGGGATAAAACCTTTTATAGGTACATCAGTGAGCGTGAAAGACAAAGGGAGGGATAGTGAGGCTGAATAGAATGAGCGGTTGGGTGGGCAGAGGGGACAGTGAAAAAGCAAGAATACTAAGCGAATATTTCTGCTCAGTATTCACAAAGAGGAGGAAATGCCTAATCCAATTAACAGAAGCACTTTTGATAAGGGGTCGATCCAGTCCTTTCACAGAAGAAAGGGTTCTGCAAGAACTCCTAAAACTGAAGGTGACAAGCAATGGGTCCTGATGGAATTCACCCCAGAATTCTAAAAAATTAAGGAAGGAACTAGTGAAACACTGGCTACTCTTTTAATAAATCATGGGAGGATGGTGTGGTACCCGAGGACTGGAGGAAGGCGGATGTGATTCCCCTTCACAAAAGTGGGACCAAGACAGAGGCAGGAAACTACAGACCTGTCAGTCTGACTCTGTGGTAGGGAAAGTGATGGAGTCACTTCTGAAGGAGAATAATTTAGTACCTAGAGGTCAGTGGAGCACAGGATCCAAGGCAGCATGAGTTCACAGCGGAAGGTCGTGTCAGACAGATCTAATAGATTTCTTTGACTGGGTGACCAAAGTAGTAGACCAGAGAGGGCTGTGGACATGGCCTACCTAGACTTTAGCAAGGCATTTGACACAGTCCCACACAAAGATTATTAGTCAAATTAACTAGCCTGGGAGGGGTCCCAGGGTGGTAGCCTGGGTAAAACATTGGCTGGACAACAGGACACAGAAGGTAATTGTAAATGGAGTCCACTCTGAAGAAGAGGCGGTTACCAGTGGGGTGCCGCGGGGTTCAGTATTGGGTCCAGTCCTTTTAATGTCTTCATCAGTGACATTGCAGAGGGACTGGAAGGAAAAGTATGCCTTTTGCAGATGACACAAAGATCTGCAACAGGGTTGATACACAAGGAGGCGTGGAAAGGATGAAAAGGGACTTGGCAAGGTTGGAGGAATGGTCAGACATATGGCAGCTAGGATTCAATGCAAAAAGTGAAATAATGCACCTGGGGAACAAGAACCCAGGGAAGAATACACAATGGGTGGGAGGTAGTGACAACAACAAAATAGGAAAGGGACCTGGGGTAATCATATCAGATGACCTTAAGGTTAGCAAGCAATGTGAGAAGGCAGTAGGGAGGGCTGGGGGTATACTGGGATGTATAGGAGAGGCATCAGCAGCAGAAAACAGGAAATTGTTATCCCTCTGTACAGACAGTTGGTGAGACTCCACCTGGAGTACTGTGTCCCGTTCTGGAGACCCCATCTCCGCAAGGACATAGACAGGATAGAGGCAGTCCAGAGGGGTAACTAAAATGGTGCAGGGTCTGCAAGAGAAGCCGATGAGGAGAGACTAAAGGAGCTTAATATGTATACCCTTGAGGAAAGAAGGAGAGGGGACATGATAGAAACTTTCAAGTACTTCAAGGAATCAACAAAGTCCAAGAGGGTAGCATCTTTCAGAAAAAGAGACTTGCAAGAACAAGGGGCACAATTTAAAGATAGAAGGAGGGCAGTTCAGGGGCAATGTGAGGAAGTATTTTTCACAGAGGGTAGTGGATGCATGGAACAGCCTTCCTGAGGAAGTTGTGGGGTCTAAAACTGTGGGAGAATTCAAGAATGCATGGGACAGACATAAGGCAATTCTTGTGGGGGGCAGGAAGTTATAGGCTGTTGGTTAATTAGGATCTGCGGCCTATCCTGTAGGTAGGGAAATGGGCAGACTAGATGGGCCTAGCGGTGCTTATCTGCCGTCAAAGTCTATGTTTCTATGTTTCTATGTTAAGCTGTATAATGGGCTAGATAGAGGGGTTTCAACTTTATTGCATATCCTAGCCATTTTTGGGAATTTTTGCACCAAATTTTCAACATGGGTTTTTTGGGACCCCTTCTCATGAATGATGTCACTGTCATGGCGTTATTCGGGCCCGAATGGGGATTTCGTGCAGTGACTGCGAAATCACCTTCAGCCTGGAATTCCACCATGACAGTGATATCATTCGGAGAAGGGGTCTAAACCCCCATGTTGGAAATTTGGTGCCAAATTCCAAAATGACTGTTTTGACGAGTGTGCGCTATGCAGTTCCTACTCATGCCTGTAAGTTCACGAAATTTCAATATTTTCACTCCAGATTTTCAACATTGCCATTTCACCACACCTTCTTATGAGTAGTACAGCTGTCATTTTCATCTCACCCAAAATGTGTTTCCACCCATATAGCGCAGAATGGCGCAGTCGATTATCTTGAATCAATGTATGGGACAAATTAAGAAAATCAAAGTGACACTGTTCAAGAGCAGAGGTCTTAAATGGCTATGTTGAAAATTTGGTGCAGAAAAAATTCCTAAAAATGACTGTTTCACAGTCGTTGCGCCCAGTTCCCTCTGCCTTTCTACGTGGGTTGCAATTTTCAATATTTCCACTCCAGATTTTCAACATTGCCATTTTTCCACACCTTCTTATGAGTAGTACAGCTGTCATTTTTCACATCCTGCCCAAAACGTGTTTCCACCCATGTAGCGCACAATGGCGCAGTCGGTGTGCAAACTCAATGTATGGGACACATTAACAAAATCACAGTGACACTGTTCATGACCAGAGGTCTTAAAATGGCTATGTTGAAAATTTGGTGAAAAAAATCCTAAAAAATGACTGTTTTACGAGCGTGCGTTGCGCAGTTCCTACGCACGCTCGTAAGTTCGCAAATTTTCAATATTTACACTTCCAATGACTTCCAAATACCTAAACAGCACATAGAAGCAAGCAACATTCGGCATTGACATATGCTTGTTTATTTCAGCTTTGGAATTACAACCATTGAGCCAAACTAGCTCTTCTACAAAGGCTCCAAGTAAGTAGAAGAACAGACAAAGCAGTACAATTTACATAATATGACGATAACATACAATAGCCAAGTGACAAAACTATTTTACAAGCAAGATAAATGTGGATTATAAACTCAAATACAAACACTTTTATTACAGAAATATGTCTAGTCTATAGATCTAGTTACTAAGTGAGGCAGTATAGCACAGTGATTTAAGGCTCTGAGCTGCAAATTTGGAAACCTGGGTTTGAATCCCACAGCCCACACTTTCATACTGTGTGATCCTGAGCAAGTCACTTAACTTGACCATGCTCCCAGGTCACACCTGGAAACAAGGTTTCAGCTTAATGTGTCTCTCCTGGTTAAGCAATTGGAAAAAAATGCAATTGACTTTGTCAAAGAAAAGGGGAGGAGGTAGGAGGTATGGAGAGTATTGGCATGGGCACACAAGAGGCATATTATATAATTATATTAGGGGATAGGAGAAGAGGGCATGGTGACGAGGGAGAACAAGCTGATAAGTGTGATATGCACAGGGGCAGCCTAGGAAAGTGTAAACTGAGGGGAGGGCTGAGGACTCATGGGGCAAGAGGGGTAAGAAGGTGGGAGAAAGGGTTGCAAGTCTAGGGTAGGGGATGGAACTCCTATCATTGTGCACAACAGTTGCACTCTTGGGATTCTACCAGGAGGCAATGGAGTTTGTTCTGAATTGGCTGAGTTTCTAAGGGGAAAAAGGAAGGGAGGAGATGGTCATTTATCCAGAGAGGGCCTCAACAGGAGATGGACCACTGGGTGAAGGAGGGTCATTTGTAAGGTACATGCAGTACCCATCTAGCAAAACTTCAAGGTATTTTAGTGTTGGGTTTATGCTGAAAAAGCTTTGAAACTGATTCTGGGATCAGTCCAAGGAGGGCTCTTTTTCCTATGATACATGCCTGGCACTGGGACTTTAGAGGTAATGGGAGTCAGCCAGTTGCAGAGTACACTGCAGGAGTGGGAATACTGATTAGCTCCTAGAACACATTGTGACAGGGTAGACTAGGACCCTGTCCCATTTGTTATGGAGAAAGTGTTTAGCAAGGTTCTTTCCTTTATCTGACCCTTGTCTGTCTGGTTGTGCAACAACGTTTTCCTGTGAGACTTCAGACTTGATCAACCTGAACAGTCTCATGATTTGTTGTCTCTCACTGTCTCTCAGTTTTCTCTTGCTGTCTGTGTTTCTCCTTTGCATATGTATGACAGCTAATATAAAATTATATACAAATCAAAGTATGGAATGAAACTGATAATGAGATCACTTCTGTTTAGAAAATATTTAGTATTTCTGGTGGTGTATATTAATTGTATTTTGACATGACTTTAAAATTAGAGGTTACATGAGTGCAGATAACTGAGCCTTTTGCAGTGGTTGTGGGGACCTCAGGAAGCTCTTTGTGTTCTAGCAGATCATGCCTGGAATTTACGAGAACAGAACTTTTTTTTTTTTTTTTGCAAGGACAGGATGCTTGCTAAGGATAGGGGTTGAAAAGACTTATAAAACAGCTAAGCTGAGTTGTCAGGGGGTATTTTTTACAGGAAATATTTTTTTTTGCTTCTGTACATAGTTATTCTGAACAGGTTGATTTTATTTTATGTTACTGCAACTACAAATAAACAGTTTTGTGGAATTTTACAACTGCTCCTAGGTTTTCTCTATGCTTCCTGACTTGTGCCTCGATGACACACATCAGCAGGCTTTGTTGAGCAGGAGTATAACCCTTCTGAGAACAGTTTCAGTGACCACACTATAGCTAGTCCATAGTCAACGATGGACAGTATTGAGCTTTGGTGACTAAAGTGAGTGATTTATTTAGCTCCAAAGGTGACTATATTGAAAGCATGGAAATATTTTCAGAACTTTTCACATTAATAAGCTGCCAGACTGTAAGCCTCTATAATTTCCCCACCTTCATCAAAATGTCATGGAACTGGGCATCCTTTTAGAGCCTCCACCAAACTATAAGCATATTCAGTTCTGGATCTCCAGGACTGAACAAGCTAAGAGCAATTGCACCTTTCTGAAGATCATTGGAAAATTCAAGGAACTGTGGGACTTCTAGTTTCATCATAACATTGAAGTAATGGCTCATCTGCTGAATCTGTGTTTGTGTTTGGGTCTCTGCCTTCATTTTGGGGTTCAATATCTTGTGAAGGGATTTTGTTCCAGAAAAATTTGGATAATTTAACATACTCATACTCATTATAGTCATACTTTCTCAATGAGTTAAAGAAATTGTCAATGTTAACTTTGTCTTCAAAATATTCCTTTGTGTAAGTAGTTTTGACTTTTTTATTCATCTCTTCAAACATAATCTTTACCAAATTCTTCATTGTTGCAGCACGCAGGCGGTGATATTTTACTTTATAGTAGTGCTCGCCTATACAGACTGTCCCACAGCAACAGCATTTCCAGACAGGGAAATAACGGATGCAGAAAAAGATACATACGAGAATGCAGCTCAATCCTACACCAGCAATCTAAATGAAAGGAAAAATACAGTAAATGGTTAATTTCAGCATACCATATTTTTGGGTATTGTTACCAAGTGAGATTTCCTACATTTCTAGTAAGAAATACAAAAACATTTTGCATTTATTATCTGTCTTAAACAATGCATTTTGCTAAAGCATGCTAAACACATTGTTTTCACTGTGCTGCTTCTAAAATAAAATGATTCTTTTGTTTCTACATTTTCCTTTTTCATATACAGTACCATATCTTCCTTTTGTGCATCTTTTGAAAATCGGTGACTATTTTTTGGTGATTAGAAGAGTTGTAGTAATAAATCTGCTTTTTTTTCCCTGAATACAACATTTGGTTGGAAGAAGTACCTTCATACTTACTGTAAACACCTTTTCTGTTGGCTCCAGTGTTGTCAATGGGGAGTTAATGCATGTGGGTAAGGAGCACTCCCGCTTGGGTAGTTGCACAATCCAAAATCATCAGTCAGCACTGAACCCTATTCACAAGAGGATTCTGAGAGCAGCAGTTACTCGGCCACTTTTCTGCACCTAGTACAGTACCTATACCTGTCTATTCACTGCCAGGTTTCAAGTTGTCAAAATCTGCCAACTCTTTCCTCAGCTAAAATAACTTTGTGACAAGTGAGTGATTAATGGCATGATAACAATGACAAATGAGTAACATACCTCATTAGAAGCACTACCTACAATGGATTTGTTAAATACTCTTCTATCACATTTTGTGAACATCAGGCCACCACCGAGCCTCCTGATCATTCCGGTTCTCCATTAACAACCCTTGTGACATAAAAAAGATTTGAATTCAGTATAAACCTAGTAATAGTGAATATAACTGTAGAGTTCAGGTTAAGCACCAAACTAGAATGATGAAGCACCAGTCAATATTTGAGAATCGTAACCTGTTAACATGTGAACTTGGCAACTCCAATAACAAACAGAGATGTCAGCAGCTAGCAGATAATGTCTGATATCCAACTGTAGTCACATACCATTTATTTATAGTTGCCGAAATCCAAATTCCATAGATATACTGGACAATATTCTTCAATAGCAGCTAGAGGCTCCCAGGTAAAGCCTCACTGACAATGTTGGAGCTAACAGAAAAGGAGATTACAGTAAGCATAAAGGAATTTTGAGTTTCTGTGTCACTCCAAATTGTCCATGAGGAGTTAATACATTCGAGCCCCAATTTTCAGAAGGTTAGAGTGGCACAAACTGGGCCTGTGCTGTGCTAACCTGGACTAGCATCAGCTGTTAGGGGCATGGCTATATTCACAGGACATCTATGTACAGTCCACCCCCAGCAGCGCTGTCACACAGAATACTGTGCTGTTCCTAGGTACAGTGTGCCCCCAGCAGCACTGTCAGACAGAATACTGTTATTCCTATGTACAGTGCACCCCCAGCAGCACTGTCACACAGAATACTGTGTTGTTCCTATGTACAGTGCACCCACAGCAGCGCTGTCACACAGAATACTGTGTTGTTCCTATGTACAGTGCACCCACAGCAGTGCTGTCACACAGAATACTGCGCTGTTCCTATGTACAGTGCATCCCCAACAGCGCTGTCACACAGAATACTGTGCTGTTCCTATGTACAGTGCACCCCCAACAGCGCTGTCACACAGAATACTGTGCTGTTCCTATGTACAGTGCACCCCCAACAGCGCTGTCACACAGAATACTGTGCTGTTCCTATGTACAGTGCACCCCCAACAGCGCTGTCACACAGAATAATGTGCTGTTCCTATGTACAGTGCACCCCCAACAGCGCTGTCACACAGAATAATGTGCTGTTCCTATGTACAGTGCACCCCCAACAGTGCTGTCACACAGAATACTGTGCTGTTCCTATGTACAGTGCACCCCCAACAGTGCTGTCACACAGAATACTGTGTTGTTCCTATGTACAGTGCACCCACAGCAGCGCTGTCACACAGAATACTGTGCTGCTCCCATGTTCATTGCATCCCCCAGCAGTGCAGTCACACAGAATACTGTGCTGTTCCTATGTACAGTGCACCCCCAACAGTGCTGTCACACAGAATACTGTGCTGTTCCTATGTACAGTGCACCCCCAACAGTGCTGTCACACAGAATACTATGCTGTTCCTATGTACAGTGCACCCCCAACAGTGCTGTCACACAGAATACTGTGCTGTTCCTATGTACAGTGCACCCCCAACAGTGCTGTCACACAGAATACTATGCTGTTCCTATGTACAGTGCACCCCCAACAGTGCTGTCACACAGAATACTGTGCTGCTCCCATGTTCATTGCATCCCCCAGCAGTGCAGTCACACAGAATACTGTGCTGTTCCTATGTACAGTGCACCCTCAGCCGCGCTGTCACACAGAATACCGTGCTGCTACTATGTACAGTGCACCCTCAGCAGCGCTGTCACACAGGATACTGTGCTGCTCCCATGTACAGTCTGCCCCCAGCAGCGCTGTCACACAGAATACTGTGCTGTTCCTATGTACAGTGCCCCTTCAATGGTGTCACACAGAATACTGTGCTGTTCCTACGTACAGTGCAACCTCAGCAGCGCTGTCACACAGAATACTGTGCTGTTCCTATGTACATTGCACCCCCAGCAGCGCTGTCACACAGAATACTGTGCTGCTCCAATGTACAGTCTGCCCCCAGCAGCGCTGTCACACAGAATACTGTGCTGCTACCATGTACAGTCTGCCCCCAACAGCACTGTCACACAGAATACTGTGCTGCTACCATGTACAGTCTGCCCCCAGCAGTGCTGTCACACAGAATACTGTGCTGTTCCTACGTACAGTACACCTAAAGCAGGACTGTCAAACAGAATACTATGCTGCTTCTATGTACAGTGTGCCCCCAGCAGTGCTGCCACACAGAATACTGTGCTGTTCCTATGTACAGTGCACCCCCAGCAGCGCTGTCACCCAGGACACTGTGCTGCTCCCATGTACAGTCTGCCCCCAGCAGCGCTGTCACACAGAATACTGTGCTGCTACCATGTACAGTCTGCCCCCAGCAGTGCTGTCACACAGAATACTGTGCTGTTCCTACGTACAGTACACCTAAAGCAGGACTGTCAAACAGAATACTATGCTGTTACTATGTACCGTGTGCCCCAGCAGTGCTGCCACACAGAATACTGTGCTACTCCAACGTACAGCGCACCCCCAGCAGCACTGCCACAGAGAATACTGTGCTGTTCCTATGTACAGTGCACACCGAGCAGTGCTGTCGCACAGAATACTGTGCTGTTCCTATGTACAGTGCACCCCCAGCAACGCAGTCACACAGAATACTGTGCAGCTTCTATGTACAGTACGCCCCCAGCAGGGATGTCACAGAGAATATTGTGCTCCTCCTACGTACAGTGTACCCCCAGCAGAAATGTCACACAGAATACTGTGCTGCTCCGAGGCACAGAGCAACCCCAGCAGCGCTGTCACAGAGAATACTGTGCTGCTCCTATGTACAGTGCGCCCCCGGCAGCGCTGTCACACAGAATACTGTGCTGTTCCTATGTACAGTGTGCCCCAAACAGCGCTGCCACACAGACTACTGTGCCACTCCTATGTACAGTGCATCCCCAGCAGGGATGTCACAGAGAGTATTGTGCCATTCCTATGTACAGTGCACCCACAGCTGTGCTGTCACACAGAATACTGTGCTGCTCCTACGTACAGTGCACCCCCAGCAGCGATGTCATGCAGAATACTGTGCTGCTGCAACGTACAGTGCACCCCCAGCAGCGCAGTCACACAGAATACGGTGCTGTTCCTATTTACAGTGCAACCTCAGCAGTGCAGTCAGACAGAATGTTGTGCTGTTCCTAAGTACAGAGTACCCCAGCAGCGCTGTCACACAGAATACCTTGATGTTTTTTATGTACAGTGCACCCCCAGCAGTGCTGTCACACAGAATACTGTGCAGTTCCTATCTACAGTGCAACCTCAGCAGTGCTGTCACACAGAATACGGTGCTGTTCCAATGTACAGTGCACCCCCAGCAGTGATGTGAAACAGAATATTGTGCCACTCCTATGTACAGTGCGCTCCCAGCAGCGCTGCCAAACAGAAAACTGAGTCGCTTCTTTGTAAAGTGTGACCCCAGTGGCTCAGCCACACAGAATGCTGTGCTGTTCCTCCAAGCGGAGCTGTCACAAAGAATACTGTGCAGCTCCTAGGTACACTGTGCCCCCAGCAGTGCTGTCACACAGAATACTGTGCTGCTTCTACGTACAGTGCGCCCCCAGCGGCGCTATCACTCAGAATACAGTGCTGTTCTTATGTACAGCACACCTCCAGTAGGGCTGTCGCACAGAATACCGTGCCGTTCCTATGTACAGTGTGCCTTCTGCAGCGCTGCCAGACAGAATACTGTGCTGCTCCTATCTACACTGCACCCCAGTAGCCCTGTTACACAGAATTCTGTGCTGTTCCTATGTACAGCACGCCCCCAGCATGCTGTCACACTGAACACTGTGCAGCTCCAATGAACAGTGCACCCCCAGCAGCGCAGTCACAAAGAATATTGTGCAGTTCCTATGAACAGTGCGACCTTTAGCAACACTGTCAGAAAGAATATTGTGCCATTCCTATGTACAGTGCATCCCCAGCAGTGCTGTCACACAGACTATTGTGCAGTTAATATGTACGGTGAACCCCCAGCAGCACTGCCACATAGAATACTGTGCTGTTCCTATGTGCAGCACACCCCCAGCAGCGCTGTCACACAGAATACTGTGCTGTTCCTATGTATAGTGCACCCCAGCAGCACTGTCACACAGAATACAGTGCTGCTTCTATGAACAGTGCACCCCCAGCAGTGCTGTCACACAGAATATTGTGCAGTTCCCATGTACAGTGCACCCCAGCAGTGCTGTCACACAGAATACTGTGCTGTTCCTATGTACAGTGCACCCCCAGCAGTGCTGTCTCACAGAATACTGTGCTGTTCCTAAGTACGGTGCACCCCCAGCAGTGCTGTCACACAGAATACTTTGCTGTTCCTACATACAGTGCAAACTCAGCAGTGCTGTCACACAGAATACTGTGCCGTTCCTACGTACAGTACAAACTCAGCAGCGCTGTCATACAGAATACTGTGTTATTCCTCTGTACAGTGCAACCCCTGCTGCACTGTCACATAGAATACTGAGCTGTTCTTATGTAGAGTGAACCCACAGCAGCACGTTCACATAGAATACTGTGCTGCTCCTATATACAGTGTGTCCTCAGCAGCACTGTCAGACAGATTGTTGTGCTGTTGCTAAGTACAGTGCACCCCCAGCAGTGCTGTCACACAGAATATTGTGTTGTTCCTATGTACAGTGCAACCTCAGCAGTGCTGTCACACAGAATACTGTGCTGTTACTATGTACAGTGTAACCTCAGCAGCGCTGTCACACAGAATACTGTGCTGTTCCTATACACAGTGCAACCTTGCAGTGCTGTCATACAGAATACTGTGTTGTTCCTACATACAGTGCCACCTCAGCAGCGCTGTCAGACAGAATACGTTGTTATTCCTATGTACTGTGTGCCCCCAGCAGCAATTTCACACAAAATACTGTGCTGTTCCTATGCACAGAGCACCACCGGCAGCACTGTCACACAGAATACTGTGCTGTTACTATGTACAGTGTAACCTCAGTAGCGCTGTCACACAGAATACTGTGCTGTTGCTATGTACAGTGCAATTTCAGCAGTGCTGTAAGACAGAATACTGTGCTGTTCCTATGTAGAGTGCACCCCCAGCAGTGTGGTCATACAGAATACTGTGCTGCTCCTACATACAGTGCACTCCCAGCAGTGCTGTCACACAGAATACTGAGCTGTTCCTATGTAGACTGCACCACCAGCAGCACTTTCACACAGAATACTATGCTGTAAATATGTACAGTGCGCCCCCAGCAGCACTGTCAGACAGAATACTGTGCAGTTCCTATGTACAGTGTGCCCTCAGCAGTGCAGTCACATGGAATACTGTGCTGTTCCTATGTACAGTACACCACAGCAGCGCTGTCACGCAGAATACTGTGCTGTTCCTATGTACAGTGCACCCTCAGTGGTGTCACACAGAATACTATGTATTCCTATGTACAATGCATCCCCAGCAGCGCTGTCACACTGAATACTGTGCTGTTCTTCTGTAGAGTGCACCCCCAGCAGCGCTGTCACAAAGAATACTGTGCTTTTCCTATGTACAGTGCAGCCTCAGCAGTGCTGTCACATAGAATACTGTGTCGTTCCTACGTACAGTGCAACCTCAGCAGTGCTGTCACACAAAATACTGTGCTGTTCCTATGCACAGTGCAACCTCCGCAGTGCTGCACACAGAATACTGTGCTGTTCCTACATACAGTGCCACCTCAGCAGCGTTGTCACACAGAATACTGTGTTATTCTTATTTACAGTGTGCCCCCAGCAGCACTTTCACGAAGAATACTGAGCTGTTCCTATGCAGAGCACCCCAGCAGCACTGTTACACAGAATTCTGTGCTGTTCCTATGTACAGTGCAACCTCAGCAGCGCTGTCACACAGAATACTGTGCTATTCCTATGTAGAGTGCACCCCCAGCAGCGCTGTCACACAGAATACTGTGCTATTCCTATGCACAGTGCAACCTCCGCAGTGCTGCACACAGAATACTGTGCTGTTCCTACATACAGTGCCACCTCAGCAGCGTTGTCACACAGAATACTGTGTTATTCTTATTTACAGTGTGCCCCCAGCAGCACTTTCATGAAGAATACTGAGCTGTTCCTATGCACAGAGCACCCCCAGCAGCACTGTTACACAGAATTCTGTGCTGTTCCTATGTACAGTGCAACCTCAGCAGCGCTGTCACACAGAATACTGTGCTATTCCTATGTAGAGTGCACCCCCAGCAGCACTGTCACACAGAATACTGTGCTGCTCCATCATACAGTGCACCTCAGCAGTGCTGACACACAGAATATTGAGCTGTTCCTATTTACAGGGCACCCTCAGTGGTGTCACACAGAGTACTGTGCTGTTCTTATGTGCAGTGCATCCCCAGCAGCGCTGTCACTCAGAATACTGTGCTGTTCCTATGTAGAGTGCACACCCAGCAGTGCTGTCACATAGAATACTGTGCTGTTCCTATGTAGAGTGCACCCCCAGCAGCGTTGTCACAAAGAATACTGTGCTGCTCCTATATACAGTACGCCTCCAGCAGTGCTGTAACACAGAATACTAAGCTGTTCCTATGTAGGGTACACCCCCAGCAGCACTTTCACACAGAATACTGTGCTGTTCCTATGTACAGTGCAACCTCAGCAGTGCTGTCACACAAAATACTGTGCTGTTCCTATGTACAGTGCACCCTCAGCAGCACTGTCAGACTGAATGTTGTGCTGTTCCTATGTACAGGGCACCCCCAGCAGTGCAGTCACACAGAATACTGAGCTGTTCCTACATAGAGTGCACCCACAGCAGCACTTTCACACAGAATACTGTGCTGCTCCTATATACAGTGCATCCTCAGCAGAACTGTCAGACCAATTGTTGTGCTGTTGCTAAGTACAGTGAACCCCCAGCAGTGCTGTCACACTGAATACTGTGCTGCTCCTAAGTACAGTGCACCCCCAGCAGCGCTGTCACAAAGAATACTGTGCTTTTCCTATGTACAGTGCAGCCTCAGCAGTGCTGTCACATAGAATACTGTGTCGTTCCTACGTACAGTGCAACCTCAGCAGTGCTGTCACACAAAATACTGTGCTGTTCCTATGCACAGTGCAACCTCCGCAGTGCTGCACACAGAATACTGTGCTGTTCCTACATACAGTGCCACCTCAGCAGCGTTGTCACACAGAATACTGTGTTATTCTTATTTACAGTGTGCCCCCAGCAGCACTTTCACGAAGAATACTGAGCTGTTCCTATGCACAGAGCACCCCTAGCAGTGCTGTCACAAAGAATACCGTGCTGTTCCTATGAACAGTGCAGCCTCAGCAGTGCTGTCGCACAGAATACTGTGCCATTTCTATGTACAGTGCAACCTCAGCAGCGCTGTCACACAGAATACTGTGCTATTCCTATGCACAGTGCAACCTCTGCAGTGCTGTCACACAGAATACTGTGCTGTTCCTACATACAGTGCCACCTCAGCAGCGTTGTCACACAGAATACTGTGTTATTCTTATTTACAGTGTGCCCCCAGCAGCACTTTCACGAAGAATACTGAGCTGTTCCTATGCACAGAGCACCCCCAGCAGCACTGTTACACAGAATTCTGTGCTGTTCCTATGTACAGTGCAACCTCAGCAGTGCTGTCACACAGAATACTGTGCTATTCCTATGTAGAGTGCACCCCCAGCAGCACTGTCACACAGAATACTGTGCTGCTCCATCATACAGTGCACCTCAGCAGTGCTGACACACAGAATATTGAGCTGTTCCTATTTACAGGGCACCCTCAGTGGTGTCACACAGAGTACTGTGCTGTTCTTATGTGCAGTGCGTCCCCAGCAGTGCTGTCACTCAGAATACTGTGCTGTTCCTATGTAGAGTGCACACCCAGCAGCGCTGTCACATAGAATACTGTGCTGTTCCTATGTAGAGTGCACCCCCAGCAGCGTTGTCACAAAGAATACTGTGCTGCTCCTATATACAGTACGCCTCCAGCAGTGCTGTAACACAGAATACTAAGCCTATGTAGGGTACACCCCCAGCAGCACTTTCACACAGAATACTGTGCTGTTCCTATGTACAGTGCAACCTCAGCAGTGCTGTCACACAAAATACTGTGCTGTTCCTATGTACAGTGCACCCTCAGCAGCACTGTCAGACTGAATGTTGTGCTGTCCCTATGTACAGGGCACCCCCAGCAGTGCAGTCACACAGAATACTGAGCTGTTCCTACATAGAGTGCACCCACAGCAGCACTTTCACACAGAATACTGTGCTGCTCCTATATACAGTGCATCCTCAGCAGAACTGTCAGACCAATTGTTGTGCTGTTGCTAAGTACAGTGCACCCCCAGCAGTGCTGTCACACTGAATACTGTGCTGCTCCTAAGTACAGTGCACACCCACCAGAGCTGTCACACAGAATACTGTGCCGTTCCTATGTACAGTGTGCCCCAGCAGTGCTGTCACATAGAATACTGTGCTGTTCCTATATGCAGTGCACCCCCAGCAGCGCTGTCACACAGAATACTGTGCTGTTCCTATGTATAGTGTCAGTGGCTCAGTAGGTAGCACACTCGCCTCTGAAGCTGAGAGATCAGAGGGCTGTGGGTTCAGTTCCCACATCTGGCACTTGGGTTAATATCCCAGTACTGACACTGTAGTGCAGCATGAGAGGGATGCGGCACTTCTGAGGTGCCGTCTTTCGGATGAGACGTTAAACCGAGATCCCATCTGCCTGGATTGGTGGTAGTTCAGGTGGATGTTAAAGATCCCATGGCACTTATCGAAAAGAGTAGGGGAATTTTTATTGAGAAGAGGACTCCAAACAATATACAAAACAATTATAGTATAACAAAAAACATACAACAAAAAAAAGCAAAACATCAACTCAACCAGTTATCACAATTCACCCATAAAGAAGAACATTTAGCCTGACCATACAACTTCATATCTGAGCTATGTACTGTGTGCAAAGAATTGGTTATATTGAAGAAGAGTTCATCAAATGAAACAATACGCTGTTGAGTAGACCAAAAGCATCTAGATTGCCAAATATAAAAATGAATAACAAAGAAAACTAATAGTAACGTATCAGCAGGATACTTGGTCCATTCACCCCTATTTGTACCATACATTAGAATCTCATAAGAAATTGAAGAAAATAAAGGTTCATTCCATTTTTTTGCCAACCAAACCCAGAAGTGTCTAATATAAGAACAATCCAAAAAAAGGTGTTTCTGTGTCTCCAACACAGAGACACAGTTTTCCCGAGTACACCATCTGTCACGAAGTTGTTTGTGCTTATGTGTATCACCCACAGGTAATCTGCCATAAGAACTTAACCAAACACTATCCCATATAAAGGCTGGTATACGTTTATGGGAAAGCAACATTAAAACTCTTTCTTGAGACTGAGAAGGACAATCAGGAAAAATCAAAGGCTCTGAAAAATCAAAAGAAACAATAGAACTATATAATTGTTTCCTATTCAATGTTTCCATATTAGAAACTGTTAATTTCCATTTCTTCAATAGACAAAAAAACTTCTTTACCATATTTAGGCATTTTAGGGATTTTATGAAAAGAAGACGAATTACCTTTCTTCCAAAACGGTAAACCTAACATAAACCATAACCTTACATAAGGAAACCAAATTTTCATACCAGGCGCTAAAAGTGGACTAAAATTATAGGAAAGAAACATACTTAGAAGAAGGCTACAGGGTGGACATACCAACTCCACTCCGTCTTACACTTCTATATGTGAAACCCCTTTTAATGGGATTCAGTCTGCTCCCCCAAAAAGCTTGAAAGAAGACACTATATACAGAAGTAAATAAGGACAAAGGTGGAGGAAACACATAACTAATATACAAAAAGATCGGTAACAGTAATGATTTAATAAGCAAAACACGTTTACGTTTCGCTATTTGTTTACCTTTCCAACGCGTAACTAATGAGTGAGCCAAATTCAATTTATGAGACCAATTTATGAATGTCATGTCATCATCACTAAATTCAATCCCCAGAATAGTTACAGGTTCTTTAGAAATGGGTATACCAGCAAGTGTGCCAGATTCTGGAATAGGAGAAGAACCAAAAGGGAAACCCTTACTTTTCTCATAATTAATCTTAGAACCTGAAGCCTTGGAAAACAAATCTAATGCAGTACTAATTGTAGGTTCTTCCGTAAGTGCTGATAAACAAACAACTAAGTCATCAGCATATGCTAAAATTTTAATAGGTAATACATTCTCAGCTAGACGGACACCTTCTAAACCATTATGAACACTCACCATACGAATGAAAACATCAATAAAGAACACATATAATAGCAGACGCAATGGACAACCTTGCCTGACTCCTCTGTGTACCGCCACTGGAGAACCAAACCAACCATTAACATTCGGAATAAGAGAAGCAGAGTGATATAAAAACTGTATCCAGTCAATGAAACCTTTAGGTAATCCATAAGCATGCAATACAGAAAACAGAAATTTATGAGAAACACGATCAAATGCTTTTTCCTGATCCAAACTAAGCAAATAACCATGTAAACTACCCAACTGAGATGCTGAAAAAAGTTCCCGTATTATCAATAAATTATCATTTTGGGTTCTACCCAGTATTGAACAGGTTTGATAAGGACTGATCACCAAGTCCACTACCAGAGTCAGTCTACGCAATAAAATTTTGCTTAAGATTTTTAGATCTGTATTTAATAAACTTAATGTTCTCCAATTACGTAAGTCCGTTTTCAAACCTTTTTTATAAAGTAATATCACCAAAGCTTGGTTCATTGAAGGAGCTAACCGGGCCGAAGACAACATATTGTTAAACAAAGAAGTCAAAAGTGGGACTAAATCACTATGAAAAGATCTATAAAAGGCAACCCCAAAGCCATCCGTACCAGGAGCAGAATCTACGTTTAGAGAAAAAATAGCGTTTCACTTCAGCATCAGAAATATCACACAACAGTCGTTGGCTTTCTACTGAATCTAAGTGAGGTAATTGAAGTCCATCAAAGTCTAGTAACTCACACTGAACGCTGTCATCAACCTGATACAAATCAGTCAAGTAATTGCCAACAACTTCCAGTAAAGCTGAAGGAGTCTTTACTAAGTCCCCAGAGGCAGATGTTAATTCTGTAAGAACTCGTTTAACAACCCTATTTTATTAAAGGAGTCCAGTGCACCCTTATGTAATTTCAAACCAAACCTATGTTCAAAGTCTAAAGACTTTGCTCTATCATATCTAAACTTGAACATAAGGTTTTTCACATTACTAATGTGAACACTGTAATCTAACCCTTCAGTTTCAGTTAATGAGATTAATTTTTGCAACTGCTCTCTCAGTCTTAAGTATTCCAAATATTGTAAATTAATCTTAGATCGAGAGTATGATTGGAAAAAAGCTTTCCAATCCCTTTTTGTATCCTCCCACCAAGTAGCAACATCATCATAAAAATCCAGAACTGACAATCTAGCAGACAATTCCGACTGCCAAGCTAATTTAACAGATTCATCGGTCAATAAGGAGGCATTCAGTCTCCATAAATTCTTTTACAACGCAGGGCACCATCCCATGACAAGCGGACAGATAAAGATTTGTGGTCAGAAAATTCACAAACCCTTAAATTAACGTTAGTTACATGTAAAGAAACAGAAAGAAAAAGAAAATCTATCCGGGTAGATAACCTATTTTTAAAGAACGTCCTACCACCCTCTGAGTAAATGCTGCGATAAGCATCCTTAAGTTGAGCAGTATCTAAAATTTGAATTAACTTTTGAGAATGACAAAACAATTTGGACGTCTTCATACCCCTATCATTAACACTAAGAACACAATTAAAATCACCAGCCCAGACAATTAAACGAGAAGTGTACAAATAGGGATGAATGTCATTTAGAAGTGCAACTCTAAGAGCTTTGGTTTGTGGAGCATATATAATAATTAAATGAAATCTTTCACTCCCAAAATTAATATCCAGTAGTAGCGCACGCCCTGGACAAATGTCCACTATCCTAGATACTCTTTAAAGCCAGATTCAAAAATAACACCCCAACCCCATCACAAAGAGATTCTCCATTCGACCAAAACGACATCCCTAAAGACCAAAGATTCCGAGCCTGTTGCACTTCATAAATAGTTTTCAACCTCGTATCCTGGAGACAAATGACATCACTTTTCAAGTGTTGCAAACAAGACATAGTAGTAACCATCTTTTTGTGACATTTCATACTATTAACATTAAGTGTAGTAATTGTTAAAGAAGCCATTGTAATATTAAAACAACAACAAAAAGAAATGAAACTCAGAGTTTTATTACCCATTGAAGAAGATATCAGCAAATAACTTTAGAAACTCGTCTCCACTGCGAGCGTCTAGGAAGACTTTCAGCTTGTACTATGTCACCTTCATCCCCTTCCGAAAAATTGTCTGTAACCACTGAGGTTTTGGAAGAATGGTCAGATTCTTCTCCATCAGAATCTTCCTTCACTCCCAAAACAGCAAAGCTGTTACCTAACTTCCATGACTCAGAAGTGTCACCACTAGTAGAGGCCTTAGGCACCTGCTGAGATGGAACAGGCTTCCCTGATCTGTGGCATTTTTTTGCTGTCACTTTTTTAAAGGGAATTACTTGGGACAAAGGAAGGGGCATCTCTAAATCCTCAGATTTTTCAGCTAAAGTGAGATCAGGCTTAGTGGACAAGGAAACATCTGAGGAACCCATCCCCAAAGGGGACTGAGGCAGGATTTCTTGCATGTCAACCGAAGCAGTAACATCCAGATCAGCTTCAGCAACTGAACTAGATTCTGCACACGGGAAAGAGGGCTGAGGGGGTGAGGAGACTATGGCGGGGGATTGTTTCTGAACCAAATCTACTTGTTGAGCACCCATAATCAACCCTTCATGAGAGGGACAATTATCCCTATTATGGGAAGCCCAAGGACATTTGGCATATCCATGGCCTGTCTGTTCACATAAATTACATTTGAATAAATTTAAACATCTAGCAGCTAAGTGACCAAATTTGAAACAATGAGAGCAACGAGGAGTGTCACAGGCAGTATTAAGATGAGTTCGAGAACCACATTTAAAGCAAGCTTTAGGTTGTCCAACATAAAACAAGCTACCCCTATCCCTCCCCAAAAAGAAACTATTCGGTAAATGCTGAGGTCCATTATTAGAAGAAAACAATTTAACTCTTACTTTCCAACCCCCATTCCAAATTTGTTCACTATCCAGGATAGGAACAGGTTTATCCAGAATTTCACACCTCCTGTGTAACCAAAAAAGAATGTCTTCTATATGTACCCCCTCATTACGAAATAAAATGGTAACTAACTTTACAGAAGGTTTAGTAAGAGGAACTGCAAAAAATGGAATCCAGAGTGGGGAGTTCTTGACAACCTGAAATACTGACCAAAAACGTTCCAGACCTGCAGGGGATTTGAAACTAATATCATAATTAACATTACCCAAATGAATTAGAGCATAAATGTTGGCTGACACAAATTTCATGGAGCCTTTCAGCAAAACTTTAGCTATATAGAGCCTATCAGGGAGGTCTTCTAAATCACCTTTATAAAGTAACCGCACCGCATTCCTACATGGTGCAGGCTCTCCCTTGTTAGA
The DNA here is from genome assembly GCA_016271365.2 of Neoceratodus forsteri. Taxonomy (NCBI): domain Eukaryota; kingdom Metazoa; phylum Chordata; order Ceratodontiformes; family Ceratodontidae; genus Neoceratodus; species Neoceratodus forsteri. The sequence continues at coordinate 19,211,453 of JADMNL010000028.1, forward strand.
GAATAGGTCTGATAGCTTAAATTGGGGGGGGGGAACCCCTCATTTATTACAGGATTCACAACCATAGTTTTAGGTGGTACAGACATAGTGGAGGCTTGACCAGAAGGAAGAGGAACTGCTGCAAGATAATCAGTAACAAGAGCTTGTGTCAAAGAGACAGTTCCTGAAGTAGTGCATTGTAAAGAACATGAAGCCACTGAGGCATTAGCAGGTGTACTATACCGCTGCACCGTAGCATCTGTAGGATCAGGCACCCAGTCACCGGATGGAGTTTGTTGCCACCCAGCTGCAGCAAGAGCTTTTTCTGGTGACCAACTTTTGGAATCTGAGGAGGCCAAAGGAGGTCTAATAGACTGAGCTGGAGACAAACAGCTCACTGCAAGGGACTCAGTAGAGATAGGCTGTTCAAAATTAGTCTCAATACCTGGAGAACCGATTCCCTCTTCCCTGCTGTTAGCCCTTCCCTTCTCAGTGGCATTCAGTAAATTAGTATCCAAGGAAGCTCCCTTCACCACAATTGCAGACATACCTAAACGTTTAGTAGCTTGTGGAGCTGCCGATGAAACACTACTCCGTGAATCCTGCACCCCTTCAGTACAATTACCATCCACCAAGTCAAGATTTAAAGAACTTACAGGACTTGTTACCGGAGGCAGTACGCTGGACACAGGCTGACTATGCGAGGCAGACAAACAAGGAGAATCCCCCGACGTCGCGTCACTAGATCGCGACCAGGAAGTACAGGCAGCCGAATTGGACAAAACGGAAACATCAGACCGCAAAGCGGCAATTTCCATCAATAACGATTCTTTACATTTCTTACAGCATTCAGCCTCAGCAATCACATCGTTGAGCAGGTGTTCCTTCTGCAGAAGAACATCAGATGAGTCCAGCTTAACACAGCACTTGTCAGGTTTGACAGAAGCATTTTTTAACAGCACTTCATTTGTTGCAAAAAATTCCTGTGGCATGGAGGCATCTTGCATTTCAACAACGAAACTCAAATCTCCGGACTCTTCTGGTGCAGGGGAGGAAGCCCACTCCCACATCTCCATCACATCCGTCCTCTCCGAAGGTTGGGTAGCAGTGGCCATCTTGCGTCCGTCCACCAAAGATTCCCCCTCCGAAGAGTAGGGAAATTTCCCCGGTGTCCTGGCCAAATTTCCCTCATTTACTAAAAATACCACCAACAGCTTAATCTGGTTCAAGGTCAGTTGGCATTCATCTTGTATCCCCCTCCCCCCGGGTCGTGCCTGAAAATAGGCAGGATTTGCCTAGTGCACTTACCTGGTCAACAAAAACTAAATAAATAAATAAATAAATAGTGCACCCCAGCAGCACTGTCACACAGAATACTGTGCTGTTCCTATATACAGTATGCCCCAGTAGTGCTGTCACATAGAATACTGTGCAGTTCCTATGTACAGTGCATCCTCAGCGGTGTCACACAGAATACTGTGCTGTTCCTATATACAGTGCCACCTCAGCAGCGCTGTCACACAGAATACGTTGTTATTCCTATGTACTGTGAGCCCCCAGCAGCAATTTCACACAGAATACTGTGCTGTTCCTATGTACAGTGCAACCTCAGCAGCGCTGTCACACAGAATACTGTGCTGTTGCTATGTACAGTGCAAATTCAGCAGTGCTGTCAGACAGAATACTGTGCTGTTCCTATGTAGAGTGCACCCCCAGCAGTGCGGTCACACAGAACACTGTGCTGCTCCTACATACAGTGCACTCCCAGCAGTGCTGTCACACAGAATACTGAGCTGTTCCTATGTAGACTGCACCACCAGCAGCACTTTCACACAGAATACTATGCTGTTCCTATGTACGGTGCGCCCCCAGCAGCACTGTCACACAGAATACTGTGCAGTTCCTATGTACAGTGTGCCCTCAGCAGCACAGTCACACAAAATACTGTGCTGTTCCAATGTACAGTACACCCCAGCAGCGCTGTCACACAGAATACTGTGCTGTTCCTATGTACAGTGCACCCTCAGCGGTGTCACACAGAATACTATGTGTTCCTATGTACACTGCATCCCCAGCAGTGCTGTCACACAGAATGCTGTGCTGTTCTTCTGTAGAGTGCACCCCCAGCAGCGCTGTCACATAGAATATTGTGTCGTTCCTATGTACAGTGCAACCTCAGCAGTCCTGCACACAGAATACTGTGCTGTTCCTACATACAGTGCCATCTCAGCAGCGCTGACACAGAATACTGTGTTATTCCTATGTACAGTGCACCCCCTGCAGCACTTTCACGAAGAATACTGAGCTGTTCCTATGCACAGAGCGCCCCTAGCAGTGCTGTCACACAGAAAACTGTGCTGTTCCTATATACAGTGCAAACTCAGCAGTGCTGTCACACAAAATACTATGCTGTTCCTACGTACAGTGCAACCTCAGCAGCGCTGTCACACAGAATATTGTGTTATTCCTATGTACAGTGCACCCACAGCAGCGCTGTCACACAGAATACTTTGCTGTTCCTATGTACAGTGTGCCCCCAACAGCGCTGTCACACAGAATACTGTGCTGTTCCTATACACAGTACACCCCAGCAGCGCTGTCACATAGAATACTGTGCTGTTCCTATGTAGAGTGGACCCTCAGCAGACTCACACAGAATACTATACTGTTTCTAAGTACACTGCAACCTCAGCAGTGCTGTCACACAAAATACTGTGCTCTTTCTATGTACTGTGCACACTCAGCAGCACTGTCAGTCAGAATGTTGTGCTGTCCCTATATACAGTGCACCCCCAGTGGCACTTTAACACAGAATACTGTGCTGCACCTATATACAGTGTGTCCTCAGCAGCACTGTCAGACAGATTGTTGTGCTGTTGCTAAGTACAGTGCACCCCCAGCAGTGCTCTCACACAGAATTCTGTGCTGTTCCTGTGTACAGTGCACACACAGCAGCGCTGTCACACAGAATACTGTGCTGTTCCTATGTACATTACACCCAAGCAGCACTGTCACACAGAATACTGTGCTGTTCCTATGTAGAGTGCGTCCCCAGCAGCGCTGTCAAACAGATGACTGTGCTGTTCCTATGTACATTACGCCCCAGCAGCGCTGTCACACAGAATACTGTGCTGTTATTATGTACATTACACCCGAGCAGTGCTGTCACACAGAATACTGTGCTGTTCCTATGTACAGTGTGTCAACATCAGCACTTTCACATGGAATACTGTGCTGTTCCTATGCACAGAGCACCCCCAGCAGCACTGTCACACAGAATACTGTGCTGTTCCAATGTACAGTGCAACTTCAGTAGTGCTGTCAGACAGAATACTGTGCTGTTCCTATGTAGAATGCACCCACAGCAGCGCAGTCACACAGAATACTGTGCTGTTCCTACATACAGTGCACCCCAGCAGTGCTGTCATACAGAATGCTGAGCTGTTCCTATGTAGAGTGCACCACCAGCAGCACTTTCCCACAGAATACTTTGCTGTTCCTATGTACAGTGTGCCCCCAGCAGCACTGTCACACAGAATACTGTGCTATTCCTGTGTACAGTGCACCTCCAGCAGCACTGTCACACAGAATACTGTGCTGTTCCTGTGTACAGTACGCCCCAGCAGCACTGTAACACAGAATACTGTGCTGTTCCTATGTAGAGTGCAGCCCCAGCAGCGTTGTCACAAAGAATACTGTGCTGCTCCTATATACAGTGCACCTCCAGCAGTGCTGTCACACAGAATACTAAGCTGTTCCTATATAGAGTAAACCACGACCAGCACTTTCACATCAAATACTGTGCTGTTCTTATGTACAGTGCATCCTCAGCACTGCTGTTAGACCAAATACTGTGCTGTTCTAATGTAGAGTGCACCCCCAGCAGCGCTGTCACACGGAATACTGTGCTGCTTCTACATACAGTGCCCCCCTGCATTGCTGTCACACAGAATACTGAGCTGTTCCTATGTAGAGTGCACCCCCAGCAACACTTTCACACAGAATTCTGTGCTGTTCCTGTGTACAGTGCGCACAGAGCAGCGCTGTCACACAGAATACTGCGCAATTCCTATGTACAGTGCAACCTCAGCAGCGCTGTCACACAGAATACTGTGTCATTCATATGTACAGAGCAACTTCAGCAGCACTGTCACACAGAATACTGTGGTGTTCCTATGTACAGTGCACCCCCAGCAGTGCTGTCACACAGAATACTGTGCTGTTCCTATGTAGACTGCACCCCCAGCTGCTCTGTCACAATGAATACTGTGCTGCTCCTATATACAGTGCTACTCCAGCAGTGCTGTCACACAGAATACAAAGCTGTTCCTATGTAAAGTACACCCCCAGCAGCACTTTCACACAGAATACTGTGGTGTTCCTGTGTAACGTGCAATCTCATCAGTGCTGTCACACAAAATACTGTGCTATTCCTATGTACAGTGCACTCTCAGCAGCACTGTCAAACTGAATGTTGTGCTGTCCTTATGTTCAGGGCACCTGCAGCTGCGCTGTCACACAGAATACTGAGCAGTTCCTATGTACCGTGCACCCACAGCAGCACTGTCTGACTGAATGTTGTGCTGTCCCTATGTACAAGGCACTCCCAGCAGTGCTGTCACACAGAGTTCTGTGCTCTTCCTATGTACAGTGCAACTTCAGCAGCGCTGTCACACAGAATACTGTGCTGCTCCTAAGTACAGTGCTCCGCAGCAGTGATGTCACACAGAATATTGTGCCACTCCTATGTACAGGGCGCCCACAGCAGCGCTGTCACACAGAATACTGTGCTGCTCCTAAGTACAGTGCTCCGCAGCAGTGATGTCACACAGAATATTGTGCCACTCCTATGTACAGTGCACCCTCAGCAGCGCTGTCACACTAAATACCTTGCTCTTCCAATGTACAGTGCACTCACAGTAGCGCTGTCACACAGAAAGCTGTCCTGTGCCTACGTACAGTGCATCCCAGCAGCGCTGTCACACAGAATACTCTGCTGTTCCTATGTACGGTGCACCCCGAGCAGCACTGTCACACAGGATACTGTGCTGGTCCTATGTACAGTGCACCCCCAGCAGTGCTGCGACATTTCTTTTCCTTTGTAAAATGTGCCCACAGCAGTGCTGTGACACAGAATACTGTGCTGCTCCTATGTACAGTGTGAACCCAGCAGCGCTGTCACAGAGAATACTGTGCTTTTCCTATGTACAGCACACACCCAGAATGCTGTCACACAGAATACTGTTCTGTTCCTATGTATAGTGCTCCCTCAATGGTGCTCTCACAAAGAATACTGAGCTGCTCCTATGTACAGTGCGCACCAAGCAGCGCTGTCACTCAGAATATTGTGCTGTTCCTTTGTACATTGTGCCGCCGGCACTGCTGTAACAGAGAATACTGTACTGTTACTAAGTACGGTGCAACCAAAGCAGCTCTGTGACATTTCTTTTCCTAAGTACACTGTGCCCCCTGCAGCGCTGTCACACAGTATACTGTGCTGTTCCTATGTACAGCACTCCCCCAGTGTGCTGTCACACACAATACTGAGCTGCCCTTATGTACAGTGCGCCCCCAGAAGTGCTGTCATACTGAAAACTGTACTGTTCCTATGTACAGTGCACCCCCAGCAGTGCTGTCACACAGATTAGTGAGTTGTTCCTATGTATAGTGGACCCTCAGCAGCGCAGTCACACAGAATACTGTGGTGTTCCAATGTACAGTACACCCTCAGCAGCGCTGTCACACTAAATACCTTGCTGTTCCTATGTACAGTGCACCCACAGTAGTGCTGTCAGACAGAATGTTGTGCTGTGCCTATGTACAGTGCACCCCCAGCAGCACTGTCACACAGAATACTCTGCTGTTCCTATGTACAGTGCACCCCCAGCAGCGCTGTCACACCGGATACTGTGCTGGTCCTATGTACAGTGCACCCCTAGCAGTGCTGCAACATTTCTGTTCCTTTGTACAATGCACCCCCAGCAGTGCTGTGACACAGAATACTGTGCTACCCCTATGTACAGTGCATCCCAGCAATGATGTCACACAGAATATTGTGCCACTCCTATCTCCAGAGTGCCCACAGTAGCGCTGTCACACAGAATACTGTGCTGCCGTTATGTACCGAGCACCCCAGCAGCGCTGTCTTACGGAATACTGTGCTGCTCCTATGTAATATGTGACTAAAGCTGCGCTGTCACTCAGAATACTGCACTGCTCCAATGTACAGTGTGCCCCCACAGCAGAATTGTCCCTCAGGATACCGCGCTGCTCCTATGTAGTGTGCGCCCCCACAGCAACGCTGTCACTAAGAATACTGTGCTGTTCTTATGTACAGTACACCCCAGCAGTGCTGTCACACAGAATACAGTGCTGTTCCTATGTCGAGTGCTCCCCCAGCAGCACTGTCACACAGAATACTGTGCTGCTCCTACATACAGTGCACCCCCAGCAGTGCTGTCACACAGAATGCTGAGCTGTTTGTATGTAGAGTGCACCACCAGCAGCACTTTCACACAGAATACTGTGCTGTTCCTATGTACAGTGCACCCCCGGCAGTGCTGTCACAGAGAATTCTGTGCTGTTCCTATGTACAGTGCACCCCCAGAAGGGCTGTCACACAGAATACTGTGATGTTTCTATGAACATTACAACCCAGCAGCGCTGTCTCACAGAATACTGTGCTGTTACTATGTACAGTGCACCCTCAGCTGTGTCACACAGATTACTGTGCTGTTCCTATCTACAGTTCATCCCCATCAGCGCTGTCACAAATAATACAGTGCTGCTCCTATATACAGTGCTCCCCCCAGCTTTGCTGTCACACAGAATACTGTACTGTTCCTATGTACAGTGCACCCTCAGTGGTGTCACACAGAATACTGTGTGTTCCTATGTACAGTGCATCCCCAGCAGTGCTGTCACACAGAATACTGTGCTGCTCTTAAGTACAGTGCACCCCAGCAGTGATGTCACACAGAATACTGTGCCGTTCCTATGTACAGTGTGCCCCATCAATGATGTCACACAGAATATTGTGCCGTTCCTATGTACAGTGCGACCACAGCAGCGCTATCACACAGAATACTGTGCTGCTCCTATGTACAGTGTGCCCCCAGCAGTGCTATCACTTAGAATATTCTGCTGCTGCTAGGTGCAGTGCACCTCCAGCAGTGCTGTCACACAGAATACTGTGCTGATCCTATGTACAGTGTGCTCCCAGCAGTGCTGTAACACAGAATACTGTGCTTATCCTATGTACCGAGCACCCCAGCAGCGCAGTCTTATGGAATACTGTACTGCTCCTATGAACCATGTGACCAAAGCAGCGCTGTCACACAGAATACTGCACTGCTCCTATGTACAGTGTGCCCCACAGCAGCACTGTCACACAGAATACTGTGCTGTTCCTATGTACAGTGCACCCCCAGCAGCGCTCAGACAGAATACTGTGCTGCTCCTATGTACAGTTCACCCCCAGCAGCGCTGTCACACAGAATACTGTACTGATCCCATCTACAGTGCATCCCCTGCCATGCTGTCACACAGAATGCTGTGCTTTTCATATGTACAGCACACACCCAGCATGCTGTCACACAGAATACTGTTCTGTTCCTATGTATAGTGCTCCCCCATCGGTGCTCTCACAAAGAATACTGTGCTGCTCCAATGTACAGTGCACACCAAGCAGCACTGTCACTCAGAATACTGTGCTGTTCCATTGTACAGTGTGCCACCGGCACTGCTGTCACAGAGAATACTGCGCTGTTGATAAGTACAGTGCACCCAGAGCAGCTCTGTGACATTTCTGTTCCTATGTACAGTACGCCCCAGCAGTGCTGTGACACAGAATACAGTGCTGTTCCTTTGTACAGCACAACCCCAGTGTGCTGTCACACACAATACTGCACCGCTCTTTTGTACAATGCACCCCCAGCAGCGCTGTCACACAGAAAACTGTACTGTTCCTATGTACAGTGCACCCCTAGCAGCGCTGTCACACAGTATACTGTGTTGTTCCTCTGTATACTGCACCCCAACAGCACTGTCACACAGAATACTGTGGTATTCCTATGTACAGTGCACCTTCAGTAGCGCTGTCACACAGAAAACTGTACTGTTCCTATGTACAGTGCACCCTCAGCTGCCCTGTCACACAGAATACTGTCTTGTTCCTATGTATAGTGCACCCTCAGCAGCACTGTCACACAGAATACAGTGGTGTTCCTATGTACAGTGCACCCCCAGCAGCACTGTCACACAGAATACTGTGCTATTCCTATGTAGAGTGCACCCCCAGCAGCAATGTCACAAAAAATACTGTGCTGCTCCTATATACAGTGCACCTCCAGCAGTGCTGTCACACAGAATACAAAGCTGTTCCTATGTAGAGTACACCCCAAGCAGCACTTTCACACAGAATACTGTGCTGTTCCTATGTAAAGTGCAAACTCAGCAGTGCTGTCACACAAAATACTGTGCTATTCCTATGTACAGTGCACCCTCAGCAGCACTATCAAACTGAATGTTGTGCTGTACTTATGTACACGGCACCCGCAGCTGCACTATTACACAGAATACTGAGCTGTTCCTATGTACCGTGCACACACAGCAGCACTGTCTGACTGAATGTTGTGCTGTCCCTATGTACAGGGCACTCCCAGCTGCACTGTCAAAAAGAATACTGAGCTGTTCCTATGTAGAGTGCACCCCCAGCAGCATTTTCACACAGAGTACTGTGCTGGTCGTACAGAGTGTCCTCAGCAGCACTGTCAGACAGATTGTTGTGCTGTTGCTTAATACAGTGCACCGTCAGCAGTGCTGTCATACAGAATACTGTGCTGTTCCTTTGTACCGTGCAACTTCAGCAGAGTTGTCACACAGAATACAGTGCTGCTCCTACGTTAAGTCCCCGAGAAGCGCTGTCAGAAGAAATACTGTGCTGCTCCTAAGTAAAGTGCATCCCAGCAGTGCTGTCACACAGAATACTGTGCTGTTCCTATGTTCAGTGCACCCTCAGCAGTGTCACACAGAATCCTGTACTGTTCCTATGTACAGTGCACCTCCAGCAGCGCAGTCACACAGGATATTGTGCTGGTCCAATGTACAGTGCTCCCCCAGCAGTGCTGGGACATTTCTGTTCCTTTGTACAATGTGCTTCCAGCAGTGCTGTGACACAGAATACTATGCTTTTCCTATGTACAGTGTGCCCCCACCAGCACTGTCACACAGAGTACTGTACTGCTCCCATCTACAGTGCGCCCCCAGCCACGCTGTCACACAGAATTTTGTGCTTTTCCTATGTACAGCACACACCCAGTATGCTGTCGCACAGAATACTGTTCTGTTCCTATGTATAATGCTCTCCCAATGGTGCTCTCACAAAGAATACTGAGCTGCACCTACATACAGTGCCCACCAAGCAGCGCTGTCACTCAGAATATTGTACTGTTTCTTTGTACATTGTGCCGCCGGCACTGCTGTAACAGAGAATACAGTACTGTTACTAAGTACGGTGCAACCAAAGCAGCTCTGTGACATTTCTGTTCCTATGTACACCGTGCCCCCTGCAGCGCTGTCACACAGAATACTGTGCCTTTCCTATGTACAGCACGTCCCCAGTGTGCTATCACACACAATACTGTGCTGCCCTTATGTACAGTGCACACCCAGCAGTGCTGTCATACTGAAAACTGTACTGTTCCTATGTACAGTGCACCCTCAGCAGCACTGTCACACAGAATACTGTGCTGCTCCTTTGCACAATGCACCCCCAGCAGCGCTGTCGCACAGATTACTATGCTGTTCCTTTGTGCAGTGCACCCCCAGCAGTGCTGTCACGCAGAATAGTGTGTTGTTCCTATGTACAGTGGACCCTCAGCAGCGCAGTCACACAGAATACTGTGTTGTTCCAATGCACAGTACACCCCCAGCAGCACTGTCACACAGATTACTATGCTGTTCCTATGTACAGTGCACCCCCAGCAGTGCTGTCACACAGAATAGTGTGTTGTTCCTATATATAGTGGACCCTGAGCAGCACAGTCACACAGAATACTGTGCTGCTCCCATGTACAGTGCACCCTCAGCAGCACTGTCACACAGAATACTCTGCTGTTCCTATGTACAGTGCACCCCCAGCAATGCTGTCACATGGGATACTGTTCTGTTCTGGTCCTATGTACAGTGCGCCCTCAGCAGTGCTGTGACATTTCTGTTCCTTTGTACAATGTGCGCCCAGCAGTGCTGTGACACAGAATACTGTGCTTCTCCCATGTACATTGCACCCTCAGCAGCGCTGTCACACAGAATACTGTGCTGCTCCTATGTACAGTGTGCCCACAGTAGCGCTGTCAGACAGAATGTTGTGCTGTGCCTATGTACAGTGCATGCCCAGCAGTGCTGTCATACTGAAAACTGTACTGTTCCTATGTACAGTGCGCCTCAGCAGCGCTGTCGCACAGATTACTATGCTGTTCCTATGTACAGTGCACCCCCAGCAGTGCTGTCACACAGAATAGTGTGTTGTTCCTATATATAGTGGACCCTGAGCAGCACAGTCACACAGAATACTGTGATATTCCTATGTACAGTGCACCCTCAGCAGCGCTGTCACACTAAATACCTTGCTGTTCCTATGTACAGTGTGCCCACAGTAGCGCTGTCAGACAGAATGTTGTGCGGTGCCTATGTACAGTGCACGCCCAGCAATGCTGTCATACTGAACACTGTGTTGTTCCTTTGTACAGTGCGCCTCAGCAGCACTGTCATGCAGAATACTGTGCTGCTCCTTTGCACAATGCACCCCCAGCAGCGCTGTCGCACAGATTACTATGCTGTTCCTATGTACAGTGCACCCCCGGCAGCACTGTCACACAGAATACTCTGCTGTTCCTATGTACAGTGCACCCCCAGCAATGCTGTCACACAGGATACTGTTCTGTTCTGGTCCTATGTACAGTGCGCCCCCAGCAGTGCTGCGACATTTCTGTTCCTTTGTACAATGTGCCCCCAGCAGTGCTGTGACACAGAATACTGTGCTTCTCCTATGTACAGTGCACCCTCAGTAGCACTGTCAGACTGAATGTTGTGCTGTCCTTATGTACAGGGCACCCATAGCTGTGCTGTCACACAAAATACTGTGCTGTACCTATGCACAGTGCACCCTCAGCAGCAATGTCAGAAGGAATGTTGTGCTGTCCTTATGTTCAGGGCACCCCCAGCTGTGCTGTCACACAGAATACTGTGCTGTTCCTATGTAGAGTGCAACTTCAGCAGTGCTGTCACACAGAATACTGTGCTGCTTCTAAGTACAGTGCGCCCCAGCAGTGATGTCACACAGAATATTGTGCCGCTCCTATGTGCAGAGCACCCACAGCAGTGCTGTCACATAGAATACTGTGCTGCTCCTTTGTACAGTGCTCCCTCAGCAGCGCTGTCACACTAAATACCTTGCTGTTCCTATGTACAGTGCACCCACAGTAGCACTGTCAGACAGAATGCTGTGCTGTGCCTATGTACAGTGCGCCCCCAGCTGTGCTGCGACATTTCTGTTCCTTTGTACAATGTGCCCACAGCAGTGCTGTGACACAGAATACTGTGCTGCTTCTATGTACAGTGCACCCCCAGCAGCGCTGTCACAGAATACTGTGCTTTTCCTATGTACAGCACACACGCAGCATGCTGTCACTCAGAATACTGTTCTGTTCCTATGTATAGTGCTCCCCCATCGGTGCTCTCACAAAGAATACTGTGCTGCTCCTATGTACAGTGCACCCCCAGCAGCGCTGTCACAGAATACTGTGCTTTTCCTATGTACAGCACACACGCAGCATGCTGTCACGCAGAATACTGTCCTACTCCTATGCACAGTGCACGCCCAGCAGCGCTGTCACACAGATTACTATGCTGTTCTTATGTACAGTGCACCCCCAGCAGTGCTGTCACACAGAATAGTGTGTTGTTCCTATATATAGTAGACCCTGAGCAGCACAGTCACACAGAATACTGTGATGTTTCTATGTACAGTGCACCCTCAGCAGCGTTGTCACACTAAATACCCTGCTGTTCCTATGTACAATACGCCCACAGTAGCGCTGTCAGACAGAATGTTGTGCTGTGCCTATGTACAGTGCACTCCCAGCAGCGCTGTCACACAGAATACTCTGCTGTTCCTATGTACAGTGCACCCCCAGCAACGCTGTCACACAGGATACTGTGCTGTTCCTATGTACAGTGCACCCCCAGCAGTGCTGCGACATTTCTGTTCCGTTGTACAATGTGCCCCCAGCAGTTCTGTGACACAGAATACTGTGCTTCTCCTATGTACAGTGTGCCCCTAGCAGCACTGTCACACAGAGTACTGTACTGCTCCCATCTACAGTGCACCCCCAGCCACGCTGTCACACAGAATACTGTGCTTTTCCTATGTACAGAACACACCCAGCATGCTGTCATACAGAATACTGTTGTTTTCCTATGTGTAGTGCCCCCCCAACGGTGCTCTCACAAAGAATACTGTGCTACTCCTATGTACAGTGCGCATCAAGCAGTGCTGTCACTCAGAATACTGTACTGTTCCTTTGTACAGTGTGCCACCGGCATGGCTGTCATAGAGAATACTGTGCTGTTACTAAGTACAGTGCACCCACAGCAGCTCTGTGACATTTCTGTTCCTATGTACAGTGCACCCCAGCAGTGCTGTGACACAGAATACAGTGCTGTTCCTATGTACAGCACAACCCCAGTGTGCTGTCACACACAAAACTGTGCTGCTCTTCTGTACAATGGGCCCCCAGCAGCACTGTCACACAGAATACTGTGCTGTTCCTATCTACAGTGCAAGCTCAGCAGTGCTGTCACACAGAATACTGTGCTGCTTCTAAGTACAGTGCGCCCCAGCAGTGATGTCACACAGAATATTGTGCTGCTCCTATGTACAGAGCGCCCACAGCAGTGCTGTGACACAGAATACTGTGCTTTTCCAATGTACAGCACACACCCAGCATGCTGTCACACAGAATACTGTTCTGTTCCTATGTATAGTGCTCCCCCAATGGTGCTCTCACAAAGAATACTGAGCTGCTCCTATGTACAGTGTGCACCAAGCAGTGCTGTCACTCAGAATATTGAGCAGTTCCTTTGTACATTGTGCTGCCGGCACTGCTGTCACAGAGAATACTGTACTGTTACTAAGTACGGTGCAACCAAAGCAGCTCTTTGACATTTCTGTTCCTATGTACACCATGCCCCCTGCAGCGCTGTCACAGAGAATACTGTTCTGTTCTTATGTACAGCACACCCCCAGCGTGCTGTCACATACAATACTGTGCTGCCCTTATGTACAGTGCGCCCCCAGCAGTGCTGTCATACTGAAAACTGTACTGTTCACATGAACAGTGCACCCCCAGCAGCGCTGTCACACAGAACACTGTGTTGTTCCTTTGTACAGTGCACCTCAGCAGCACTGTCACGTAGAATACTATCCTACTCCTATGCACAGTGCACCCCCAGCGGTGCTGTCATGCAGAATACTGTGCTGTTCCTATGTACAGTGCAACCTCAGCAGCACTGTCACGCAGAATACTGTCCTACTCCTATGCACAGTGCACCCCCAGCGGTGCTGTCAAGCAGAATACTGTGCTGTTCCTATGTACAGTGCACCCCCAGCAGCGCTGTCACACAGATTACTATGCTGTTCCTATGTGCAGTGCACCTCCACCATTGCTGTCACACAGAATAGTGTGTTGTTCCTATGTATAGTGGACCCTCAACAGCGCAGTCACACAGAATACTGTGGTGTTCCAATGTACAGTACACCCTCAGCAGCGCTGTCATTCTAAATACCTTGCTGTTGCTATGTACAGTGCAATCAGAGTAGCGCTGTCAGACAGAATGTTGCACTGTGCCTATATACAGTGCACCCAAGCAGTGCTGTCACACAGAATACGCTGCTGTTTCTATGTTCAGTGCACCCCCAGCAGCACTGTCACACAGGATACTGTGCTGGTTCTATGTACAGTGCGCCCCCAGCAGTGCTGCGACATTTCTGTTCTTTTGTACAGTGTGCCCCAGCAGCGCTGTCACACAGAATACTGTACTGCTTCCATCTACAGTGCGCCCCCTGCCGCACTGTCACAGAGAATACTGTGCTTTTCCTATGTACAGCACACACCCAGCATGCTGTCACACAAAATACTGTTCTGTTCCTATGTATGGTGCTCCCCCATCGGTGCTCTCACAAAGAATATTGTGCTTCTCCAATGTACAGTGTGCACCAAGCAACGCTGTCACTCAGAATAATGTGCTGTTCCATTGTACAGTGTGCCACCGACACTGCTGTCACAGAGAACACTGTGCTATTACTAAGTACAGTGCACCCACTGAAGCTCTGTGACATTTCTGTTCCTATGTACAATGCGCCCCCAGCAGCGCTGTCACACAGAAAACCTTACTGTTCCTATGTACAGTGCACCCTTAGCAGCGCTGTCACATAGAATACTGTGCTGTTCCTCTGTATACTGCACCCCCAGCAGCACTGTCACACAGAATACTGTGGTATTCCTATGTACAGTGCACCTTCAGTAGCGCTGTCACACAGAAAACTGTACTGTTCCTATGTACAGTGCACCTGTCAGCTGCCCTGTCACACAGAGTACTGTCTTGTTCCTATGTATAGTGCACCCTCAGCAGCGCTGTCACACAGAATACGGTGGTGTTCCTATGTACAGTGCACCCCCAGCAGCACTGTCACACAGAATTCTGTACTGTTCCTATGTAGAGTGCACCCCCAGCAGCTCTGTCAAAAAGAATACTGTGCTACTCCTATATACAGTGCGCCTCCAGCAGTGCTGTCACACAAAATTCTGTGCTATTCCTAGGTACAGTGCACTCTCAGCAACACTGTCAGACTGAATGTTGTGCTGTCCCTATGTACAGGGCACTCCCAGCTGCACTGTCACACAGAATACTGAGCTGTTCCTATGTAGAGTGCATCCCCCAGCAGCACTTCACACAGAATACTGTCTTGTTCATATGTATAGTGCACCCTCAGCAGCGTTGTCACACAGAATACGGTGGTGTTCCTATGTACAGTGCACCCCCAGCAGCACTGTCACACAGAATTCTGTACTGTTCCTATGTAGAGTGCACCCCCAGCAGCTCTGTCAAAAAGAATACTGTGCTACTCCTATATACAGTGCTCCTCCAGCAGTGCTGTCACACAAAATTCTGTGCTATTCCTAGGTACAGTGCACCCTCAGCAACACTGTCAGACTGAATGTTGTGCTGTCCCTATGTACAGGGCACTCCCAGCTGCACTGTCACACAGAATACTGAGCTGTTCCTATGTAGAGTGCACCCACAGCAGCATTTTCACACAGAATACAGTGGTGCTCCTTCAGAGTGTCCTCAGCAGCACTGTCAGACAGATTGTTGTGCTGTTGCTAAGTACAGTGCACCCCCAGCAGTGCTGTCATACAGAATACTGTGATGTTCCTATGTACAGTGCAACTTCAGCAGTGCTGTCACACAGAATACAGTGCTGCTTCTACGTAAAGTGAGCCCCAAGCAGCGCTGTCACACAAAATACTGTGCTGCTCCTAAGTAAAGTGTATCCCAGCAGTGATGTCACACAGAATACTGTGCTGTTCATATGTACAGTGCAACTTCAGCAGTAGTGTCACAAAGAATACAGTGCTGCTCTTACGTAAAGTGAGCCCCGAGCAGCACTGTCACACAAAATACTGTGCTGCTCCTAAGTAAAGTGTATCCCAGCAGTGATGTCACACAGAATATTGTGCCACTGCTATGTACAGAGTGCCCACAGCAGTGCTGTCACAAAGAATACTGTGCTGTTCCTATGTACAGTGCACCCTCAGCAGTGTTACACAGAATACTGTACTGTTCCTATGTACTGTGCACCTCCAGCGGCGCAGTCGCACAGATTACTGTGCTGCTGCCATGTACAGTATGGCCCCAGCTGCTCTGTCACACAGAATACTGTGGTATTCCTATGTACAGTGCACCTTCAGTAGCGCTGTCCCACAGAAAACTGTACTGTTCCTATGTATAGTGCACCCTTAGCAGCGCTGTCACACAGAATACTGTGCTGTTCCTATGTATAGTGCACCCTTAGCAGCGCTGTCACACAGAATACTGTGCTGTTCCTATGTAGACTGCACCCCCAGCAGCTCTGTCACAAAGAATACTGTGCTGCTGCTATATACAGTGCACCTCCAGCAGTGCTGTCACACAGAATTCACAGCTGTTCCTACGTAGAGTACACCGCTTGCAGCACTTTCACACAGAATACTGTGCTGTTCCAATGTAAAGTGCAACCTCATCATTGCTGTCACATAAAATACTGTGTTATTTCTATGTACAGTGCACCCTCAGCAGCACTGTCTGACTGAATGTTGTGCTGTTCCTATGTACAGGGCACTCCCAGCTGCACTGTCACACAGAATACTGAGCTGCTCCTATGTAGAGTGCACCCACAGCAGCATTTTCACACAGAATACTGTGCTGCTCCTACAGTGTGTCCTCAGCAGCACTGTCAGACAGATTGTTGTGCTGTTGCTAAGTACAGTGCACCCCCAGCAGTGCTGTCATACAGAATACTGTGCTGTTCCTATGTACAGTGCAACTTCAGCAGTGATGTCATACAGAATATTGTGCCGCTTCTATGTACAGAGTGCCCACAGCAGCGCTGTCACACAGAATACTGTGCTGCTCCTATGTACAGTGCACCCCCAGCAGTGCTGTCACACAGAATACTGAGCTGTACCTATGTAGAGTGCACCACCAGCAGCACTTTCACACAGAACACTGTGCTGTTCCTATGTACAGTGTGCCTCTGGCAGCGCTGTCACACAGAATACTGTGCTGTTCCTATGTACAGTGCGCCCACAGCAGGGATGTCACACAGAATGCTGTGCTGTTCCTATCTACAGTGCAAGCTCAGCAGCAGTGTCACACAAAATACTGTGCTGTTCCTATGTAGAGTGCACCCACAGCAGCATTTTCACACAGAATACTGTGCTGCTCCTATATACAGTGTGTCCTGAGCAGCACTGTTAGACAAATTGTTGTGCTGTTGCTAAGTACAGTGCATCCCCAGTAGTGCTGTCACACAGAATACTGTGCTGTTCCTAAGTGCAGTGTAACTTCAGCAGTGCTGTCACACAGAATACTGTGCTGCTCCTAAGTACAGTGCACCCCAGCAATGATGTCACACAGAATATTGTGCCACTCATATGTACAGTGCACCCGAGCAGCGCTGTTTTATGGAATACTGTACTGCTCCTATGTAACATGTGACCAAAGCAGCGCTGTCACACAGAATACTGCACTGCTCCTAAGTACAGTGTGCCCCCACAGCAGCGCTGTCACACAGAATACTGCACTGCTCCTATGTACAGTGCACCCCCACAGCAGTGCTGTCACACAGAATACTATGCTGTTCCTATGAACAGTTCACCCCTAGCAGTGCTGTCAGACAAATACTGTGCTGTTCCTGTGTACAGTGCACCCCCACAGCAGCACTGTCACACAGAATACTGTGCTGTTCCCACATACAGTACACCTCCGCAGCGCTGTCACAAAGAATACTGTGCTGTTCCTATGTACAGTACGCCCCAGCAGTGGTATCACACAGAATACTGTGCTGTTCCTATGTACAGTGCACTCTCAGCAGTGTCACACAGAATACTGTGCTGCTCCCATGTACAGTATGCCCCCAGCAGCGCTGTCACACAGAATACTGTGCTGCTCCTATGTACAGTTCACACCCCACAGTAGTTTCACTAAGAATACTGTGTTGTTCTTATGTGCAGTGCACCCTCAGCAGCACTGTCAGACAGATTGTTGTGCTGTCCCTATGTACAGGGTACCCCCTAGCTGTGCTGTAACACAGAATACTGAGTTGTTCCTATGTTGAGTGCACCCCCAACAGCACTTTCACACAGAATACTGTGCTGCTCCTATATACAATGCGTCCTCAGCAGCACTGTCAAACAAAATAGTGTGCCGTTCCTGTGTACAGTGCGTCCCCAGCAGCGCTGTCACACAAAATACTGGTCTGCTCCCATGTACACTGCACCCCAGCAGCACTGTCACACAGAATAATGTGCTGCTCCTATCTATAGTGTGTCCCCAGCAGCGCTGTCACACAGAATACTGTGCTGCTTCTATGTACCATGCGACCACAGCAGCGCTGTCACACAGAGTACTGTGCTACTCCCATGTACAGTGCACTCCCAGCAGTGCAGACACCAGAATACTGCGCTGTTCCTATGCACAGTGCGCCCCAAGCAGTGCTGTCATAAGGAATACTCTGCCATTCCTATGTACAGTGTGCCTCCAGCAGTGCTGTCACACAGACAACTGTGCTGGTCCCATGTACACTGCACCCCCAGCAGCGCTGTCACACAGAATACTGTGCCGCTCCTATGTACAGTGCACCATAAAGCAGCGCTAAGAATACTGTGCCGCTTCTATGTACAGCGTGCCCCCAGCAGCACTGTGACACAGAATACTGTGCTGTTCCTATGTACAGGACACATCCAGCATGCTGTCACACAGAATACTGTTCTATTCCTATGTACAGTGTGCCCCCAACGGTGCTCTCTCAAAGAATACTGTGTTGCTCCTTAGTACAGTGCTCTCCATGCAGCACTGTCACACAGAATACTGTGTTGTTGCTATGTACAGTGTGCCACCGGCACTGTTGTCACAGAGAAAAATGTGGGGTTCCTAAGTACAGTGCACCCAAAGCAGCTCTTCGACATTTCTGTTCCTATGTACAGTGCGCCCCCAGTAGCGCAGTGACATAGAATATTGTGCTGTTCCTATATACAGCACACTAACAGCATGCTGTCAAACACAATACTGTGCTGCTCCTATGTACAGTGCACCCCCAGCAGCGCTGTCGCACAGAATACTTTGCTGTTCCTATGTACAGTGCACCCACAGAAGCACTGTCACACAGAAAACTGTACGGTTCCTATGTACAGTGCACCCCCAGCAGCGCTGTCACACAGAATACTGTCTTGTTCCTATGTATAGTGCACCCCCAGCAGCGCTGTCACACAGAATACTGTGGTTTTCCTATGTACAGTGCACCCTGAGCAGCACTGTCACACAGGATTCTGTGCTGGTCCTATATTCAGTGCACCCCCAGCAGCGCTGTCACTCAGAACACGCTGCTGTTCCTATGTACTGTGCACCCCCACCAGCGCTGTCTCACAGATTACTCTACTATTCCTGTGTACAGTGCGCCCCCAGCAGCACTGTCACACAGGATACTGTGCTGGTCCATTGTACAGTGCACCCCCAGCAGTGCTGCTACTCAGAATACTTTGCCACTCCTATGCACAGTGAACTCCCATCATCACTGTCACACAGAATACTGGGCATTTCCTATACACAGTGTGCTCACAGCAGTGCTGTCACACTGAATACTGTGCTCTTCCTACATACAGTGCACCCCCTGCGGCGCTGTGACACAGAATACTGTGCTGTACAGTGTGCCATCAGCATCACTGTCAAACAGAATACTGTGCTGATCCAATGTACAGTGTGCCCCCAGCAGTGCTGTCACACAGAATACTGTGCTGTTCCTATGAAGAGCACACACCCAGCATGCTGTCACACAGAACACTGTTCTGTTAGTATGTATAGTGCTTTCCCAATGGTGCTCTCACAAAGAATACTGTACTGCTCCTATGTACAGTGAGCCATCGGCACTGCTGTCACAGAGAATACTATGCTGTTCCTAAGTACAATGCACCCACAGCAGCTCTGTGACATTTCTGTTCCTATGTACAGTGTGCCCCAGCAGTGCTGTGCCAGAGAAAACTGTACTGTTCCTATGAACAGTGGACCCCCAGCAGCGCTGTCAGACCGAATACTGTCTTGTTCCTACGTATAGTGCACCCTCAGCACTGCTGTCGCACAGAATACTGTGGTGTTCCTATGTACAGTGCACCCCCAGCAGCGCTGTTGTACAGATTACTATGCTGTTCCTATGTACAGTGCACCCCCAGCAGTGCTGTCACACAGAATAGTGTGTTGTTCCTATATATAGTGGACCCTGAGCAGCGCAGTCACACAGAATACTGTGCTGCTCCTATTTACAGTGTGCTCCCAGCAGCGTTGTCACAGAGAATTCTGTGCTTTTCCTATGTACAGCACACACCCAGCATGCTGTCACACAGAATACTGTTCTGTTCCTATGTATAGTGCTCCCCCAATGGTGCTCTCACAAAGAATACTGAGCTGCTCCTATGTACAATGTGCACCAAGCAGCGCTGTCACACAGAATACTGTGCTGTTCCTATGTACAGTGCACCCCCAGCAGTGCTGTCAAAAAGAATACTGTGCTGCTCCTATGTACAGTGCACCCCCCACAGTGCTGCCACACAGAATACTAAGCATTTCCGATGTAGAGTGCACCCCCAGCAGCACTTTCTCTCAGAATACTGTGCTGTTCCTATGTACAGTGCAACCTCAGCAGTTTTGTCACAGAAAATACTGTGCTGTACCTAAGTGCAGTGCACCCTCAGCAGCACTGTCAGACAGAATGTTGTGCTGTTCCTATGTACAGGGTACCCCTAGCTGCACTGTCACACATAATACTGAGCTGTTCCCACATACAGTACACCCCCGCAGCGCTGTCACAAAGAATACTGTGCTGTTCCTATGTACAGTACGCCCCAGCAGTGGTATCACACAGAATACTGTGCTGTTCCTATGTACAGTGCACTCTCAGCAGTGTCACACAGAATACTGTGCTGCTCCCATGTACAGTATGCCCCCAGCAGCGCTGTCACACAGAATACTGTGCTGCTCCTATGTACAGTTCACACCCCACAGTAGTTTCACTAAGAATACTGTGTTGTTCTTATGTGCAGTGCACCCTCAGCAGCACTGTCAGACAGATTGTTGTGCTGTCCCTATGTACAGGGTACCCCTAGCTGCGCTGTAATAACAGAATACTGAGTTGTTCCTATGTTGAGTGCACCCAACAGCACACACAGAATACTGTGTTGCCTTATATACAATGCATCCTCAGCAGCACTGTCAAACAAAATAGTGTGCCGTTCCTGTGTACAGTGCGTCCCCAGCAGCGCTGTCACACAAAATACTGGTCTGCTCCCATGTACACTGCACCCCCAGCAGCACTGTCACACAGAATAATGTACTGCTCCTATCTATAGTGTGTCCCCAGCAGCGCTGTCACACAGAATACTGTGCTGCTTCTATGTACCATGCGACCACAGCAGCGCTGTCACACAGAATACTGTGCTGCTCCTATGTACAGCGTGCTGCCAGCAGTGCTGACACACAGAATATTGTGCTGCTACCATGTACAGTGCACCCCCCCACATCACTGTCACACAAAATACTGTGCTACTCCCATGTACAGTCACTCCCAGTAGTAGTTGTCACACAGAATACTGTGTTGCTGTATGGTGCACCTCAGCAGTGCAAATGAGAAGATGTGCTGTTCCTAGCATAGCCCCTGCAGTGCTGTTACGGAATGCCTGTCGCTTGCGGTTAGTGCTACTCCAGCATTACTTCCTTGCCGGTACATGTTTGTTGCCTATCATATGCACCCCAGCAGCGCTGTCACACAGAATACTGTGCGGCCTCCCATGTACAGTGCACCATAAAGCAGTGCTAAGAATACTGTGCCACTTCTATGTACAGCGTGCTCCCAGCAGCACTGTGACACAGAATACTGTGCTGTTCCTATGTACAGGACACATCCAGCATGCTGTCACACAGAATACTGTTCTATTCCTATGTACAGTGTGCCCTCAATGGTACTCTCCTGAAGAATACTGTGCTGCTCCTATGTACAGTGCACTACAAGCAGCGCTCTCACCCAGAATACTGTGCTGTTCCTAAGAACAGTGCACCCACAGCAGCTCTTTGACATTTCTGTTCCTATGTACAGTGCACCCTCAGCAGTGCAGTGACATAGAATACTGTGCTGCTCCTATGTACAGTGCACCCACAGAAGCACTGTCACGCAGAAAACTGTATGGTTCCTATGTACAGTGCACCCCCAGCAGCGCTGTCACACAGAATACTGTCTTGTTCCTATGTATAGTGCACCCCGAGCAGCGCTATCACACAGAATATGGTGGTGTTCTCTTGTACAGTGCACCCCAAGCAGCACTGTGAAGTTTCTGCTCCTATGTACAGTGCGCCCCCAGCTGTGCTGTGACACAGAATGCTGTGCTGTTCCTATGTACAGCACATCCCCAGCAGTGCTTTCACACAGAATACTGTTCTGCTGCTATGCACAGTGCACCCCCAGCAGCGCTGTCACACAGAATACTGTATTGTTACTATGTACAATTCACCATCAGTAGTGCTGTCACACAGAATACTGTGCTGTTATTATGCACTGTGCATCCTCAGCAGTGCTGTCACCCAGAATACTGTGCTTTTCCTATGTACAGTGTGCCCCCAGCATGCTGTCACACAGAATACGGTTCTATTCTTAAGCATAGTGCTTCCCCAATGGTGCTCTTATGAGCCCATAGAAAAACCACAGTATTCTGTGCGACAGCGCTGCTGGGGGTGCACTGTTCATAGGAACAGCACAGTAATCTGTGTGACAGTGCTGCTGAGGTTGCACTGTACATAGGAACACCACAGCAGTCTCTGTCACAGCACTGCTGGGGCACACTGTACATAGGAATAGAAATGTCACAGAGCTGCAGTGGGTGCACTGTACTTAGTAACAGCACAGTATTCTCTGTGACAGCCATGCCGACGGCTTACTTTGTGAGAGCACCATTAGGGAAGCACTATACACAGGAACAGAACAGTGTTCTGTGTGACAGCATGCTGGGTGTGTGCTCTACATAGGAACAGCACAGTATTCTGTGTGACAGCACTGCTGGAGGTGCACTGTACATAAGAACAGCACAGTATTCTGTTTGACAGTGATGCTGGGGGTGCGCTGTACATAGGAACAGTACAGTATTCTGTGTGACAGCGCTGCTTGGGGCTCACTGTACATTGGATCAGCACAGTATTCTGTTTGACAGTGATGTTGGGGGTGCACTGTACATAGGAGCAGCACAGTATTCTGAGTGACAGCGCTGCTGATGGCGCACTGTACACAGGAGTGGCACAGTATTCTGTGTGACAGCACACTGGGTGTGTGCTGTACCTAGAAACAGCACAGTATTCTGTGTCACAGCACTGCAGAGGGTCCACTGAACATAGGAAATGCACAGTATTCTGTGTGACAGTGATGATGGAGGTTCGCTGCGCATAGGAGCGGCACAGTATTCTGAATGACAGCACTGCTGGGCGCACTGTACAAAGGACCAGTACAGTATCCTATGTGACAGCACTACTGGGGGCGCACTTTACATAGGAATAGCAGAGAAATCCGTGAGACGGCGCTGGTGGGGGCACACAGTACAAAGGAGCAGCAGAGTGTTCTGAGTGACAGTGTTGCTGGGGGTCCACTGAACATAGGACCAGCACAGAATCCTGTGCGACAGTGCTGCTCAGGGTGCACTGTACATAGGAACACCACCACATTCTGTGTGACAGCGCTGTTCGGGGTGCACTATACGTAGGAACCAGACAGCATTCAGTGTGAAAGCACTGCTGGGGGTGCACTGTACATAGGAACTGTGCAGTTTTCTGTGTGACAGTGCTTCTGTGGGTGCACTGTACATAGGAACAGCAAAGTATTCTGTGTGACAGCACTGCTGGGGGCGCACTGTACATAGGAATAGAACAGTATTCTGTGTGACAGCATGCTGGATGTGTCCTGTACATAGGGAACAGCACAGTATTCTGTGTCACAGTGCTGCTGGGGGCACGCTGTACATAGAAGTGGCACAGTATTCTTAGCACTGCTTCATGGTGCACTGTACATAGGAGCGGCACAGTATTCTGTGTGACAGCGCTGCTGGGAGTGCAGTGTGCATGGGAACAGCACAGTTTTCTGTGAGACAGTAATGCTGGAGGCGCACTGTACATAGAAACGGCAGAGTATTCCTTATGACAGCACTTCTTGGGGCGCAATGTGCATAGGAACAGCACAGTATTCTGTGTGTCTGTGCTGCTGGGAGTGCACTGTACATGGGAGTAGCACAGTATTTTGTGTGACAGAGGTGGTGGGGGTGCACTGTACATGGAAGCAGCACAGTATTCTGTGTGACAGCGCTCCTGTGGTCGCATGGTACATAGAAGCAGCACAGTATTCTGTGTGACAGTGCTGCTGGGGGTGCAGTGTACACAGGAACGGCACAGTATTTTGTTTGACAGTGCTGCTGAGGATGCACTGTATATAGGGTACAGCACAGTATTTTCTGTGACAGCACTGCTGAGGTTGCACTGTACATAGGAACAGCACAGTATTCTGAGTGGAAGTGCTGCTGGGGTTGCACTCTACTTAGGAACTGCTTAGTATTCTGTGTGACAGCACTGTGGGATGCACACCGTACATAGGAGCAGCACGGTATTCTTTTTGACAGCACTGCTGGGGGTGCACTGTACATAGGAACAGCACAGTATTCTATGTGACAGCGCTGCTTGGTGCGCACTGTACATAGGAGCAGCTCAGTATTCTTTGTGAGAGCACCATTGGGGGAGCACTATACATAGGAACAGAACAGTATTCTGTGTGACAGCATGCTGGGTGTGTGCTGTATATAGGAAAAGCACAGTATTCTCTGTGACAACGCTGCTGGGGACACACTGTACGTAGGAGCAGCACTGTATTCTGTGTCACAGCACTGCTGGGGATGCATTGTATAAAGGAACAGAAGTGCTGCAGCACTGCTGGGGGCGCACTGCACATAGGACCAGCACAGTATCCTGTGTGACAGCGCTGCTGGGGGTGCACTGTACATAGGAACAGCAGCGTTTTCTGTGTGACAGCGCTGCTGTGGGTGCACTGTACATAGGCAAAGCACAACATTCTGTCTGACAGTGCTACTGTGGGCGCACTGTGCATAGGAACAGCAAGGTATTTAGTGTAACAGCGCTGCTGAGGGTGCACTGTACATAGGAACACCACAGTATTCTGTGTGACTGCGTTGCTGAGGGTCCACTATACATAGGAACAACACACTATTCTGTGTGACAGCACTGCTGGGGGTGCACTGTACATAAGAACAGCATAATAATCTGTGCGACAGCACTGCTGGGGGTGCACTGTACATAGGAACAGCACAGTATTCTGCGTGACAGTGCTGCTGAGGTTGCAGTGTACAGAGGAACACCACAGTATTCTGTGTGACTGCGCTGCTGCTTTTGGGTGCACTATCGTGGGAACAACACACTATTCTGTGTGACAGCACTGCTGGGGTGCACTGTACATGGAACAGCATAGTATCTGTGCGACAGCCGTGCTGGGTGTTCTGGTATAGAGCAGCACAGTATTTCGGCGTGACAGTGTTGTTGAGGTGCACTGCACAAAGGAACAACACAGTACTTCAGGTGACAGCTGTTGGGCGCACTGTACATAGGAACAGCATAGCAGCCCGCATGACAGCGACTGTTGGGGTGCACTGACATAAGGGCAGCACAGAATACTGTGCTGCTACTATGTACAGTGCACGCCCTGCAGTGCTGTCACACAGAATACTGTGCTGTTCCTATGTACAGCACACCCTCAGCATGCTGTCACACAAAATACTGCACTGCTCTTATGTACAATGCACCCCCAGCAGCACTGTCACACAGAATACTGTGCTTTTCCTATGTACAGCACACACCCAGCATGCTGTCACACAGAATACTGTTCTGTTCCTATGTATAGTGCTGCCCCAATGGTGCTCTCACAAAGAATACTGAGCTACTCCTATGTACAGTGCGCACCAAGGAGCGCTGTCACTCAGAATACTGTGCAGTTCCTTTGCACAGTGAGTCACCAGCACTGCTGTCACAGAGAATACTGTGCTGTTCCTAAGTACAGTGCACCCACAGCAGCTCTGTGACATATCTGTTTCCATGTACATTGCGACCCCAGCTGTGTTGTGACACAGAATACTGTGCTGTTCCTATGTACAGCGCGCCCCCCTGCAATAGAAACATAGAATCTGATGGCAGATAAGGAAAGCTTGGCCCACCCAGTCTGCCCATTTCCCTTCCTACTGGATAAGCTGCAGATCCTAGTTAACCAGCAGCCTACTTCTTCCTACCCCCACCCCCCAGAATTGCCTCATGACTGTCCTATACATGCTTGAATTCCACCACTGATTTTGACTCCTCAACCTCCTCTGGAAGGCCGTTCCATGTATCCACAACCCTCTCTGTGAAAAAATACTTCCTTAAATTACCTCTGAGCTGCCTCCCCATCTTCAAATTGTGCCTTCTAGTTCTTGCACACCTCTTTTTTTGAAAGATGCTAACCTCTTGGACTTCGTTAATTCCCTTGAGGTACTTGAAAGTTTCTATCATGTCCCCCCCCCCCTTTCCTCGAGGCTATACATATTAAGCTCCTTAAGTCTCTCTTCATATGTCTTCCGGTGCAGACCCTGCACCATTTTAGTTGCCCTCCTCTGGACAGCTTCCATCCTGTCTATGTCTTTGTGGAGATTGGATCTCCAGAACAGCACACAATACTCCAGATGGGGTCTCACCAGCTGTCTGTACAGAGGGATAATAACTTCCTGTTTTCTACTGGTGATGCCTCTCCCTATGCATCCCAATATCCCCCCAGCCCTCCTTGCTGCCCTCTCACATTGCTTGCCCACCTTTAGGTCATCTGATATGACTACCCCCAGGTCCCTTTCCATTTTTGTTGTTGTTAGTATCTCACCCCCCATTGTGTACTCTTCCCCTAGGTTTTTGTTTCCCAGGTGCATTACCTTGCACTTCTTAGCATTGAATCTAAGCTGCCATACATTTGACCATTCCTCTAACCTTGCCAAGTCCCTTCTCATCCTTTCCACCTCACCCTGTGCATCAACTCTGTTGCAGATCTTAGTGTCATCTGCAAAGAGACATACTTTTCCTTCCAGTCCTACTGCAATGTCGCTTATAAAGACATTGAAGAGGACCGGTCCTAATACTGAACCCTGCGGTACCCCACTAGTAACCCTCCTTTCTTCTGAGTGGACTCCATTTACTATTACTCTCTGTGTCCTATTCTCCAACCAATTGTTTACCCAGGCTGTCATCTTGGGACCCACTCCCAGCCTGGCTAACTTGTATATTAATCTTTTGTGTGGGACTGTATGAAATGCCTTGCTAAAGTCTAGGTAGGCCATGTCCACAGCCCCTCCCTGATCTACTACTTTGGTCACCCAGTCAAAGAAATCTTATCAGATTTGTCTGGCATGACCTTCCCACTGTGAATCCATGCTGCCTAGGGTCCGGTGCCCCTCTGGCCTCTAGATACTAGACAATTCTTTCCTTCAGAAGTGATTCCATCATTCTTCCTATCACTGAGGTTAAACTAACAGGTCTGTAGTTTCCTGCTTCTGCCTTGCTCCCACTTTAGTGAAGGGGAATCACATCTGCCCTCCTCCAGTCCTCGGGTACCACCCCATCCTCCCATGATTTGTTAAACAGGGTAGTCAGTGGTGTCACTAGTTCTACCCTTAGTTCTTTTAGAATTCTGGAATGAATCCCATCGGGCCCCATTGCTTTGTCCACCTTCAGTTTTAAGAGTTCTTTCAGAACCCTTTCTTCTGTAAATGGGCTGGTATCAACTTCTGTATCCAGAGTGTTACTACTGTTTGTTTTAGGTACCTCCTCTTCCTTTGTAAATACTGAGCAAAAATATTTGTTTAGTATCTCTGCCTTTTCACAGTCTCCTCTGCCCACCTCTCCTCCCTTTATTAAGCCTCACTATCCCTCCCTTGGTCTTTTCTTCACTCCCTGATGTACCTATAAAAGGTTTTATCCCCTTTTAACTGAGTTGGCTATCTTTTCCTCGGTTTGGGCCTTTGCTGTTCTGACTGCCTTCCCAGCCTCCTTTTGCTTTAACTGACACAGTTCTCTGTCCTGCTCCTTCTAGTATTCCTTGTACTTCCTGAATGCTTTTTTCTCTTGAACCTTCACTGCTACTTCCTTTGAGAACCATAGTGGTTTCTTACATCATCTTGTTTTGTTTATTTGCTTCACACAAAGGCTCATTACCTCTGTGATGGCAGTTTTATTATTCCCATTGTTCTTCCACCCTCCTTCCTGCCCATTTGCTAGTGCATTCCTTAGGCACTCACCCATTTTGGCAAAGTCAGCCTCCTAAAGTCCAGTACTTTTGTCTTTGTATGGCTTGACTCTATTGCTGTGTTTATTGTGAACCATACTGTTCGATGGTCGCTAGTTCCTCAGATGGCTACCCACTTACATCTGTGATCCTCTCCATCTCCATTTGAGAGTATCAAGTCTAATATTGCTCCTCTCGAGTGGGCTCCAGTACTAGTTGTCTAAGGCATGCCCCTGTAGGGCATCTAGAATAACTGCACTCTTCGAGTGGCAGCTGCAACTACACTCCAGTTAACATCTGGCATGTTCAGATCACCCATCAGCAATATCTCCCCTTTTTCTGCCATTCTAAGTATACTTTCTATCATTTCCCTGTCCATTTCCTCCCCCTGAGAAAGGGGTCTGTATACAATCCTGTGTGTATTGTGGTGCCATTGCCTGTCTCCAAATTTATCCACAGTGCTTCTTCTCCTCCCTGTTTACCTTTTGTTCTGTTGCTTTTATTCCTTTCCTTGTGTAAAGAACTACTCCTCCTCCTCCTTCTCTTTTACCCTCTCTGTCCCTCCTGTAGATAGTATATCCTGGTATGTTTATGTCCCAGTCATGGTTTTGTGTGTACCATGTTTCTGTGACTGCCACGATATCCAGATGTTCCTCCTCCATCAAGGTCACTAATTCAGGAAGCTTGTTACCCAGACTACAGGCATTGGTACTCATTGCTCTCCATCTTTTGATGGCTTTACCTTCTGTTGCAGCATCCCCCACTGACCGTTCTACCTCGGTCTTTTTCTCATTTAGTACCCCGTTCTGTAGGGACAGGCTGGGATTTTCCTGCTGCTTGTCAGTGCTCTCCTTTGACTAGTTTAAAAGCTTGCAAATGAAGCATTTAAACCGATTGCTCAAAAGACTTGTTCCCTTCCTGGACAGATGCAGACCATCCTGCCAGTATAGGCTGATGTCCTCCAGGTGGAACCCCAGTCCCAATGAAGCTAAACCCCTGTGCTCTGCACCATTTTTCAACCATTCATTAAACTGCATGGTGCCAATTACTTCCGCCTCCCCATGCCTTTGACAGGCAGCACCTCTGAGAAGGATACTGTGTGTGCTACTTGTCTTAGGTCCCTCCTCAACTCTGCAGTGTCCTCCTGCACTGCTCTGATCTCATGATGAGCCAAGTCATTTGTCCCTAGGTGGATACTGATGCCCAGCTCAGAATCCCTTGCAGCTGTTCTCCGTGATCCTGAGGATGTGCTTCCTGTCCCTCCAAGCCATGGCACCAGGCAGGCACCTTACTTAAGTTTCTCTCAGCTCCCACCAGTTCTATCCCTAATAATTGAGTCCCCACCAGTAGCTGCTTCCTTCCTGTGGTGTCCTCTGCCTCCTTCCTGTGGGCCTCCCTTGTGACAGTTGTCATCTTTTCTGTGGGTGCATCCATAGGGGAGCTATGCTCCCCCAGAATGGTGTATGGATTGTGGAGTGGAACAATTGACTGGGTGTGCCTCTGTTCCACCCTCCTCACCCTCCCTGAGCCCACAGTGGTCCAACTGCTGTGCTTTCTTCGCAAACTCTGAGGTTGTGGTGGTGGCGCTAGTGCTCCCTGGATGGGGGAGGTTCCCTTCCTACTGTCCAGTGTGGCCTGGGGGAAGTTCCCTTACTACTGTCCAGTGTGGCCTGAAGATGGGCAACTTCCTCCCTCAGGGCAGAGAGTTGTCTGCAAATAGGGCAGCATCTCAGCCTCCAGAAAGACTCCCGGAAGACTGGTGCCCCACAGCCATTACATTGCACTACTCCCCACATGTTTATCTAGTTTTTTTGGTTTTTTGTATTTGTGTGTGTGTGCAGGCAGTGTGATTTGTTATATAGAAATATATATATATTATACAATGTGTTTGCTTTTATTGTCAGTGCAGTGTGCTAGAGAGCATATGACAGTGAAATGCACCTTGCACTTGAGGAAATGATGTCAGAACCCCAGGTATAAAGGAACTATTTCAAGGGTGGGTGGGGTGAGGGGGAAGGAGTTGGGCCTGAACTGTGCCCTCACAAAACAATCAGCTAAAAGCTCTGACCCACCGCTGCAATTAGTGCCTTCCTGTCAGCAAGATACCCTACACAACAATTTGCCAGAGAAAGTACCCTGCTAATCAAACAAAGAAAAATCCAGACATCCAAGTCAGACACAGGTAAACCTCTCCAGCCCCAAAACAGCCTGGTGGTTTGTTAGCCACAAAGGAACATCAAATATGCAGTTATTTCAGCCCTTCTGAGGATGCTGACAAGATAAGCAGTTTTAAAAAACCCTTCCTGAATTAAAAACTAAAACAAACACAAAGCAGTACCACTTTAAAAGTGAGGAAAACTTCTCTCAGATGTAAGCAAGAGAGAGACAGAGAGATTAGTTACAGATATTTAGTCCAAAATAGTATATCCCACGTAGCTTCTCAGTTGTTTCCAAGCACACCTTGTACACAACTTGGAAGAAGATGGACTTCTCACAGAATGCTGTCACACAGAATACTGTGTTGTTCCTATGTACAGCACACCCCCACCGTGCTGTCACACACAATACTGTGCTGTTCCTATGTACAGAGCATGCCAGCAGCGCTGTCACACAGAATACTGTGCAGCTCTTATGTACAGTGCACCCCCAGCAGCGCTGTCACACAGAATACTATGCTGTTTCTATGTACAGTGCACCCCCAGCATCACTGTCACACTGAATGCTATGCTGTTCCTATGTACAGTGCACCCTCAGCATTGCTGTCACACAGAATACTATGCTGTTCCTATGTACAGTGCACCCCCAGCATCGCTGTCGCACAGAATGCTATGCTGTTCCTATGTACAGTGCAACCCCAGCATCGATGTCGCACATAATGCTATGCTGTTCCTATGTACAGTGCACCCCCAGCATCGCTGTCGCACAGAATGCTATGCTGTTCCTATGTACAGTGCACCCCCAGCATCACTGTCGCACAGAATACTCTGCTGTTCCTATGTACAGTGCACCCCGAGCATCGCTGTCACACAGAGTACTGTGCTGTTCCTATGTACAGTGCACCCCCAGCACCGCTGTTGCACAGAACACTGTGCTGTTCCTATGTACAGTGTGCCCCCAGCAACGCTGTCGCACAGAATACTATGCTGTTCCTATGTACAGTGCACCCCCAGCAGTGCTGTCACACAGAATACTGTACAGTACACCACCAGCAGCGTTGTCACACAGAATACTGTATTGTTACTATGTACAGTGCACCCTCAGCAGCGCTGTCACACAGAATACTGTGCTGTTCCTATGTACAGTGCCCTCAGCAGCGCTGTTAGACAGAATGTTGTTCTGTTCCTATGTGCATTGCACCCCCAGCATCGCTGTCGCACAGAATACTATGCTGTTCCTATGTACAGTGCACCCCCAGCATCGCTGTCACACTGAATGCTATGCTGTTCCTATGTACAGTGCACCCCCAGCATCGCTGTCGCACAGAATGCTATGCTGTTCCTTTGTACAGTGCACCCCCAGCATCGCTGTCGCACAGAATGCTATGCTGTTCCTATGTACAGTGCACCCCCAGCATCGCTGTCGCACAGAATGCTATGCTGTTCCTATGTACAGTGCACCCCCAGCATCGCTGTCGCACAGAATACTATGCTGTTCCTATGTACAGTGCACCCCCAGCATCGCTGTCTCACAGAATACTATGTTGTTCCTATGTACAGTGCACCCCCAGCATCGCTGTCGCACAGAATACTATGCTGTTCCTATGTACAGTGCACCCCCAGCATCGCTGTCGCACAGAATACTATGCTGTTCCTATGTACAGTGCACCCCCAGCAGTGCTGTCACACAGAATACTGCACAGTACACCACCAGCAGCATTGTCACACAGAATACTGTATTGTTACTATGTACAGTGCACCCTCAGCAGCGCTGTCACACAGAATACTGTGCTGTTCCTATGTACAGTGCCCTCAGCAGTGCTGTTAGACAGAATGTTGTTCTGTTCCTATGTGCAGTGCACCCCCAGCAGCGCTGTCACACAGAATACTGTGCTGTTCCTATGTAGAGTGCACCCCCAGCAGCACTGTCACACAGAATACTGTGCTGTTCTTATGTACAGGGTGCCCCCAGCAGTGCTGTTACACAGAATACTTTGCTGTTTTTATCTACAGTGCTCTCCCAGCAGCTCTGTCACACAGAATACTGTGCTGTTCCTATGTACAGTGTTCCCCCAGCAGCGCTGTCACACAGAATACTGTGCTCCTCTTATGTACAGTGCAGCCCCAGCAGCGCTGTCACACAGAATACTGTGCTCCTCTTATGTACAGCCCACCCCCCAGCAGTGCTGTCACACAGAATACTGTGCTCCTGTTATGTACAGTGCACCCCCAGCAGCGCTGTCACAGAGAATACTGTGTCGCTCCTATGTACAGTGCACTCCCAGCAGTGATGTCATACAGAAAACTGTGCTACCCCTATGTGCAGTGCGCCCCCGTAGTGATGTCACACAAAATATTGTGCCCCTGCTATGTACACTGCCCCCAAAAGTACATACATATAATATTGTGCCACCCTATACTGTGTAACCCCAGCATCGATGGCACACAGATTACTGTGCCTCTCCTATGTACAGTGTGCCCCAGCAGCGCTGTCACACAGAATACTGTGCCTCTCCTATGTACAGTGTGCCCCCAGCATCACTGTCACACAAAATACTGTGCCTCTCCTATGTACAGTGTGCCCCCAGCATCACTGTCACACAGAATACTGTGCTGCTCCTATGTACAGTGCACCCGCAGCAGCGCTGTCACACAGAATACTGTGCTGTTTCTGTTTACAGTGCACCCCTAGCAGCACTGTGACATTTCTGTTCCTATGTACAGCACACCCCCAATGTGCTGTCACACAAAATACTGTCTTGTTCCTATGTACTATGCACCCCTAGCAGCACTGTCGCACAGAATAGTGTGGTTCTCCTATGTTCAGTGCACCCCCAGGAGCACTGTCACACAGAATACTGTGCTGTTCCTATGTACAGTGCACCCGCAGCAGTGCTGTCACACAGAATACTGTGCCATTCTTATGTACAGTGCACCCCCAGCAGTGCTGTGACATTTCTATTCCTTTGTAAAATGCACCCCCAGCAGCGTTGTGACACAGAATACTGTACTCCTCCCATGTACAGTGCACCCACCAGCAGTGCTGTCACACAGAATTCTGTGCTTTTCCTATGTACAGCACACACCCAGCATGCTGTCACACAGAATACTGTTCTGTTCCTATGTACAGTGCTTCCCCAGTGGTGCTCTCCCAAAGAATACTGAGCTGCTTCTACGTACAGTGCGCACCAAGCAGCGCTGTCACTCAGAATACTGTGCTGTTCCTAGGTACAGTGGACCCACAGCAGCTCTGTGACGTTTCTGTTCCTATGTTCAGTGCGACTCCAGCAGTGCTGTGACACAGAATACTGTGTTGTTCCTATGTACAGTGCACCCCCTGCAATGCTGTCACACAGAATACTGTGCTGTTCCTATGTACAGCACACCCCAGCGTGCTGTCACACACAATACTGTGCGGTTTCTATGTACAGTGCTCCCCCACCAGCGGTGTCACACAGAAAACTGTACTGTTCCAATGTACAGGGCACCCCCACTAGCGTTGATACACAGAATACTGTGTTGTTCCTATATATAGTGCACCCTCAGCAGCACTGTCACACAGAATACTGTGGTGTTCATTTGTGCCGTGCACCCTCAGCAGCGCTGTCACACTGAATACTGTGCTGTTCCTATGCACAGTGCACCCCCAGCAGTGCTGTCTCACAGAATACTGTGCTGCTCCCAAGTACAGTGCACCACCCCAGCAGCACTGTCACACAGAATACTGTGCTGCCTCTCTGTACATTCTGCTCCCAGCAGCGCTGTTACACTGAATACTGTGCTGTTCCTATGTACAGTGCGCACCCAGCTGCGCTGTGACAAAGAATACTGTGCTGCTTAAAAAGTACAGTGTGCCACCCCAGCAGCACTGTCACACAGAATACTGTGCTGTTCCTATGCACAGTGCACCCCCAGCAGTGCTGTCGCACAGAGTACTATTCTGTTCCTATGCACAATGCACCCCCCAGCAGCGCTGTCACACGGAATACTTTGCCGCTCCTATGTACCGTGCACCCCCATCAGCACTGTCACACAGAATTCTGTGCCATTCGTATGTACAGTGCACCCACAGCAGCGCTGTCACACAGAATATTGTGCTGCTCCTATGTACAATGCACTCCCATCAGCACTGTCACACAGAATGCTGTGCTGCTCCTATGTACAGTGCACCCCCAGCAGCGCTGTCACACTAAATACTTTGCTATTCCTATGTACGGTGTGCCCTCCGTAGCACTGTCAGACAGAATGTTGTGCTGTGCCTATGTACAGTGCACCCCGAGCAGTGCTGTCACACAGAATACTGTGCTGTTCCTATGTACAGTGCACAGCCAGCAGCGCTGTCACACAGACGACTGTGCTGCTCCTATGTACCGTGCACCCCATCAGCTCAGTCACACAGAATTCTGTGCTGTTCATATGTACAGTGCATCCCCAGCAGCGCTGTCACACAGAATACTGTGCTGCTCCTATGTACCGTGCACCTCCAACAGCGCAGTCACACAGAATTCTGTGCTGTTCGTATGTACAGTGCACCCCCAGCAGCGTTGTCATACAGAATACTATGCTGTTTCTATGTACAGTGCACCCCCAGCAGTGCTGTCACACAGAATACTGTGCTGCTCCTATGTACAGTGCACCCCCAGCAGCTCTGTCACACAGAATACTATGCTGTTTCTATGTACAGTGCACCCCCAGCAGCGTTGTCACAAAGAATACTATGCTGTTTCTATGTACAGTGCACCCTCAGCAGTGCTGTCACACAGAATACTATGCTGTTTCTATGTACAGTGCGCCCCCAGCAGTGCTGTCACACAGAATACTATGCTGTTTCTATGTACAGTGCACCCCCAGCTGCGCTGTCACACAGAATACTGTGCTGCTCCTATGTACAGTGCACCCCCAGCAGTGCTGTCACATAGAATACTGTGCTGTTCCTATGTACAGTGCACCCCCATCAGCACTGTCACACAGAATACTGTGCTGTTCGTATGTACAGTGTGCCCCCAGCAGCGCTGTCACACAGAATACTGTGCTATTCCTATGTACAGTGCACCCCCATCAGCACTGTCACACAGAATACTGTGCTGTTTGTATGTACAGTGTGCCTTCAGCAGTGCTGTCACACAGAATACTGTGCTATTCCTATGTACAGTGCACCCCAGCAGTGATGTCACACTGAATACTTTTATGTTTATTTATTTATTTATTAAATTCTCAGATTACAAATACCTTTGAGCAGAAACTGCTAATTTACAATGGTTCCACATCAAAGGATGAGGGTCAACATATATACAGAGGTAGTAAAAGAATGTCCAGTAAAGAACCAAAACAACTAAAAGAAAAAATGAAGATACTCAGTTATAACATTTTTTGAGGTAATATTCTTATAACGAGCAGCTTGAGTAGGCAGCTGGCTGCGGTAACAATAAGAGAGAAAGGGCACCATATCCAGTTCGTGTTACAGGTGTGCGACCGGGAGAGGAAGTTGGCTGGCTAATGGGCCACTGTCTGATGGTGGTGGAAAATGTCTTCTACCAGTGGAGATGCAAAGCAGGAAAGGAGTCACAAGGAAGGCCCGGTGCCAGAGGGAATGAGACTGGAAAAGGGTGGGCTGTGAGACATCAGTGAGCTGGGAGGTGTTTAGAGAGATCTCTGTTCAGAGAAACAGTCACATTGAGTGGTAGAGGTGAGGCAAAGTTTTAGATTCCTTTTGAAGGGTCCAAGTGTAGTAGAGGAAAATGCTTCTTTATTGAGAGAACTGAACCATTGAGCGGCTCTATAGATAAAGGACCACTGACCCGTGGAGGTACGACATCTAGGAACCTGAAAGGTTAGAGGTTGGGCACCACGTGTTTGTTGACTGCCACTGCAGGTAGT
This sequence comes from Neoceratodus forsteri, assembly GCA_016271365.2. NCBI lineage: Eukaryota > Metazoa > Chordata > Ceratodontiformes > Ceratodontidae > Neoceratodus > Neoceratodus forsteri. The sequence continues at coordinate 19,247,666 of JADMNL010000028.1, forward strand.
AAGGAGTGAGCTAACACCAGGTGGCATGAGACCGAGGAGAATCTTTTTGGAAAGTAAGCAGGTCTGGTATTGTATTCTGCTGAGCAGGGGCAGCCAGCTGGCCTGTGCATAGAGGTCACAGGTGTGAGTTTGTCGGGCCACACCCATTAGTAGTCTACAGGCTTAGTTGAGAGAAACTGAGATCCTGTGGAGGGCACTTGTTGAGACAGAGCCATAGATGGCAAGGCCGTAGTCAATGATAGAGGTGACAGAGCTGTAGATGGCTAGTTTAAGGACATCTGCAGGCATACAGTGCTTGTGTTTGTGTAGTAGTCCAATTACTATTGGCAGTCTTGGCAACAGTGTCAGTATGCCGAGTGTAGGAGAGGGTACTATCCAGGGTAATACCAAGGTACTTGAACTCCTTGACATGTTCGAGTGGGTTGCCAGCTTGGTTCTTGATGGTGAGGAACAGAGAGTTGTGCCTGCTCCATCAATTACAGAAGGACATGGCTTTAGTCTTGCTGTGGTTCAGGACAAGTTTATGAGAATTGAACCAGTCTTCAATGTGCTTGAAGTCAAGCTGCAGCTGGGATTCAAGGACTGTAATGTCATGGTGGCTGGAAAACAGGGCTGCATCGTCTCCGGACAGTAATATTTTTTGATGGCAGGCACTGGGGAGATTGTTGAGGAAGAGGGAAAAGAGTAGAGGGCCCAGAATAGACCCCTGGGAACTCCGGAGCGGACCAGTTTCTCATCCGAAGAGATCCCTGTAATCCTTACACGTTGGATCCAATTATCAAGGTAGCTGGTGAACCATGGAAGGGCATAGCTGAAGATCCCAATGGAGGACAGTGGCTTAAGCAGTAGGGGGCGGTTAACTGTGTCGAATGCTTTGGTAAGGTCTATAAATACTGCCCCTCCACAATTCCCTTTGTCAAGTGTGGCATGGATGAAGGTTGTAAATTCTAGTAGTGCAGTGGTGGTGCTGTGTCCTTTACTGAAGCCATGCTGCTCTGGGCAATGTACATTGTACTTATCCAGGAATACAACTAGTTGGTCCGACACTATTCGCTCCAGTGCTTTAGATAGTTGGGGGAGGAGTGAGATAGGTCTGTAATTGGTGTGCAGCATCCTATCTCCGCTTTTGTGAACCGGTGTGACAGTGGCTTTCTTCCAGAGAGAGGGGAAATGGCCCAATCTAAGCGAGAGATTGAAGATCTTTGTAAGTGGTTCTAAGATTTCATTGAAGACTTGTGTCAGCAGTTTCAGGTCAAGGGAGTCACCACTGTACCTTTGTTTGCCGATGGCCTTTTGAATGTATTTTCTAGCTACTTGTGGTGGGACCTCCTTAAAAAAAACTTTGGGGTTGAACTTTCTAGTTGGGGGGGTAACTTGGGAGGCGCTGGAGGAGAGGTCGTAAAAAAAATTTGGTGGAAGGACACTGTCCAGGTTTGTAAATGCATTATTAAAAGTGCTGGTGATGGTACCTAGGTCGCGTGTAGGAGTGCCATGAAGGTTGAGCATAGTGGGTGGTGCTTTAGGATCCTTGCCTGTGAGTTCTTTTAGGTTGTTCCAGAATTTTTTTCCCCTGGCCCCAAGAGTTGGTCAGAGCCTCTTTGTAATAGCTGCATTTAGCATTCCGTATTTTTCGAGTGCAATCATTTCTGGCTGCTTTGTATACTTGTATGTTTACTTGCATCGGAGTTGCAAGAGCACAATGCCAGAGGTGGTCTCTGTGCTTGAGAAGAGTTGTGTGTCAGTAGTAACCCAGGGTTGGTCTGTCCTTTTACCTTCATCTTTTCACTGGTGCATAGATGTCACTGGCTCGCTGAAACGTTTGATAAATAGGTCAAGAGTTTTGTTGGTGTCACTGAGGGAGTCAAACACTGCCCAGTTCAGCCTGGTTAGATGGGATTTTAACAGCTGGAGGTGCCCTTGTTTGATAACCCTGGCATAGATAAGCTTGGGAGGGGGCTTGTGGTATTTGTTTGACAAGGAGCAGATGACAGGCTAGTGGTCACTTATTGTATCCGGGAGTACAGAAACATTGGAGATACATTCAAGACAGTTAGATAGAGTCCACTTTAGAAGCGTAAGGGAGCCTGTGCCATTCCTCTGTACAGTGTGCCCCCAGCAGTGATGTCACATAGAATACTGTTCCATTCCTATGTACAGTGCGCCCCCAGCAGTGATGTCACACAGAATACTGTGCCGTTCCTATGTACAGTGCGCCCCCAGCAGTGATGTCACACAGAATACTGTTCCATTCCTATGTACAGTGTGCCCCCAGCAGTGATGTCACACAGAATACTGTGCCGTTCCTATGTACAGTGCGCCCCCAGCAGTGATGTCACACAGAATACTGTGCTTTTCCTGTGTACAGTGAGCCCCCACAGCAGCGCTGTCACACAGAATACTGTGCTGTTCTGTTTACAGTGCACCCCTAGCAGCGCTCTGACATTTCCCTTCCTATGTACAGCACACCCCCAACGTGCTGTCACACAGAATACTGTGCTGCTCCTATATACAGTGCTCCCCCAGCAGCACTGTCACATAGAATATTGTGTCGTTCCTATGTACTATGCACACCTAGCAGTGCTGTCACACAGAATAGTGTGCTGCTTCTATGTATCGTGCACCCCCAGCAGTGCTGTCACACAGAATGCTGTGGTTTTCCTATGTACGGTGCACCCCCAGCAGCACTGTCACAAAGAATACTGTGCTGCTCCTATGTACCGTGCCCCCCCAGCAGCACTGTCATAGAGAATACTGTGCTGCTCCTATGTACCGTGCCCCCCCAGCAGTGCTGTCACACAAAATACTGTGCTGCTCCTATGTACAGTGCACCCAGTGCAGTGCTGTCACTCAGAATGCTGTGCTGTTCCTATGTACAGCATGTCCCCAGCAGCGCTGTCACAAAGAATACTGTGCCACCCCCTTGTACAGTGTGCTCGCAGCAGTGATGTCACACAGAATACTGTGCTGTTCCTATGTACAGCATGTCCCCAGCAGCGTTGTCACAAAGAATACTGTGCCACCCCCTTGTGCAGTGTGCTCGCAGCAGTGATGTCACACAGAATACTCTGCCGTTCCTATGTACAGCGTGCCCCCTGCAATGCTGTCACAAAGAATACTGTGCTGTTCCAATGTACAGCATACCCCCAGCATGCTGTCACATACAATACTGTGCTGCTCCTATGTACAGTGCACCCCCACCTGCGCTGTCACACAGAATACTGTGTTGTTCCTATGTATACTGCACCCCCAGCAGCACTGTCACACAGAATACTGTGCAGTTCCTATCTACAGTGCACCCCCCAACAGCGCTGTCACACAGAATTCTGTGCTGTTCATATGTACAGTGCACCCCAGCAGCGCTGTCACACAGAATACTGTGCTGTTCCTATGTACAGGGTGCCCCCAGCAGCGCTGTCACACAGAATACTGTGCTGTTCCTATGTACAGCGTTCCACCAGCAGTACTGTCACACAGAATACTGTGCTCCTCTTATGTACAGCGCACACCCAGCAGCGCTGTCACACAGAATACTGTGCCGATCCTATGTACAGTGCACTCCCAGCAGTGATGTCATACAGAAAACTGTGCCACCCCTATGTACAGTGCACCCCCCGCAGTGATGTCACACAAAATATTGTGCCCCTGCTATGTACACAGCACTCCCAAAAGTGTTGTCACACAGAATATTGTGCCACTCCTACGTACAGTGTACCCCAGCATCGCTGTCACACAGAATACTGTGCCTCTCCTATGTACAGTGCACCCCCAGCATCACTGTCACACAGAATACTGTGCTGTTTCTGTGTACAGTGCACCCCCAGCAGCGCTGTCACACAGAATAATGTGCTGCTCCTATGTACAGTGCTCCCCCACCAGCACTGTCACACAGAATACTGTGCTGTTTCTATGTACTGTTCTCCCCCAGCAGCGCTGTCACACAGAATACTGTGCAGCTCCTATGTACAGGGCACCCCCAGCAGTGCTGTCACACAAAATACTGTGCTGCTCCTATGTACAGTGTACCCCAGCATCGCTGTCACACAGAATACTGTGCCTCTCCTATGTACAGTGTGCCCCCAGCATCACTGTCACACAGAATACAGTGCTTTTCCTATGTACAGTGCTCCCCCACCAGCACTGTCACACAGAATACTGTGCTGTTCCTATGTACTGTTCACCCCCAGCAGCGTTGTCACACAGAATATTGTGCCATTCCTATGTACTATGCACCCCTAGTGGTGCTGTCACACAGAATACTTTGCTGCTTCTATGTACAGTGCACCCCCAGTAGTGCTGTCACACAGAATACTGTGGTTCTCCTATGTACAGTGCACCCCCAGGAGCACTGTCACTCAGAATACTGTGCTGTTCCTATGAAACTGAGATCCTGCGGAGGGCACTTGTTGAGGCAGAACCATAGATGGCAAGGCCGTAGTCAATGATAGAGGTGACAGAGCTGTAGATGGCTAGTTTAAGGGCATCCGCAGGCATACAGTACTTGTATTTGTGTAGTAGTCCAATCCATATATTGGCAATCTTGGCAACAGTGTCAGTATGCCGAGTGTAGGAGAGGGTACTATCCAGGGTAATACCAAGGTACATGAACTCCTTGACATGTTTGAGTGGGTTCCCAGTGTGGTTATTGATGGTGCAGAACAGAGAGTTGTGCCTGCTCCGTCAGTTACAGAAGGACTTGGCTTCAGTCTTGCTGTGATTCTGGACAAGTTTATGAGAATTGAACCAGTCTTCAATGTGCTTGAAGTCAAGCTGCAGCTGGGATTCAAGGACTGTAATGTCATGGTGGCTGGAAAACAGGGCTGCATCTTCTCCGTACAGTAATATTTTTTGGTGGCAGGCACTGGGGAGATTGTTGAGGAAGAGGGAAAAGAGTAGAGGGCCCAGAATAGACCCCTGGGAACTCCAGAGCAGACCGGTTTCTCATCCGAAGAGATCCCTGCAATCCTTACACGTTGGATCTGATTATCAAGATAGCTGGTGAACCATGGAAGGGCATCACTGGAGATCCCAATGGAGGACAGTTGCTTGAGCAGTAGGGGGTGGTTAACTGTGTCGAATGCCTTGGTAAGGTCTATAAATACTGCCTCTCCACAATTCCCTTTGTCAAGTGTGGCATGGATGAAGGTTGTAAATTTCAGTAGTGCAGTGGTGGTGCTGTGCCCTTTACTGAAGCAATGCTGCTCTGGGCACTGTACATTGTACTTATCCAGAAATACAACTAGTTGGTCCAACACTATTCACTCCAGCGCTTTAGATAGTGGAGGGAGGAGTGAGATAGGTCTGTAATTGGTGTGCAGAGTCCTATCTCCGCTTTTGTGAACCGGTGTGACAGTGGCTTTCTTCCAGAGAGAGAGAGAGAGGAAATGGACCAATCTAAGTGAGAGATTGAAGATCTTTGATAGTGGTTTTAAGATTTCATCGAGGACTTGTGCCAGCAGTTTCAGATCAAGGGAGTCACCACTGTATCTTTGTTTGCCGATGGCCTTTTGAATGTATTTTCTAACTACTTGTGGTGAGACCTCCTTAAAAAAAAACGTTGGGATTGTACTTTCTAGTTGGGGGTAACTCAGGAGGTGCTGGAGGGGAGGTCATCCAAAAAATTAGGTGGAAGGACACTGTCCAGGTTTGTAAATGCATTATTTAAAGTGCTGGTGATGGTACCTAGGTCGAGTGTAGGAGTGCCATGAAGGTTGAGCATAGTGGGTGGTGCTTTAGGATCCTTGCCTGTGAGTTCTTTCATGTTGTTCCAGAATTTTTTTCCCTGGCCCCAAGAGTTGGTCAGAGCCTCTTTGTAATAGCTGCATTTAGCATTCCGTATTTTTCAAGTGCAATTATTTCTGGCTGCTTTGTATAATTGTATGTTTACTTGAGTCGGAGTTGCACGAGCACAATGCCAGAGGTGGTCTCTGTGCTTGAGAAGATTTAAAAGGTCAGTAGTAACCCAGGGGTTGGTCTGTCCTTTTACCCTCATCTTTTCACTGGTGCATAGATGTCACTGGCTTCATTGAAACATTTGATAAATAGGTCCAGAGTTTTGTTGGTGTTACTGAGGGAGTCAAGCACTGCCCAGTTCAGTCTGGTTAGATGGGATTTTAACAGCTGGAGGTGCCCTTGTTTGATAACCCTGGCATAGATAAGCTTGGGAGGGGGCTTGTGGTATTTATTTGACAAGGAGCTGATGACAGGCGAGTGGTCACATATTGTATCCGGGAGTACAGAAACATTGGAGATGCGTTCAGGACGGTTAGATAGAATCCAGTTTAGATGTGTAAGGGAGCCTATGCCATTCCTATGTACAGTGCACCCCCAGCAGTGATGTCACACAGAATACTGTGCCGTTCCTAAGTACAGTGCACCCCCAGCATCACTGTCACACAGAATACTATGCTGCTCCTATGTACAGTGTGCCCCCAGCAACGCTGTCACACAGAATACTGTGCTGTTCCTATGTACAGTGCACCCCCCAGCAGCACTGTCACACAGAATACTGTACTGTTCCTATGTACAGTGCACCCCCAGCAGCACTGTCTCACAGAATACTGTGCTGTTTCTATGTACAGTGTGCCCCCAGCAGTGCTGTCACACAGAATATTGTGCTGTTCCTATGTACAGTGTGCCCCCGGCAACGCTGTCACACAGAATACGGTGCTGTTCCTATGTACAGTGCACCCCCAGTAGCACTGTCACACAGAATATTGTGCAGTTCCTATGTACAGTGTGTCCCCGGCAGCGTTGTCACACAGAATACGGTGCTGTACTTATGTACAGTGCACCCCCAGTAGCGTTGTCACACAGAATATTGTGCTGTTCCTATGTACAGTGTGCCCCCGGCAGTGCTGTCACACAGAATACTGTGCTGTTCCTATGTACAGTGTGCCCCCGGCAGCGCTGTCACACAGAATACTGTGCTGTTCCTATGTACAGTGCACCCCCAGTAGCGCTGTCACACAGAATATTGTGCTGTTCCTATGTACAGTGTGCCCCCGGCAGTGCTGTCACACAGAATGCTGTGCTGCTCCTATGTACAGTGTGCCCCTGGCAGCGCTGTCACACAGAATACTGTGCTGTTCCTATGTACAGTGTGCCCCCGGCAGCGCTGTCACACAGAATGCTGTCGTGTTCCTATGCAATGGAGGGATCCCTCATGCATATGTGTCACAGCACACTACTGAAAGTTTCTGAAGTGCTAAACAGTCACCAGTGGCAGCACAGTTTAACACTTCTGTGACCCTACCCTTAGTGCACAGTGGGATGTACCCTGCTCCCCATCCATGTGCTGTCAAAAAAACATAAATGTTGTCAGCCGATGGGGACTGTATGATCCATCAAGTCTGCCCTTGACTTTCTACCCCATTCATAGCTGCCTGCTTGTGTATCCCACAGTGTCTGTCCCATGCCCACTTGAATTTCCCTATTGTCTTCTCTCCCATCACCCCCTCCGGTAGACTATTCCATGGTTCCACAAAACGCTCTCCAAAGAAGAATTTCCTCATATTGCTTCTGAACTTTTCCTCCCTTAAATCAAAGGTTGTGCCCTCTAGTCCTGTGGTTGTGCCCTCTAGTCCTGCTGTAGTCCTTTACCTGAAAGAGTTTCTGCACATGCACCCTGTTGCTGCCTTTAAAGTATTTGAATGTCTCTGTCATGTCTCCATGATTCCTACGTTGTTCTAGAGAGTATAATATGAGGTTATCCTGTCTTGCCTTGTATGGTTTGTGATGTAAGTCCTGTACCATCTCTGTTGTTCTTCTCTGTACCATCTCCAGCCTGTCTAGGTCCTTCCTGAGGTGTGGCCTCCAGAATTGGACACAGTACTCCAGGTGAGACCTGACCAGGGACCGATACAGGTAATGATTACTTCATGTCTTCTGCTCATGACGCCTCCCATGCATCCCAGGATATCACTAGCCTTTAGTGTTGCCTTTTCACATTGTCTACTGACCTTGAGGTCATCTGATATGATCATCCCTAGGTCTCGCTTCTGCCTGATAGCCACCGGCTGCTCTCCTCCCATGGAATACAGTTTCCTTGGGTTATGCATTCCCATGTGCATGACCTTACAATTTTTGGCATTGAATTTCAGTTGCCAGGTCTTAGACTACTCCTCCAGTTTCGGATATCAGCATCCATGCTTGGCTGTCCCTCTGTTCTGTCTACTCTGTTGCTGATTTTGGTGTCATCTGCAAACATACACATCTTTCCCTCCAGTTCATCTGCAATCTCACTGATGAATATTTTGGAGAGGATCAGCCCCAGAACTGAGCCCTGCAGCACCCCGCTAGTCACCCTCCCCTCCACAGAGAGAGAGTGCAATTTATTAATACTCTCTGAGTTCTTCCATGTATGCAGTTTCTGACCTGTTTTTTACCTCAGGTCTGATTCCCATGTTCTCCAGTTTTTTGACTAGTCTCCTGTGTGGAATGGAGTCAAAAGCTTTGCTGAAGTCCAGGTAAGCCACATCCTCTGCCCCCTGATGCACTGTTCTGGGGACCTAATTAAAAAAATCAGCTAGGTTTTTCTGGCAGGGCCTGCCTGCCATGAAACTATGCTGATTTTTGTTGAGCTGACCAGTTTGCTTCAAAAAAGCTATGATTCTATCCTTCAGCAGGGACTCCATCAATTTTCCCATAACTGATGTCAAACTAACTGGATGGTAGTTACCCAGCGGTTCTTTGCTTCTACTCGTGTGGAGTGGTACTGATGTTGCACTCTTCCAATCCTCCAGCACCTCCCCATTCCTTAATTATTTGTCGAAGAGCACTGCTAAGGGGGCTGCCAGTTCCCTCCCCAGTTCTTTCAGTATTCTTGGGTGTATCCCATCTGTCCCCATAGTTTTATCTACCTTTAACTTGTCTATTTTCTGCAGGATCCCTTCCTCTCTGAAGGGACCTGTGTCTACTCCTTCAATCAGACACTTCTTTATGCCTATTGTTGGTCCGTTACCATCTGCTTCCTGTGTGAAGACTGAGCAGAAGTACTTACTGAGTGCCTCTGCCTTCTCCCCACCTTGCTCTGTGGTTTGTCCATCTTTTTTTGTGATTCCAACAATGCCCCCTTTGGTCTTCCTTTTCTCATGTATGTACCTGTAGAAGGTTTTGTTATCCTTTTTTACTTCCTGATCTATCCTAACCTCTGTTTGAGCCTTTGCATTTCTTATCATGTTTCCTGTCTCTTTTAGTTTCTGTTTATATTCTGTCTTGTCTGCCTCGTTCCACGGATCCTTGTAATTTTTTAAGGCTCTGCACCTTTCTCTCACCATGGTTGCCACCTCTTTGGAAAACCATAGTGGGTTTTTCCCTCCTTTTGTCCTTTCTAACGTGATGGGCACACTCTGATGTGACCATGGTTGTTGCATCCTTCAACCGTGTCCAATATTTCTCAGCACTCTCTTCTGTCAAGTTACTAAGGCTGTCTCTTAGGCAGACCTCCATGTTTGTGAAGTCTGTCCTGCTGAAGTCAAGGATCATCAGTTTTGAGTGTGTGGAGTTTACAGTTCTTTTTATCCTGAACCATACTGTGGTTATGATCACTGTTACTCAAGTGGTTCCCTTCTTCGACACCCATAACCCTTTTATTATTTGTGAATATCAGATCTAGAACCTCGTTACCCCTTGTGGGAGATGTCACTAGCTGACTTAGGCCTGCTCCCGGTAGTGTAACTAGGAATTCCCTGCTCTTCTGTGATGCTGCTGTGTCGATATTCCAATCTATGTCCAGTGGATAGAAATCCTTCATCAGCACCATGTCTCCTTTGCCTGACATCTGGAAGATGTTTTCCAGGATTTCCTTATCCCTGGCTTCCTCCTGTTTGGGGGTCTGTAGATTATTCCTACCTGAATGGGTTTCCAGCTTCCGGACCCTATTGTGATCCATAGATACTCTGATTCCCCTAGTGCCTGCTGCATTTCTGTAGTATTGATGGTATTCTTAACATAAATCGCTACCCCACTTCCCATTTTCCCAGCCTTATCTCTCCTAAACAAGATGTACCCAAGTTGCATTTGGCATTCTTTTGACCTGAGACATCCTCTGTCATTACGGATGGTATGGGAGCAAGAGGTGAGTACCTGTTTGCTGAGTTTAGAGTGCTTTGTTGGTTTAGGAGAGTTGCCCGAGCTCTGCTGCCCACTTTTCCTGCAACCAGTCGCCATCCCCCAGGCCTGGTCATTCTCCGGAGAGTGAGGTATGCTGGCCTGGGGTCAGTGATATGGAGGGGCATTCCTAAAAGAAATGTTTCCCTGTAGGTGGTTATGTAGGATGCTGATCTAACCCCATGCCTCCTGCAGCTGAGCCCCGAGGTTACATATCTCCAAGCATATTAGTCAGCGTCCCTGCCTTCAGGTGACAAGACCATTGAAGCGTGTCCCGCAGTGGTGACAGCCAACGATATTCATATTCGTGTCAGTGGACAGAAAGAAAGAAAGAGTACATAATTATTCAGATTTAGAGGAAGATGATCTGTTCAAGGCAGATGAAAGGAAATAGTTTTTTTCTTTTTTTTGTCTTCTAGTAAGGTCAAGCTGAAAGTGGGCAGTGACATGCAGAACCTATATAAGAAGAAGACCCAGGAATGGGTGGGATTAGGGGGTAGGGTGGGAAGACACATAGGAGTCGGGTTTGTAAAATTTTTGGTGGGGCCAAGGGGTCAGGGGTCAAAGCCCCACCTCTGGCCCAGGGGTCAGAGGTCAAAGCGCCCCAGCGGGTGTCCATAGGAATGGAACCCCGTGTACAGTAATGAGAAGTCTGGGTGCTCAGTCACTGCCCTTCAACATGAGAAAAACAAATTGAAAATGCTCTTTAAAAAGCCTTGTTTTTAAACTTCAATGAGGAACTCACATTTTGGGTGGGGATTTCCCCTAATAAATTTGATATTTTGTTTGCTGCTACAGTGTATCTGTTTGTGTTGTGTGTGTGAGTATATATATATATATATATATATATAGGATATGACATGGTTAACTGAAGATATTATATTTATCTTCACGAGAGGCCAATGATATCATGATATCTCATGAGTGGTGAAGCCACCAGTGAGATATCTTGATGTCATTGGCCTCGAGTGAAGATAAATATGATATCTTCAGTCAGGCCATGTCATATTCTGTTTATACAATGTATGTTTTGGGCCCATGACATGACCGCTATATATGTTTTGGGCCCTAACCCCCCTTCCCCACATATGTTCTGGGTCATGGGCTCTCGAAGGGAACCTGCTACAGTCTCCACTTAACAGAATTCCCCAGATATCTTACTTATCAGGCAGGAAAACAATTTCTTGAAAATTAGTATAAACTAACAGAGATGTATTATGGTGTAAAGTAGTTCCTAATTATCTGTGTTGCTTTTTTGTACTGTTGAAGCGTGGGTGGCTGGAGTGAAGTTAATAAGAAGCAAAGCCACTTGTCTTTCTTTATCTGTGTTGTTTCCTATACTTTTGGTGGGTGGGGGGCTGGCATGAAGTTGAAAAGAAACGGAGCTGCTACTTTTATTGTGCTCTAATCTTCTATGCACAGTTTAGCAGACTAGTGTTGTGCAGGCTGGGACAAGCTGCACAATGTCCTGCCACAGTGTGTTAATGTTTACAGTTTTTTTTTTTTCCTGAACCCAAGACGGCATACGATATCTATTCCATTGAGGGAGACAACAGAGTGAGTGTCAAAAGCTGCGCTGTGCCTTCCTTGAGTTGTCGTTGTTTTGCTAAAAGCTGGTGAAGTGTTGAGCTGTCTTATGATGGGGGTAGCATGAATAGCAGAGCAGGCTGATACTGACGTGACATTCTCATGGGGGGTGCAATGGGGAAAGCAAGCGGGCAGCCAGTTTACAGCAGTGACGTGGGAATCCGTGGGAGAAGGCTGAGAGGGTGGGGAGCCAAAGGATTATTTCTTTACCATGGCAACTCTTTTTCAGTGACTGGAACCCATATAACAGCTGAAGGGAACACTAGGTTGAGTGAGTGTTGCCATAGCAACGTTGGTATGGCAACATACGCTCGAGGTTCCGTTCCCTTTAGTGGAGATGACAGTCTCTCGCTCTCTCTCTCTTCTTGTTACTGTTAGTAGAGTTTTCAAAAAAAGCTCAGCTACATTTAGAAAACAGCATTATAGTTTAAGCATTTTATGGGGAGACTGCATATTTTAATTCACTGGTGGGACTTGTTTTACTGTAGTGAAACCGTTCGGTCACGCTACAAATTTACAGCAACAGAAGTGAAACTGCTTTAGGAAGACAAGCGGAAAACAGCAGGATGAATCAGATAACTTTTATTTTAAGATAAAATGTTTGAAAATGATGGCAGGATTTTACACAATTATGGAAGGTCACAGTCATGTGGTGGTGTGGGAGGTTGCAGGTGTGTAGTGATAGTCATCAAACAGGTGCGTTCATTTGTAGCATGAATTGAAACAGAAACACTTTCACTTTCATTACGATGACGTATAGGAACATGGAGATAGCAATGATATCTTCACATGTGAAGATATCATTGCTATCTCCATGACCTGGCTGAGATAAATTTTATCCTGAAATTTATATCAAAACATACATTGTATAAATATATATATATATATCCATCCCGGAATGGGGAGGTTCACAATGGTATGGCCCTAGTACGTGTCTGTGTGTTAGTAAACATTGTACTTATAGTACTCTGCATATTACTGTTTCTTTAAAACACCTCTTTAAATTAAAATATAGAATAAACAGATTTAGGTACATGTTTTCAAAGTTTTCAAGGTGGGCTTGTACCCAACTGAGGGGACTCAGTGAGCTGGAAATTCCTGGAATTATATTGTGCTTTCTAAGGCTCAGCACCTATATATCCACCATGAGCTCACAGCCTCAGTGCCATTGCCTTGAATGGGATATGGTGGGGGAGGGGACTAGTTTAAAGCAGGGGCGCATGATAGCAGTGGAAATTTTGACCTATACCTTTTTTACGTTTGCTTGCGCGCATGCGCAAGGAACGTCTTGGGAGAATGGGACACTTTGGAGGTGTGCCCCTCCCCTGAAATCCCCTGCTCCATTGAGCAGGCGGCAGTCCCAGACTATCGATGGTAGGTTGTGTATGACAGCAGTGGTCTTCTCTTCAAAGAAAACCACCACTGTCATACACAGCACCGCATCATGCCGCCCCCCCCAAATCTTTGCTGCCACACTGGGAGTCCACCCCAGCATGGCCAATGTCCCGTGTCATCTGCCGACGGGGGTGCCCAATCCCCCGTCGGCTCCAGGCTCCTCCAGCCATCCTTCTGCTACGCTGGGAGCCCACCCCAGCTTGGCAAACATCCCACGTCATTTCTATTTTAAACCTGTAAATTGAAAATGGTCCCACGGTGCTTCTCCCAGGCCCCCCTCCCTCAACTCGCACCCACCCACTGTGCACCCCACCTCCCCACACCCCCCTCACCCCATACTTACCTCCAGAGCTTGGCGCGATGATCTTCGGTGGACCGGGAACACATCTGCACTCTTCAAAGCCGACGCGAACTGAGGAAATGCCGGTAAGCTGTATAATGGCTAGATAGAGGGTTTCAACCTTATTGCATATCTCAGGCATTTTGGGAATTTTGCACCTAATTTTCAACATGGGGTTTTGGGACCCCTTCTCATGAATGATGTCACTGTCATGGCATTATTCGGGCCCGAAGGGTGATTTCGCAGTCACTGCACGAAATCAGCCTTCAGGCCCAAATAATGCCATGACAGTGACATCATTCATGAGAAGGGGTCCCAAAAACCCATTTTGAAAATTTGGTGCAAAAATTCCAAAAAATGACTGTTTTACGAGTGTGCTTGTGCATTTCCTATGCACGCTCGTAGGTTTGCGAATTTTCTATATTTCCACTCCAGATTTTCAACATTGCCATTTTACCACACCTTCTTATGATTAGTACAGCTGTCATTTTTCACATCTCACCCAAAACGTGTTTCCGCCCATGTAGCACACAATGGCACAGTCGGTGTGCGAAATCAATGTATGGGACACATTAAGAAAATCACAGTGACACTGTTCATTTGCAGAGGTCTTAAAATGGCTATGTTGAAAATTTGGTGAAAGAATCCCTTAAAATGACTGTTTTACTAGCGTGCGTTGCGCAGTTCCTACGCACGCTAGTAAGTTTGTGAATTTTCAATATTTTCACTACAGATTTTTAACATTGCCATTTTACCACACCTCCTTATGAGCAGTACAGCTGTCATTTTTCACATCCTGCCCAAATCGTGTTTCCGCCCATGTAGCACACAATGGCGCAGTCGGTGTGTGAAATCAATGTATGAGACACATTAAGAAAATCTCAGTGATGCTGTTCTTGAGCAGAGGTCTTAAAATGGCTATGTTGAAAATTTGGTGAAAAAATTCCTAAAAATGACTGTTTTACAAGCGTGCGTTGCGCAGTTCCTAAGCACGCTCGTAAGTTCATGATTGTTCAATATTTGCACTCCAATGTGTTCCAAATACCTAAACAGCAGCACATAGAAGCAAGCAACATTTGGCATTGACAAATGCTTGTACTTCTTTGTCACTGATTTTTTTAAGCCATGTCCAAGTGCCAAATACCACTGCAAATACCTGCAAGTGAACGTTCGGCATTGATAAATGCTTGTTATTTGATAGTGCAACCCATCTTCTGACTTGTATGATGCACATTTTTTTCAATACAAATCTGTTTTACCACTTTTTCACAGCTGAAATAATAAAAGGAGAGCTCCATTAATGGCTTGGACTGTGCTTTCACCAGTACTCATTTTTGAACACCTAATGCTTAACATCACCTTCTGTGTGCCTATCATGAACTATCATGCAGCAGACAGCTCCCTTCTTTATGGAACAAAAACAAAATGTGGAGAAACATCTACAAATACTGGTTAAACCATTTAAGCCATATTAAAATGGACCACTCCTTTAATCCTTTTAATATTTCAAATGTGACAAAAAGTGCTAAATAAATCAAAACGGAAAAATTGCATCGTACAAGTGGGAGATAAGGGGCAACCTAAAATAGAAGTGTAGCTCAATATTTTCACCACTACAATGCACTGCTGCTTTAAAAGCAAGACCCTCATGGAGTCTTGTCCCCCCCCCCAAAAAAACCTCATAAAATATAATTCCCTTTCCAACTCTGGGAGCTTCCCCCTCAAGGCCTAGTCTCCCATTTTTTTTATTTGTATTATTATTAGTCACATCTCCCACTTGAACTTCATGTGCTTCTGCTCTTTTGTAAGAAACACTCATTCACCATCAAGACTGCACTGGTGACACAGTAGCAGGAACGGCAAGTCTCCCAGTTTACCACTCAGGTTCCCACCATGATAGGGTTGCAGTTGTTGTTCATCCTGTTATAAGCATGTCAGTCTGTAACAAAAAAAGTGGTCTAAATACTTTTCTCAATAAAATGATTATAATTACTGACTTCCATTTTTTTCCATAAAGAAAGCTGGTTATAATTTGCCGTACGCGCCAGCTTTCTCTATCGGAAGCACGAGACACAAACACCTGAAAACGAACTGAATTACTCAGTGACTCATGCTCTGTCAGCCGCGGCTCTCTTGTCAGCTCATCCCTCTTCTCAGCGATTCACCACAAAAAAAAAAAATCCTCCTACGTGTAACATGCTCCCTAACCCACGCTAACCTGATACTTTTCTCTCCTCAGGCACCGCGAGATTAACACTGCATGATCTGCCGCACATGGGGACCAGAGCTCTCCTTAGCAACAGTGCAGCAACCCGAACTCTGAAAACTGAACCTAAAAATGGACTTAATAGTTTGAACTTCTCCTTAAAAAGTTAAACATTTTCTTAGTTACATACTACTGTAGTTGCATGTTTACTGTTTATTTACAGAAAATTTCCAGAAGTAGCAAAAAAATGGAAACCGTCATGGCCTTACTGCATAAAGGACTGTAAGTTACACGATCTTAAATAAGAATCTACTTCAACTGTTTGTTTACCTAAAAAAACTGATTCAAATACAAATGATTAAAACAGTGTCTGTAATGCAATAAAAACCTTAATGAATTTATATCCTGTACTACAGGTCTCTTACCCAATTGTTTAAAAATCCTGTGCAGGGTGGGGGGCCAAAAAATGGAAACCAGTAATTATAAAAAATATAGTAAGGGTAGGTGGTTATTAACTCGAATTTTACACACACCCTCGGTGTGGGATGCCTTAATAAACTATGTGGCATCCCACACCTTGGGTGTGTGTAAAATTCTCGTTATAACCACCTACTCATACATTATTCTCTATATAATTAGTGGGTTGTGTTTTTTTCCATTAAAAAAGCCATGTATTCAACTTCATAATACCCGAGTAGGTATTATGGAATTCAGTGCGTATAATGAATCATCTGCAATGTTAAATCTGGCAATCTAGACTACCCTAGGTTCCATACATAAGTGACTGCACTTTCTCTGTGGAAAAAACACAACGCGGTAATTACATAAAACACAATATGGAGTGCAGTGTGTTTAACTTGAATTTAACACACACCCTCATTGCTGGATGGCTGCCATAAACCCTGTCATCCAACAACTCAGGTGTGTGTTAAATTCTCCTAATTCACTGCACCCCATACTTTATCCTATAAGTATTCATACAATAACCAGCGAATCGCAGCAATATGTACCAGGGCACAGAATATATGCAGCTCAGAATCTTACCTACTGTTGCAGTGCCATCACAGGCAACACACTCACAGAGTATTTGAGATCTGTGCCACTGGAAGCTCAGTTTTTTTAGAATAAAAACAAACAAAAAAGCTTTTCATGTTATTGCATGAACCGCAGCAGCACATGTGCAAGATTCCAAGAAATTACAACTCTTTCAGATTTCCTTACAGGCATTTTTGAGGTGAAAACATAAATACGACAGTCATCTCGATCTCAACCCTAAATAAACTGATCCCAGTTAACTGCTTACGTGCTCATAGTGGTGAGACTGGCAGTCGGACACACAATACCAGATCCAAAAGGAAGAACAAAATCTATTCTGTTTGCTCTGTGTTATCATCTAAGCAAATAAGCAACCTTTCTTAAATACTCTGGTAGGTTAACTGTTCTGCATGTCTCAGCCTTTTTACATTACATTCTCGGCTGCAGTGAGAGAAGCTCGAGGATGCACACCTTGATCAGGTACTGCTTAGGTGATCTGCTCTATAGGTGTAATTTACCCATACCCCATCTAAAGCAGGGAATGCCACAGGACTCAGCCTAAGGATGATGAGATAACAGTGAGAGCCATGGAGGTACTTGTAACCAGGTTCCTTGGCAGCCTCAGCATGCTAAATCATAACCTCATTCAAACCACAACACATGACTATCGGTTATTGTCTCACAGCTACACACCTCATTATGTTGGCTTGCCGCACTTGCGCGGCAGTCAACATATTGGGAGAGTGCAGCTTTGGGGCCGCTGCTGCTGTTGGGCGAATGCAGGGCACGCATCAGTAGGTGCGTCCCTCATTCCCCAATAAGCCACCATGCAAGCACTGACACCAACATTATGTAAAGTGGACATAACTTCTAAACAAAGTGCCACTGCAATCAGAGACAAGCACGTCATGCAGCGGCACAGATGACATACCTCCCATACGTGCCGTCCCCCCCCCAGTACAGGGTGCCACGCTGGGAGCCCACCCCCGAGTGGCAACTGATGCCACAGCCGACGGGGGTGCCCAATCCCCGTCAGATTCACTGCCCCCAGAATAGGGTGCCATGCTAGGAGCCCACCCCAGCATGGCAAACGTCCTGCCTCGTCTCTTTTTTTTTAAACCTGTAAATTAAAAATGGTCCCACTGTGCTTCTCCCTGCCCCCCCACAACCCGCACCCACCCACTGTGCACCCTACCTCCCCACGCCCCGCTTCACCCCATACTTACCTCTAGAGTCTAGCGCGACCATCTTCAGTGGACCAGGAACACGTCTGCACTCTTCAAAGCCGACCGCAAAATGAGGAAATGCCGGTAAACTGTATAATGGGCTAGATAGGGTTTTTTCAACTTTGTTGCATATCTCAGGCACTTTTTGGAATTTTTGCACCAAATTTTCAACATGGGGTTTTTGGGGCCCCTCCTCATGAATTCTGTGACTGTCATGGTGTTTATCAGCCTTGGAAGGTGATTTCACAGTCACTGCGCAAAATCACCTTTCAGGGCTCATTAACGAAATGACAGAGATGATGTTCATGAGGTGCCCTCTTAAAAAGCCTAAGTTCCAAATTTGGTGGAAAAAATCCAACAAATGCCTGTTTTACGAGCATGCGTTGCGCAGTTGCTATGCAGGCTCGTAACTTCGAGCATTCACAATATTTTACTGCCGGATTTTCAGCATTGTCATTTTTGTACACTTCCTTGAGAACAGGACAGCTGTCATTTTCCACATCCTGCCTGAAATTGTTTCCGCACTTCTGGTGCACAATAGCGCAGTCACTGTGGGAAATCAGTGTTTGGGCCAGATTATGAAAATGACAGTGACACAGTTCATGAGCAGAGGACCTAAAATGCCTATGTTGAAAATTTGGTGATGATACTCCATAAAATGACTGTGTTACGAGCGTGCATTAGCAGATTGCACGCACGCTCATACCGTAGTGCATTTGTGATATTTTCAGTCTGGATTTTCACCAGTGCCATTTTTCCACACTTCTTGATGAACAGTATAGCCGTCATTTGACATATCGTGCCCAAAATGTGTTTTCGCACTTCCTGTGCAGAATAGCGTGGTCGCTGTGCGAAATCACTTCTTGGGACACTTTGAGGAAATAACAGTGACACTGTACATCAGCAGAGGTGCTAAAATGCCTATGTTGAAATTTGGTGCCGAACGGCCATAAAATGGCAGTGTTGCAAGCATGCATTGCATATTTCCCACACACCTTAGTAACTTCGCAAATTTGGTATATTTACATGCCACATTTTCAACACTGCCATTTTTTTACACCTCCTTATGCCCTGTGCAGCTGTCATTTCTCACATCCTGCCCTACATGTTTTCCCGCACTGCACTACCAAACACCCAAAGGGACACCCTAATGCTAGTCACTGTCTGCAGGGTGGGGGTGGGTTGGCATCAGTTCAATACTTCACTGCCATTCCTATGATGCATCTGTCTAACTCCTGCACTACCAATGCCAATGCCAGCAAGCCAACATTCGGGCATTGACAAATGCTTGTTTTAATTGTAAGGACATTTCTAAACTAAACAAAAGCTTATTTCAAAGCATATTTACACACCCCAGAGTGAGTGAGTGATAACAAAGTAGTAATGCATGTCTTGGGTTGGAGCATCTGATTATGCCTCATCTCTCACAACTACGCAATGCATGCATTATTCCCTTAAAATCACACACACACACACAAGCACACACTACTGTGTTTTATCACTGACAGTCACATGGATAATTTATTTTTGTTCTTAATTCCTGCTAAAAAAACCCTTTAACTCATGGCCCTCCTGAAGGTCCAGGAAGTGAGAGGACTTTATTAAAAGTAGGCTCCAGGGACAAGAGTGCAGGGTTTTGTAAGGGGTATGAAACACTGAAATAAAGAGATGCTTTCTGTAGAGGAGGCGAGCGTGAATGCTTTCATATCAATTTGTACCCCCCCAATCAGGTGAAGAGCACAGGATTTTGTAAGGGGTACATACCTCTCAACTGTCCCCCAATTGTCAGGCACATCCATTTTCTATCTAAATTTGTCTCTGTCCTTCTTAAAGTATGTTAACAGGACTGAACAGTAATGACTGTAAGCACAAGATAATGTCAAACATTTGAGTTACTGACTTGTACTTCAGAAAATGCATTTTACGCTCAGCCCCTCATACGAATACGCCAGCAGAAACAGACCACAGTCTATCTAAGCCTGCTCTAGTGTGCAGCCAGCACCCCTAGTTTGCAGCTGCCCACCCCTCCCTTTGTCATCCCACTGCTACCCCACCTCCCCACCCTCTCCTCTCTTCCTGTCTCATGCCCTTTGAAGCTGTTCACAGATTTACATGATACCACCCATTCTGGTAGGGTGTTCCAGTTTGCTACCACTCTCTCTGTGAACTAGTTTCTCCTCATTTCTTCCTGAATCTCCCTCTATTCTGCACATGTCCCCGGTGACCTCCCCTCCTTAGCTTAAAGCCCCCATCTGCCCCATCCTTATCGAGACCCCGCAGATACTTGAATGTCTCTGTCATGTCCCCCCTGTACCTTCTATCCTCCAGGGTGTACATATTGAGGTCTCCCAGCCTGCTGTCATAGTCTGTCCCCTCCATTCCACATA
This sequence comes from Neoceratodus forsteri, assembly GCA_016271365.2. Taxonomy (NCBI): domain Eukaryota; kingdom Metazoa; phylum Chordata; order Ceratodontiformes; family Ceratodontidae; genus Neoceratodus; species Neoceratodus forsteri. The sequence continues at coordinate 19,267,949 of JADMNL010000028.1, forward strand.
TCATCTTTGTTGCCCTCCTCTGCACCCCCTCCAGCAGCCTGATATCACGCTTTAGGCATGGCCTCCAAAACTGCACACAATACTCTAAGTGCAGCCTTACCAGCGACCTGTAGAGGGGCAAGATCACCTCTCTTCGCCTGGATGAAAACCCCCTCGCTATGCACCCCTGCATTTTGTTCACTTTTGCAACTGCTCTCCTGCACTGGGCAGTGTTGTTCATGGTCTCTGTTATCATTACCCCAAGGTCCTTCTCCTCCTCTGTAATCCTTAGCTTAATTCCCCCCCCCCAAGCCAGTATTCTCTCCTTGGGTTCTTCACCCCAAAGTGCATAACCTTACACTTCTTTGCATTGAACCCCAGCTACCACATCTCTGACCACTCCTCTAGCTTGCTTAGGTCCCCCTGTAGCTGCTTCCATCCCTCCTCTCCATCCACCACTGCTCCGATTTTGGTGTCGTCAGTGAACAGACTTACCTTGCTCACCACCTCATGTGCAATGTCTGATATAAAGAGCCCAAACAATACTGGCTTCAACACAGAGCCTTGTGGCACCCCACTCATCACCAGCCTTGGAGTTGAGAGCTCCCCTCTCACCATCACCCGTTGCAGCCTCCCACTCAGCCAGCTTGTAATCTAGTTCATCATTTTTGCCCCTACTCCTACACCAGTTAGCTTCCCCCCAAGCCACCCATGAGGCACAGAATCAAAGGCCTTGCTGAAGTCCAAGTAAAGAACATCCACTGCATGACCCTTATCCAGCTCACCTGTCACCCAGTCATAATATTGTATCAGGGTGGTTTCATAAGACTTACCTGAAACAAACGCATGCTGCCTCACATCCTGGAGGCCATAGTCCTCCAGGTATGACATCAGTCTTTCCTTTAGTATTGTTTCCATGAGTTTGCACACTATGGGGGTGAGACTTACCGGACGATAATTACCCGATTCATCCCTTGGCCCGCTCTTGTGTAATGATACTACATGTGCCATCCTCCAGTCCAGTGGCACACATCCCGACTCCAGTGAGGTGTGGTACAGATCTGCCAGCGGCTCCACCAGCACCTCCACCATCTCCCTCAGCACCCTGGGGTGAATACCATCCGGCCCTGGTGCCTTGTCTACCTTCAGTGCCCTCAGTCCCTCTAGGAATCTACTTGCCTCAATTGTTCCATCTGTCACCTCCTTTCCCCCAATACCTTCCCTTCCAGCCCATGCTGGTAGCGGTCCCCCTCCCACTTCTCATTCTACTAGCTTTAGCTTCCTGAGGGAATAATACCATTGTTTAAGACATGCCCCTGATTTCTTTAAGCCTTGTACCGGATTTATGAGGCTGGTGGTTCAGCAGTATGACATATTAAAATACAGAGATCCTAATGTGGATAAAGGGAAAGAGTGAGTGACTGCATGCCAACAAAAAAAACCAGCCCCAACCCTAAATACCCCCTTCCCTCTGGGCTTGCCACCTCACACTGCTGGTCTGAGCTGGTCAGCACTGGAAGGTCTGGAACACAGCTCACCTCTCTCCTTCTGTCGTCACTAGGCTTGTCTCCCACTTCCCTTGCCCCCCACGTTACCTGCGGCTACTACTTGCTGGCTGTAGTAGGCTCCTGATGGTTTTGTTGTTATTGTGGTCCTACCACCACCCACAGTACTGCTCAGTCTGGCTGACCTGCTGGTGGACTGCTCCTCTGCTGCTGGACTGATGTGGCCCACTGCTATTGGACTAGTGTGGTCACCTCTCCCCTCTGGCTCCTGTCCTCCGACCTCTGCTGATCCACTCCCATGTGTGTGTCCTCCCTTTTCAACTGCCATTTGCATCCATTTCACATGCACATGCCACACACACATTCTCGGAACCCAGCGCTCCTACATGGGACTTGCGCTATGACTACTGCCTCTCTGGTCCTGGTGGTCACACTCTCTCCCTCACACTACCACTCTTCTTGCTATACCATCTGGTTCAGGGGGCCCAGAGGAGATTCTAAGCATGCTTGATCATGCTCACTTCACAAGACCAACGGCACTTGCTCTACTCCCCGACCCCTCTGCTGCTGCAGCACCGCACGCACCACAAGTCTGCTGCTCTGCTGACCTTACTTGCAACTTGCGACTACCTGAGGTGTTGTGGGTGTTGTGTCCCATGATGAAAACTCTGCAGTACATAGGTATCACGTCTACTAAAGGGAGCTGTATGGCCAGTCACATGTGTGGGGATGGAAGGGGCTCCTGGCAGGTATAAAAAGTTTATCCATACTATGGGTTTTGATATTGTGGCAATCTATCGAGCCAGTGGGCTATGAGTTAATGGTGTAGGAACTTGGCTTTTTCAGATACCTTCATCCGTGAGTTGTGGCCATCACTTGAGTGTTGACAGTAGGTGGGTGTGAGCGGGCGTTTAAGGAGGGCTCAGAGCAGGTCATGGCTCAAAAAAAGGCACCCAGTGCAAAGGCAGACATCACTGCCTTACTGACCAGCTGAAACTACAGCTTGAGGCAAACAGTTATATAAGCGGCTGTAATGCCAGCCTGCTGTATAAGAAACAATCTGAAAATGGAAATGTCATAAGTAATACAGCTTGGTTTTGTGGTAAACAGCCCTCTCCCTATGGGCCAGAAGATTGAGGGTTCATGTCCAGGTGGGCGTGGACTCCTATCCAACTATGATGAACACAGGCTGCAGTAAGGGGTCAGATAAAGCAAATTAATTTATTTTTTACCTGTCTCTTGCGGCAATGAAAGGTCCTCCACCAGCAATAGTGCAGCAACAGCAACAAGATCAAACTGGTATCAGACTTGTAGAAGGGATTTCTCTCAGTCAGTACCAAGAGGCGTGGGTAGAGAATTGTGGGGGAAGCCTGCATTTGCTTCCCCTGCCTTTTGCAGTACTCAGCCTGAGAACTTTCCCCTATGCAGTGCTGTTAGTCCCTTACCTTTCGACAGCTCTAATGTTTTTCCATACAGGTTTTTTCTGCACTCCCTCGCAGGCTAGGCTGCTGTATAGCAACCCTGTCCCACAGACTCCAGCTGTCACAATTCTTCATCCAATTCCCAAGACCAGGCTCACAGGGAGGGCTTCAGTAAGCCCAACCTCCATTTTTTTTACTTGATTTTCTCCCCGTGGCTCGGCAAATGTGCAGTGAGCATGCAAGTGTGCTCTACCCACAAGGAGGCGCTCCAGCACTCTGAACACTGGCCCTTCCCTCTAGCTTCAGGACTCACTCCAGCATTCTGAACACCGGCCCTCCCCTCTAGCTGCAGGACTCGCTCCAGCACTCTGAATGCCGGCCCTTCCCTCTAGCTGCAGGACTCGCACACGCCACCACTTGGCTTCCACCAGGTGGCAGTTGAGCGGCGAGTCAGCGGATCCAGATGCTCAATCTTCCCTCTCTCAGCTGGGCCTCCAAGCAAACCGAATCGGTTCCCAAACCCAGGTCACCTGCGTGGCAGCAGAGAGGCATGGATGCCTCAACCGGCTGTGCCACTGGGCTGACCAGCACTAAATTTGTTCACAGTGAGAGAAACCTTGAACTGCACCCACCAGCACTGCAAGCTTGGGTCTGAAAGGGAATGCAGTTAAGTCTGATGAAACAGCATGCCCCAGGTTCGAATACAACCAAAACCACAAGGTCAGTGGGTGACCCTGAGCCAGCATTTCACCTTCCTGTGCTACAGTGCCTTCCAGGTGCAAAATCAGGTCAAAGCAGGCCCTTCCACTGGCAAGGAGATGTAATGTCTCACTTGGGCTGTCTGGGGTAATTTCATAGGTTTCATAGGTTTACAGAGTTTATAAAGACTATAGTCCATATACTTGCCATTGTCTTGTGTATATCCAAAAATATTATTACTGATCATATATTGATCTATTTGCATCTTAAAAGATTCCATCGTTCTACTAATTATTATTTCAACAGCTTTCTCCTAAGTGTATTAAACCTGTCTGATTTAATCTGTAGTGGATGAGCTCTAGTACTGTAGGGTTGATCCCTTAATACAAGATTTAGCTGTTCCCAGACAAAGTATACAGGCCTAAAACTGACAACCTCTGTTTATACTCCTGCCCCTGGACCCCAGCTATCCTCCGTGTTGCTCTCCTTTGCACCCTTTCCAAAGATCTTATATCGCCCCTGCCCCCAGGAGCCCAAAACTGGGCACAGTATTCCATATGAGGACGCACCAATGATGTGTAAAGTGGTAAAAGAACTTTTAATTTAATTATAAAATTAAAATCAAACACAGGGCTTCTACTCTAGCCCTGTCATTCTTTCATATTTTACCAGAACCAAATTCTTAATAACAAAAAAATTATATAGAAAAATAAAATCGTATTTTAATAGCAGCAGAGCAATTACTATGCAATTTCCAAACTGTCAATGCTGCAGATTTGTGGTAGGAGCAGAACCAAAACAAACCAGCTAAGATTTCTGGTGTATTTTGTTTTTGCCTGGAGTCATTTCTGATGAATCTTACTGTGGCTCACGCTGCTCCTCCAACTCCCTAGGTTACCAGGCTACTGTATGCTTTACCTTTTCAGGGTTCACTGTGGGCTGACCAGATGGGCCACAACTTGCTCCTGATGAATATCCCAGACTCCCGACTAGTCAACTCCCAGTCCCCCAAACTCTCTGTTTCTCCCTGCCCTGGATCCCGACTCTTGGATCGGGCCAACTGCTGAGCCAACTCCCGAACACCGCACTATTACCACCGCATGTCCGCACCAGTCTTTACTACGCCATTCGTCCATCTGATGGTCTGATGCTCTCCTTTGTGATGCGTGCTGCCTCTTCATTTATAGAACCGTCCAGCCCAGACGCACATGTATCGCACCTAATAAGCCCCCCTTCCAGTCAATCACAGTGCGGTAACAGTGGCAAGTTTCTTGCCAACCAACCAATAACAAACTGATTTTCGGAGGGGGCAAACCAAGCAGATAAAAGGCGGCAATTTTTAAATGCTGCCAGCACCGTGCCCTCCAGCCAATTAAACAGGGGAGCGAGAAGGGGGCGTGTGACACCGGTGCGGTCACAGCAGCAGAGGTAAGGCACGCGCACATTAAAAAATTAACCAGGGGGAAAAAAGGCAGCATGCGGCAGGCAAAATATTGCTGGATCTCAGCCCAGGTCAACAAATATTGCTGGGGCCAATGTCCCATGGGCGCATACAACCTGGCGCCTATGATTACAGTACCTTGAGCACAAACTGGGACCACAGTCAAGTTAAATGCAAAAAGAGTTAGATCTGATTTATTGAAGGGACTGGAATGAGGAAGGGGCATAATCAGGTTGATTTGCTTAAAGTCTCTACCAATCAAACAGTTATGCATGCACTTCAGAGTCCCTAAACAGTCATGCACTCTGGGTACCCAGGTGTAGAAAAGGTGGGCTAGCCAGGATCATTGCCTGGGGTAGGCTGGCGTCACAGCTGGTTGGGGCCCTGTGATGGAAGAAAACAACATACACAATACACACTATTTGTAATCCGGAGCAGGAGGGCTCAGTTTGTGAAAAGAAAAACAACAAGACAATCAGATGACACCCTTAGATTAAGCTGTTGTTGCTGGGAGATACCCTGGTGGTTATGATACCCAAGACTGGACACAGGCTGGATAAAAACTTGAGACTTCAGGTGGCTGATCTGGAGAGTCAGGAGAAGCAGGGCCCACACGATTGGCATCATTCCTGTTGAAGCATGGAGCAGGGGGCTGATCCCCAGGCAGGTCTCTCGTCAATGGCTTTCTCTGTACAGTGGGGCCCAGCTGCATGGAGATAACCATGGATTCAGTTTGATTGAGCTAGATACGACTTCCAGCAAACAGAACACAGTTCACACAGTGGGGAACCAAATCATGACCCACTACAAATACACAACACATTTATATGTAAGAAATTCTACAGTACCAGGCAAGCCGCTCTCTGGTCACAGTTGCACAGTCTCTGCGCCAACCGGGATTTCAGAGGTGGCTGGAGTTCCTGACAGGCCGATTTCATTCAGCAAAATCTTCGGTCTTCCTCAGGTATGAGCCTGGTCACAAATCAGTGGCTTTATTCATTCTCACTTTTTGGATTTAGTCTGAAATGACTCATTTTTTCCTCATAGGAGAGCAGGCAGACATGCAGGCCAAAACTTAGGCCATTCCATTGTTCTCCCATGTGAAACTATGCAGATGGCTGCTTGACTGTCTTGAGCTGTTTTGTCTTCAGGCTCCAACTTAGATCTGCCCCAGACAGCAGGCAGATCGGGAATTTCCCCCAGATCCAACAGGTTCTGTTGGCTACCTCATCTGTCAGTCACAACAAGGCTTCCCCTCCAGGTGCAAAAAGATGTCAAAATTCAAAACTACAATTCCCACAGGTTATTACTCCACACAGCCCCTGTTTGCAGGCTCCATTTTAGAGTTCCAAAGTACTGATTTGCCCAATTCAGCAGTTCAGGACCAAGATGGTGGAGATAGTCAGAAAAATCCTTGCTGCACAGAAGGCAGGTTAGAACAAACTACAATATTATCAATACACTAAAAGATAATCGGTAAGCACGCACATCTTCTAACAGAGCTCCCTCTGCGCAATTAGCAATGGCAGAAATGGAGTGATTATCAGGCAGCCTGGGCGGGACTCAAGCATGGAAACACTCAGCCCCCTCCCAGTTCAACTATAATGGCATCCAGGTAGCTCTTAAGGGGACAGTACACAGAGGCTTTACAGGCACACTCTAGTATTACCATTCACCCACCTCTATAGATGAGGAGCTGAATAGACATGATAGAAACTTTCAAGTACCTCAGGGGAATTAACAAAGCCCAAGAGGGCAGCATCTTTCAGAAAAAGAGATGTACAAGAACAAGGGGGCACTATCTGAAGATAGAGGGGGATGGCTCAGAGGTAATGTGGGGAAGTACTTTTTCATGGAGAGGGTTGTGAAAACATGAAACGGCCTTCCCGAGGAGATTTTTGGGTCAACTACAGTGGTGGCATTCAAGACTGCATGGGACAGGCATAAGGCAATTCTAGTGGGGGTGTAAGAGAATGCAAACTGTTGGTTAACTAGGATCTGCAGCTTTCTTTTGTATTTTTATTACCAGGAGTGGCACATGAAGCTGAAAGTTTGTTTACAGGTGCAACCTGAGAGCACAAGGAAGTTAAATCTGCCCTGCTTGTGAAACTCTTGAATGAATGAATGAATAAATAAATAAATAAATAAATAAATAAATAAATAAAGTGACTTGCTCAGTGTCACACAGTATGCAGTGGGGGCTGTGGGATTCAAACCCAGGTCTCCTGGTTTGAAGCTCAGATCCTTAAATCACTGTGCTATACTGCTTCCTAAAAAGCTCATCCATTGGGTAGGGAAATGAACAGACAGGGTGGGATAAGCGGTCCTCATCGGCTGTCAAAGTCTATGGGCCCAATTCCAGAAGGTGGGCACAGAGCTTGCAACAAGTCCTGCGTATGCTGCAAAGTTTGCCACAACTGCGACGAAACCTTCTGATGCAACTCTGTGCTATTCCACAAGCGCTGGCGCATTTGCAACACTTTTCCTGCTTTATGACAGCTTGCACCAAAAGTTTGGTGCAAGTCCCATAATAAAGGTACCCCCATAGATGCAAAGTTAGACTGGCAGGAAGCTGGTCTAACATCGCGGTGTTAGGGACTTGCAACATTAGCTTCTGAAATAGCATTTTTGACACAAGTCTGCACTTGTGTCAAACACCCTGCCACAAGTCCCCTGTGGCAATTGCAACCCATTTTGGAATTAGACCACATGTGTCTATGTTTTCTCCCCACATCTGACTATCCCCAGTACTCAACAGCGCCTATACAATTCTGATGTTAGAGGGGGACAGACAAAAAGTCTGAGATCCCGGAGCCTGGTGAGAGAGTAGTGACTGATCACCAACCTTCTCAGTCAGCACATCCCAACTATTTGTGAAAACTAAGTTCAGCTTCAGAACATACAGCAAGCACTCCACCCACTCACACACACCACTCACCCAGTATCACAGAACATAGAAGTGAACAAAGATTTTGACAACACAAATAGTGAATTATGTATTTTGGGACACCATATCTCCATGCTCTCACATCCAACTAAAGTGAAACTAACAACTTCAAGAGATTTTTACTTCATGATGGGGCACGCCAAATGTCAAGCGGATCATCCAAACTGTTTCAAAGTTATTCCGTTTAAGATAAAAGTGAAGAAAGGATTTGACATCAAATGGTCATACTGTACATACATTTTGGGACTGCATTTCTTCAGACATGCACACCCAATCACACTGAAACTTGCCACATCTAGAGATCATCTCCTTTTGAGGGAACATGCTAGATTTCATGCACATTTCAAGAAAATCTGCAAAGTTATTAGAGCACATTGTTATAAAGGTTTCAGGAATGCTTAAATGTGATTTGTCCCTTGTGGTAATCTCCATATTAATGTACCTGTGCAGCTTTATTACTAGTGCATGATTTCTGCCTCAGAATATTTTTTTTAATGAATTCCTTTGTTAGAACTTGGGACTGCATTCATGTTTGCCCATATACGCAGTAGCCAGTGTTCTGTGGAACCCAAAATAAACAAGCATTTGTCAATGCCGAATGTTGATTGCTCTGCTCTGTTGAGCTCGCTCACTCCCCCTCTGGCAGCCGCTAGTTCTGTTTCTGTTGTTGATGCAGGCTGTGCTTTTGTACTAGGCTCCTGTCTGCATTGGCAACTTTGTCTGCCTACAAAGAAATCTGCAACTGTCCCAACAGAGCTCCGTTGAGGTCGCTCAATCTCCCTCTCTCACGCGCTCATTCTGTTTCTCCTGGCGCTGTAGGCTGCCCTTTTTGTACTGGGCTCCTGCCTCTGTTGGCATCTTTGTCTGCACACAAAGAAATCTGCAGCAGTCCTGAAAGAGCTCCATTGAGCTCGCTCACTCCCCCTCTCTTACTCACTCGTTCTGTTTCTCCCAGTGCTGCAGGCTGCCCTTTTGTACTGTCCTCTTGCAATGGGGCCTTTTTCTGCCCCCAAAGAAACCTGCAGCAGTCCCGACAGCGCTCCGGTGAGCTGGCTCACTCCCCCCCATCACTCGCTCAATCTTAATCTGTCCCGAACACTGATTTCCCACAGCGACAGTGCTATTCTCTGGCAGGAGTGCAAAAACATATTTAGGCCAGGATGTGAAAAATGTTCATAAGGAGGTGTGAAAAAAATGCCAGTGTTGAAAATGTGGCATGAAAATATTACAGATTTGCAAAGTTACAAGGGTGAGTGGAAACAGTTCAACGCACGCTTGTAACACAGTCTTTTTATGGACTTTTGTCACCAAAATTTCAACATAGGGATTTTAGAACCACTGCTCATGAACAGTGTCACTGGCATTTTCTTAATCTGTCCTGAACACTGATTTCCCACGGCAACCACACTATTCTGTGCCGCAAGTGCGAAAACGCATTTCGGCCAGGATGTCAAAAATTACAGCTGTACTGTTCACAAGGAAGTGTGAAAAAATGCCAATGTTGAAAATCTGGCATGACAATATTGTAAATTCACGAAGTTACGAGCGTGCGTAGCAACTGCACAATGCATGCTCGTAAAACAGTCATTTGTTGGATTTTTCCACCAAATTTGCAACATAGACTTTTTGAGAGACCACCTCATAAACACTGGCACTGTTGTTTCATTAATCGGTCCCGAAAGGTGATTCTGCACATTGACGGTGAAATCACCTTTAGGGGCCAAATAATGCCATGACAGTGGCAGAATTCATGAGGAGGGATCCCAAAAACCCCATGTTGAAAATTTGGTGTCAAAATTCCAAAAAATGCCTGAGATATGCACCAAAGTTGAAAAAACCCTATTTATGCCATTATACAGCTTACCGGCATTTCCTCATTTTGCAGTCATGTTCACAAACAATATCACACTAACGAGGGTCTGCCCAGCAATGACGGGTCACTTCCTCATTGCAGCAGAATGGCTTACACTGCAATGATGAGGCGGCTCCTGATTGCAGCGGCTGAAACCTTACAAGGTTGTGGGATGCTGGCTGAACTTGTGTCAGCAGCAGCATGCCACCTCATTGGTTGGGAAAAGCGGGCCAAACCTCCAAAGCCTGTGGGGGCATTGGCCACAACAGTGCCGCACCTCCACAACCTGCTTCTGGAGCAAGCTTCCACAATATGTTTCTTGAGCATGCGCACAATCAGCATAAAAAAAACAGTGAATGGATCACTAACTGTCTCAAAGGCATTCATCTCTCCTATTTGCATCTCCGTTTTGTGTTTTTTTTGTTTCTTTTTAAATGTGCAATTCAACTACTGGGCACACAACATCTGTAATCATCTACTGTGACACTGAAGAAGTTTAAAACTGGCAGTGAAGTTGTGTAAGAAAGAAAACAAGCATTTGTCAATGCCGAATGTTTGCTTGCTGGCATTGGCAGTGGTAGTGTAGAAGTTACAGAGCTGCGTAATAGGAATGGCAGTGAAGTATTGAACTGAAAGCCAACCCCACCACCACCCTGCAGAGAGTGACAGGCATTGGGGTGTGCATTTGGGTCGTCAGGCATAACAGCCACGCCATTTCACCACACCCCACTCTGCAGAGACTGACAAGTGGTACGTGTTCCTTGGGGTCTTTGGCCCTTATGCGCACCCCATTTCATTAGGAAATACGGTGAGATGGGTGCGATATAGGAGAATGGGGTGAAGTTTGGGTCCGAAGAGTCCAAGGCATACCTCGATGCCTCTCAGTGACTGCAGGGTGTGGAATGGTATGAGCATCACAGGCAAGAATCCCAAGTCACACCCCTGATTCCTGTCATTCTCTATAGGGTTGGGCGATTTAGTTGAAAAGCCTAATACCTCAGGCATTCATTGGTATTTTAACTCCAAATCTTCAACATGTTTGTTTTGTGACCCCACCTCATGAACAGGGGGAATATCAGTTTGGTAGCCAAAAGCTGCTTATGCACAGTGACTATGGGCTTTAGCACCACAGGTGCAAAAATATTCCGAACAGGCTGTAAAAAATGACAGCTGTACTCTTTCATGGGGAGGTGTAAAAATGGCTATGTTGCAAATGTGTAGTAAAAATATTTAAAAAAATGGTGAAGTCACGAGCGTACATAGAAACTGTGCAACGCACACCCGTTATATAAGTAGGTTGGGGATATTTTATAGCAGATTGTCAACTCAGGCATTTTGGTGCCTCCGATCATGAACAGTGTCACTGTGATTTTCTTTATCTGTGATGAACAATGATTTCCCACAGCGACCACGCATCTCTGCACTGAAAGTGTGAAAACACACTTCGGCCATGTTGTGAAAAATGACAGCTGTACTGTTCATAAGGAAGTGTGGAAAAATGTCACTGGTGAAAATCTGGACTGAAAATATTATAAAGTCATGAACTAACGAGGATGCGTGGAAACTGCACAATGCTCACTCGTAACACAGTCATTTTATGGACTTTTGTCACCAAATTTTCAACATAGCCATTTTAAGACCTCTGCTCATGAACAGTGTAACTGTGATTTTCTTAATCTGTCCTAAACATTGCTTTCGCACACCAACAGCACCATTGTGCGCTACATGTGCGATAACACATTTTGGGTGACATATGAAAAATTGCAGCTGTACTGTTCATAAGGAAGTTTAATAAAATGCACATGTTGAAAATCTAGAGTGAAAATATTAAATTTGCAAACTGACGAGCATGCATAGGAACTGTGCAACACACGCTCGTAAAAGTCATTTTTAGGGATTTTTTCACCAAGTTTTCAACAAAGCCATTTTAAGACCTCTGCTCATGAACAGTGTCACTGTGGTTTTGTTCATGTGTCCCATACATTGAGTTTGCACACCGACTGCGCCATTGTGCGCTACATGGGCGGAAACACGTTTTGGGCAGGATGTGAAAAGTGACAGCTGTACTGCTCATAAGGAGGTGTGGAAAAATGGCAATGTTGGAAATCTGGAGTGGAAAAATTGAAAATTCGCAAACCTACGAGCGTGTGTAGGAACTGCGCAACGCACGCTCGTAAAACAGTCATTTTTAGGAATTTTTTCACCAAATTTTCAACACAGCCATTTCAAGACCTCTGCTCATGAACAGTGTCACTGTGATTTTCTTAATTTGTCCCGTACATTGATTTTGCACACCGACTGCGCCATTCTGCTCTACAAGGGTGGAAACACATTTTGGGTGAGATGTGAAAAATGACAGCTATACTGCTCATAAGACGGTGTGATGAAATGGCAATGTTGAAAATCTGGAGTAAAAATATTGAAATTTCGTGAACTTATGAGCCTGCGTAGGAACTGCACAATGCACGCTCGTTAAACAGTCATTTTTTGGAATTTTGGCACCAAATTTTCAACATGGGGGTTTTGGGGCCCCTTCTCATGAATGATGTCACTGTCATGGTGGTATTCAGTCCAAGGGTGATTTCGCAGTCACTGCGCAGTCACTGCGCGAAATCACCCTTTGAGCCTGAATACCGCCATGACAGTGACATCATTCATGAGAAGGTCCCAAAACCCCATGTTGAAAAAGTTGGTGCAAAATTCTCAAAATGCCCGAGATATGCACAAGTTGAACCCTCCTATCTAGCCCATTATACAGCTTACGGCATTTCCTCAGTTCGCGGTCGGCTTTGAAGAGCGCAGGCGTGTTCTGGTCCACGAAGATCGTCAGCGCGGGTCGGAGGTAAGTATGGGGTGAGGGGGTGTGGGGAGCTGGGTGTGCAGTGGGTGGGTGCGGGTTGTGGGGAGGGGACGCGCGGGACTGTTTTGTTTACAGGGTAAAACAAAAAAAAACTCGTGGGACCGCTTGCCCACGCTGGTGAGCTCTGGCGTGCTTTGGGACTGAGGGGCGTTCAGCTGGCGGGTTGGGCACCCCGTCCGGCAAAAAGAATTAAAAAAACCGCAGGACCGTTTGCCACGCTGGGGTGGGCTCCCAGCGTGGCACAAGGACTTTGGGGAGGGGGGTGCTTTCAGCCGACGGGGGATTGGGCACCCCCATCAGCAACATGATGAATTGCCACGCTGGGGTGGGCTCCCAGCATGGCATCAACTATTGAGAGGGGAGGGGGAGGAGACAGACGCAGTTCAGCCCATGGGGATTGGGCACCCTTGACTGCTCGCTGCGTGCGGGGCGCACGCCTGCGGCTGGGGGAGCTGCGTGAGCAGCTTCTTATCGCTGCTCACTCAAGCGTAGCTCCCCCTTTCAACTGTATGCCACTGCATTTTGGAGCGTGTCATAGACAGCTCCAAAATGCATTGGCTTACAGGGGCCGCGCCTGCCAGCACAGTGCCTGAATTGAAGGAGGAGGTGACACACCTCCGAAATCTCCGATGAAGGCACTTTGTTTCTTGCACATGCGTGCAAGCAAACATAAAAAGCACACACACACACACACACACACACACACACACACACACACGCTGAAACCACCCATAATGTCATGGAGAACACACTGTAGCACAAAGTAATAAAACAAAGCAGCAAATTTAAAGCCTTGCCCAGCTGAACAACAATAAAATGCCAGACTGCTTCCGACATTATGTGCCACTCCCCGAACTGCAGTTTGTCTGTGGTGGACACAGACCATATTTAAATAGATTACTTCATTCAAGGACCAGGACATTTCCTGCCTCCTAAATCCTCTGCTTTATTATCATTTAAACGTTACTAAAGTAATCCATTATCAGAACGTTAATTAATTTGGTTGGGGGGTGAAGTGATTCTCCCAGAAAATCATTAATTGCATTTCTGCCATACACTTCTTATTTTACTCACCTTCCACTGCTCCTGGTTGATAATCAACTGTGTTAGTACCTTAAATGCACTAAAAAGTTTTGTCTGCTTTATCATGCAGCCATTCTTATGGAGTAATCCTGCACTTTTTTTAGCCATTTCTTTGTCTGACCCACAATGAAATTGATAAGATTTGGGATCATTTTCCATGTGTCTCTGTAGCCCTAGTCTCTTGAAGGGAATGTATGGTGAGTTGCTGGGTGGCACAAACTGTGTGAAGAGTCCGTACTTGTGTGTCAGTGGCCAGCTGCCTGTACTCCCAATGTGGGGCAAATTGAAAGTACTTAACATCATGTCTTCAGCCACAGAGCACTAGGTAAATATAGGCTATCACTGTAATTTCTTTGCCCATTTTGAAAGTATATGCAAGCATTTGTCCTGTTGTCTGATTCACATCAGAAAACTGCACACATGACATTTTTAGCCATGAGTAAGTGTCCCAAATACACTATAATGCCCAGTCAGCTACTGTTCTCACGTATCCATGTGACTAAAGTGCTTGTAAGCCACAGGTACACGTGAATGAGACTGATTCGCACATGTAAAACATATGGGGCCCAATTCCAGAAGGAGCTCTTGGAGCAATGTAAGTTGTGCCACTCTAAGGGCTATGGCAATGCCAGTTGCACCAGGAACCCTGTGCCATATTCCAAAAGAAAGTAGGGTTCCTGTGCCAAACACCCCATGACTAATGCAAGTGCAGGACTGCACCTAACCGGTGGTTCACTAGCAGCACATGTTGCAAGGCTGTTGCAGCCCGTATGCCAGTACAGCAAGGAATGGGCATCATTGGTGGGGATGGTCTGGGGTACACAGGTGCCAAGTGGAGGTGTGGGGGTGGGTGGGGTCATAGGGTGGGTCAGTGCACCAGCAGGGCAGCTGAGTATTGCTTCAGCACCCGGCAAGTTGCAAATGCCCATGATATACTGATTTAAGGGCATTTACACCCCCATGGTGCTACAGCTATCCTGTACATCCCAGCTGCTACACCAATCCTCCCTATGCCCCTCTGTGCCCTTCCTGCCCATTAACCCACTAGTAGCCCACATGTCACAGTGTACCAGTTGGCTGCACGAGGCTTAGACTACCTCCAGGTAGATCTAAGTGGAGCCCTTTGTGATGGCCATAGTGGGGCTCTTGGAATCGGAACTGTGAGCCCTGCTGAGGCCCATGCGTCCTTGTGACCTGGCATACCCAGCTGCAGAGAGAGAGAAGGTTCATTGGGTGGGTACCTTTTGGTTATGGATAAGTCCTAAAAGTTTATGTTGAGGGCTGGTAGTACAGATTCCAAGATGCAGAGAAAATGTTTTATTGTTCATCATCAACCAGCCACACTTGTTTTGTATAGAATCTATTTTCTTTTATTTGTTGCTTTACTATGAA
Source organism: Neoceratodus forsteri (assembly GCA_016271365.2). Lineage (NCBI taxonomy): Eukaryota > Metazoa > Chordata > Ceratodontiformes > Ceratodontidae > Neoceratodus > Neoceratodus forsteri. The sequence continues at coordinate 19,283,128 of JADMNL010000028.1, forward strand.
TACAGTGATCCCCTGTGGCCCAACGTTTCACCCAACTCTGGGCTTCATCAGGAGCAAGGATCAAAATAAACGTACAAACATAATATTCATATTCCTGTACATATCAAAACATTTTTTTATTACAAATTATTTTTTAAATTTGTATTTTCAATCAGACAAAATGTGTCCGTATCGGACCATATTATTCTTTGGCAAAATATTAATGCATGGATTCATATCTCTGTTGATGGTTAATCACTGTAAGGCAATAAAACATTTGTATCTCTGTTTCCATCATAGTGTGTTACTGTCTCTTTAAAGACTAAATGAATTAGCATGGCTTAAATAAATTTCAAAGGAATAGAATATTGCTTCATCAGCACACAATTAGCAGCTACTAAGTTTATCCACATAAGCATTTGCCTTGCCATTAATGTTAAAGCTGTTTAGGTTCACAGCTGTACTAACCACCTTACAAGTTACATATAACAAGCATTTGTCAATGCCGAATGTTGATTATGTTGGTGTGTTGAGCTCGCTCACTGCCCCTTTGTCACTCGCTCATTCTGTGTCTCCCGGTGCTGCAGACTACTCTTTTATACTGGGCTTCTGCCTGCATTGGCACCTTGTTCTGCCCACTAAGAAATGTGTAGCTGTCCTGACAAAACTCTGTTGAGGTGGCTCACTCCCCCTCTCTCATTCGCTCATTTTGGTTCTCCTGTTGCTGCAGGCTGCACTTTTGTACTGGGCTCCTGCCTTTGTTGGTGGCTTTTTCTGCCCACAAAGAAATCTGCAGCAGTTCCGACACAGGTCTGTTGAGCCTGCTGACTCCCCCTCTCTCACTCGCTCATTCCGTTTCTGCTGGCGCTGCAGGCTGCCCTTTTCTAGTGGGCTCCTGCCTGCATTGCCGCCTTCGTCTGCCCACAAAGAAATTTGCAGCAGTTATAATAGAGATCCGTTGAGCTTGCTCACTCCCCCTCTCTCACTCGCTCATTCTGGTTTGCTGCCACTGCAGGCTGCCCTTTGGAATTGGGTCCCTGCATGTATTGCTGCCTTTTTCTGCCCACAAACAAATCTGCAGCAGTCCCAACAGATCTCCGTTGAGCTCACTCACTCCCCCTCCCTCACTCACTCATTCTGTGTCTCCTGCTGCTGCAGGCTGCCCTTATGTACTGGTCTTCTGCCTGCATTGGTGGCTTGTTCTGGCCAGAAAATCTGAAGCAGTTCTGACACAGTTCCATTGAGCTCGCTCTCTCACCTACTCATTCCGTTTCTGCCGGTGCTGCAAGCTGGCCTTTTGTACTGGGCTTCTGCCTGCATTGTCACATTTTCTACCTACAAAGAAATTTGCAGCAGTCACAATACAGCTCCATTGAGATCGCTCACTACCGCACTGTCACTCACTCATTCTGTTTCATTTGGTGCTGCAGGCTGCACTTGTGTATGGGGCTGCTGGCTGCATTGGCACCTTTGACTGTCCACAAAGAAATCCACAGCTGTCTCAACAGAGCTCCGTTGAGATCACTCAGTCTCCCTCTGTCATGTGCTCATTCTGTTTGTCCTGGCGCTGCAAGTGGCCCTTTTGTACGGGGCTCCTGGCTGCATTGGTGCCTTTTTCTGCCCACAAAGAAATCTGCAGCAGTCCTGATAGAGCTCCATTGAGCTCACTCAGTCCTCCTGCCTCACTCACTCATACTGTTCCTCCCACCACTGCAGGCTGGCCTTTTCTACTGAGCCCCTGCCTGCTTTGGCACCTTTTTCTGCCCTCAAAGAAATCAGCAGCAGTCCTGACAGCGCACCGGTGAGTTCGCTCACTCCCCCTCCCTCACTCGCTCTCTTGTTCTGTGTCTCCCAGTGCTGCAGGCTGCCCTTTTGTACTGGGCTCTTGCGTTGGGGCCTTTTTCTGCCCACAAACAAATCTGCAGCAGTCCCAACAGAGCTCAGTTGAGTTTGGTCACTCCCCCCCCTCACTTATTTGATCCTAATCTGTCCCAAACACTGATTTCCCACAGCGACCGTGCTATTCTCCAGCAAGAGTGCAAAAACATATTTTAGCTAGGATGTGAACAATGACAGCTGTACAGTTCATAAGGAGGTGCAAAAAACTGCCACTGTTGAAAATGTGGCATGAAATTATTACAGATTTGCAAAGTTACAAGGATGCATGGAAACAGTTCAACGCATGCTTGTAACACAGTCATGTTATGGAGTTTCATCACCAAATTTTCAGCATAGGGCTTTTAGGACCTCTGCTCATGAACAGTGTCACTGTAATTTTCTTAATCTGTCCCAAACACTGATTTCCCACAGTGACCGCGTTATTATGTGCCGCAAGTGTGAAACCACATTTCAGTTAGGATGTGAAAAATGACCGCTGTACTGCTCCTAAGTAGAAGTGAAAAAATCCCACTGTTGAAAATCTGGCATGCAATATTTCAAATCTGTGAAGTTGCTAGGTTGTGTGGAAAATGTGCAACGCACACTTGTAACACAGACATTTGATGGGCTATCATCACCAAATTTTCAACATAGGCATTTTAGGACCTCTGCTCATGAACAGTATCACTGTCATTTTCTTAATCTGTCTCGAACACTGATTTCCCACAGCGACCACTCTGTTCTGTGCCAGAAGTGTGAAAACACATTTTGGCCGGGATTGGAAAAATGACAGCTGTACTGCTCCTAAGGAGGAGTGAAAAAATAAGTTCATAAGTAGGTGTGGGAAAATAGCAATGTTGAAAATCTGAAGTGAAAATATTACAGATTTGCGAGAGTTATGGCGTCAAATTACCAGCTGCGTACGCTCATAACATCATTTTATGGAGTATCATTAGCAAATTTTCAACATAGTCATTTCAGGACCTCTACTCATGAACAGTGTCACTGTCATTTTCTTAATCTGCCCTGAACACTGATTTCCCACAGCGACCACGTTATTCTGCGCTGGAATTGTGAAAATATATTTTGGCCAGGATGGGAAAAATGACAGCTGTACTGTTCATAAGTAGAAGTGGAAAAATGGCAATTTTGAAAATCTGTAGTGAAAATATTATAAATTTGTGGAGTTACGAACGTGCGTGCAAACTGCACCTCACATGCTCGTAACACAGTCATTTTTTGGATTTTTTCCACCAAATTTGCAACATAGGATTTTTAAGAGCCCACTTCATGAACAGTAGCACTGTTGTTTCATTAATCAGCCCTGAAAGGTAATTCCACGCAGTGACCACGAAATCACCTTTCAGGGCAATTAACGCCATGACAGTTCAAGAATTCATGAAGAGGGGTCCCAAAAACCCCATGTTGAAAATTTGGTGAAAAAATTCCCCAAAATGCCTGAGATATGCACTAAAGTTGAAAAAAACCTATTTATTACATTATGCAGCTCACCGGCATTTCCTCAGTTCATGGTCGGCTTTGAAGAGTGCAGACGTGTTCCCGGTCCACCGAAGATCATCACGCCAAGCTCCAGAGGTAAATATGCAGTGAGGGTGTGTGTGGGGAGGCAGGGTGCATAGTGAGTGGGTGCAGGTTGCGGGTGGGGGCTAGGGAGACTATGAAGGACCATTTCCTTTTTTGTAGGAAAAAAAGATGTTGCAGGACCATTTTTTCCTTTACAGGGGCATGTGGCATGCTAGGGTGGGCTCCCAGCGTGCCACCAGAGGTTTTCTTTTGGGAGGGCAGCAGTAGTAGCCGATGGGGGATTGGGCACCCCCATCACCACACAAAAAGGGGTATCATTATGCCGATGGGATTGGACACCCCATGCGCAGCAATAAAATCGGGGTTACAGAATGCCAACGGACTGACTCCTGTTGGCAACAGAAACATGGTCACCGGCCGTCATCGGGATTGGGGCCCCATCAGCAAATAAACATGGCAGGGGTTATATTGTTTGTGAACATGGTGGCAACTCACCGCCATGTTCACAAACAATATCAGGGCTTCTATATCCCGCCCTGCAATTACGGGTCACTCTCTCACTGCAGCAGATGGCTGACGCTGCAATGATGAGGCGGCCCCTGATTGCAGCGGCGAAATTGTCACAAGTTGGTGCCAAGGTTCCAAACTTGTGTCAGCAGCAGCATGCAAGGGGATGGGGGGAAGCGGGACAAGTCTTTACAGGCTGTGGGGGCATTGGCCACAACAGTGCTGCACCTCCACAGCCTGCTTCTGAGAAAGCTGCCTCAATATGTTTCTTGTGCTTTGTGCAGTCAACATAAAAATGGAATCGCATATTCACCTGCTGTTCAGTCTCACACATAAATCCCCTTTATGTTATTTGGTAACCATTTTTCATTTTTAGCCTGTTAGTTAGATAGATAAAGATATTCAGTTAGCTTACTACTGTAGTTCCCTATGGACTAGAGTGGTGCATTTAGATACCACTCATTTTATCTCTGCGTATAATGACTTAGCAGGTGAAACTTATGTAAATGCTAACTAAGCTTTTATCTTCTTAGCTTAGTCTTTCATGTTATTTACAAGTCATAGTTCTATTATTGCTTTTGTCTTACATTTCCTTAAACACTATCAGCGCATACAGAGAATATAATCTATATCTTAACATTTTCGTAGTAGTTTTATTTTGCACGTATTGACATATGACTGTCCCTTGAAGTTAAAAACAGCGATAAAATATAACTCTCCAGTGCTGACCACAATTGCTTGACTTACTACTGCTGTGTCTGTAATTACTTAGTTTTCTTGTTTCTCATCGATTCACGTATAGGGCATGTAAATAGCCTGCCAGTATCTTTATACTTTGCAGCTAGGGGCTTTAAAGTTTTTTTTTTACCCTTTTCATTGGGCTGTTTTATGCAGCAGCTGGAGATCTAAATGGCAATTCCCACTTCCACACCGATCCCTATATGTTCAACACTGCAAGCTTGATTTTAAAACTGAATCAGTCTGATCAAGTCACAAAGGGGGAAGGCAGTCTCACACTAAGGTTCTCATACTATTTCTGCTAGTTTCAGGCAGTGATACGCCTTAAATGAAGGAATGAATCCTTTCTGTCTAGTTATTTAGAATGGTTGTTGATTACAGCATGGGGGGGAATTTAAAAACACAAGGTGACGTACAGATAGAGTACAAGATAACTTGAAGGGCAAAGGGGAAGGGAACATTAGGTACATCTTCTGCAGGATACTGAACTGTTTTGTGGCATATGCTGGCATGTTTCTCATGTCTATGTCTTTTATGACTAAATAAATTGAGGTATTTCTGGTTTCCTTTCAGTTCACTACTCTGGATAGGGCACCCAAACACTGTTTGCCCTATCAGTTATGTTAATCGAATCTCACAGAGCGACATCACCAGCACGCAGGCCAGTTTTCTGCTTCATTTAGTCCAAGTCTGTCCTCAGCTGCATTGAGAGTAAATAGCCATATCATTTCTCTTTTTCCCAAAACTTTATTCCAGTCTCCTCCCCCTTTCTGGCTTTGTAACTGTCTTAGTTCCCCAGAACTTTAACGAGGCTGCTGTGTGATTTTCATTAACAAAATGTATAGCCACTGGGCTATTTTCTGCTTTTGTGCAAATTCTGCCTTAATGTTCTGTAATTCTGTTTTCCAAAGGGTGAGTTGTTTTGCCCATGTAGTATTCGGAGCACGGACGGATCAGCACATAAACCACATGGTGGGAATCACGGTCTATGTGTGAGTTTATTTTGTAAGTTGTGTTACCACTAGAGTGTGTGATTTCTTGTTTTCTTGAGGTGTTGCTGCGATGTGCACACCTCCCACATGGCACTATCCCTTTCTCTATTGGTCTCAGGAGTAGCTGTTCTCCTGCCCTAGCATTTATTGGTTTCATCTCCAAGTGGACATGTCTGTCCCTTAATGTCCAAGCTTTTTTAGATGCTACAATGGGCCCAGTGTTAAACTCTGGGCTCCTGTTGGTGAAAGGGTATCCCAGTGTTCATTTAAAATGTTTGTGATGGATGGGGCTAACAAAGAATCTCCTGATGAGTGCACTAGTCTTCCTGTAGTGGGGTGACTTTCGGTCCTTTCTGCTGTTTCTGTTGTTGAGTCTGATCTGTGCACTGCTCTGTTCCTAGCTCCTGAGATTATTCTCAGCCTGTATCCCCAGGCCCTAAACCTGGCTGGCATGCTGATATATTCTTCATTTCTGCTTGATTTCTTTCTATATCTTGGCTACAACTGCATTTCACCCTTAGCATTTGGGAATAAGGGATGCTGTCTTTTAACTTTTGCAGAGGGAAGGTGTCTGCGTGGAGGAGTGTGTTCCTAGAAACATAGAAGCTGATGGAAGATAGGGACCACAAGGCCCATCCAGTCTGCCCATTTCTTTTTCTACCTTATAAATGTGCCATCGGCCTTTGTTCTGCCAATGGCCTATCTATTCATACCCATCTGTATTGCTCCCTTATGCCTATCCCATGCTTGTTTGAAGCCCTGCACTGTATTCATAGCCACCACTTCCTGAGGTAGGCTGTTCCATGCATCCTCCACCCTTTCTGACAAAAAGAACTTCCTCACATTACCCCTTGATCAGCCTCCCCCTAATCTCATACTGTGTCCTCTTGTCCTGCTATTTTTCTTATATTGAAACATGTTAGACTCTTTCACCTTGTTAATACCCTTAAGGTGTTTGAATGTTTCTATCATATCACTGCTCCCTCCTTTGCTCTAGGGTTTACATATTGAGCTCCGTTAATCTATCCTCATATGTTTTCTGATGCAGTCTCTGCACCATTTTGGTTGGTCTTCTCTGGACTGTCTCCATTTTGTTAATGTCCTTGTGCAGGTGTGGCCTCCAGTACTGCACGCAGTACTCCAGATGGGGCCTAACCAGTGTCTTGTAAAGAGGGATTATTACCTCATTCTTATGACTTGTGATACCCCTACTAATACACCCAAACACCCCCCCCTAGCCTTACCTACAGCTTTAGTGGTCTGTTTGGATGATTTCAGGTCATCGGTGATGATGATGCCCAAGTCTCTTTCTTCCCCTTGTGACTGCCAACAACTCCCCTCCCAAACTATAGTTGGCTTCAGGGTTTCTCTTTCCTATGTGCATGATGTTGTACTTCTTTGTGTTAAACCCCAGTCAGTGGGTTTCCCATATAATTTTGTGCAAAGTCTTTCATCATTCTTATACACAGTTAAATCTAAAAATGCCAGTTCTCGTTGACAATGTGTCATAGTGAATTTTAGATTTGACCATAACAAATGTATATGCTGGTGAACATTTGGGAATTCTACCTCAGTACCTGTCCAGAAAAACAGAATGTGATGAATGAAACCCCTACAATAACAGATTTTGTTGTAATATGGGTGATACACAGGGTTCAAGATATATTGCTGTTTGAAATGATCCATAGAGAGGTTTGCATATGTGGCAGCAAGAATGCTCCCCTTTGCTGTTCCTTGCTTTTCCCTGTAGTACCTTCTTTCAAATCTGAAGCCATTGTCATATAAAACTAGCCATGCCAGCGCAGTTAGGTAGTCTGTTGGTGGCATTACATCATTGGTACTTCTCTCTAGACCAGTTCCAAGATGTTCCAGTCCTTGCTCATGAGGTATGGAAATGTACAGGTCCTTGACAACCCATGCACACATTATCCATTCAGTATTATTTTCATTATTGTTGATAACCTCTATCATTTTCAAAATGTCTCCTGTGTCTTTAGTATAACTGTGCATTTGCAAAACCACAGGTTGAGCAAAGTAGTTAACGTATCCTGACAGTGGCTGTAGAATGGAGTCACTGCCAGATACTGTTGACCTACTTGGTGAGTTTGGGGCATTTTTATGCATCTTAAGGATGGCATAAAATACCGGTATTATTGAAAAGGAATTATTAAAAGTTCCTTCTGCCATTTTTCTACCTGGTGGAGTTCTTCTGCTTCATCCAAAATGTTGTTATTGCTTTGGGCTATTCTGGTAGTAGGGTCCTGTGTGAGAGGTTTATAATTCTCTTCCACTTTCAGAAGTTCATTACACATGTCACTGTATTTTTCTCTTGCCGTTACTATGATTCCTCCATCCTTGTCAGCTGGCTTGAAGATAACCCTATCGTCTTTCTCTAATGCTGCTAAAGCTTCATTTTCTTGTTTTGTGAGATTATATGTCGGTATTGGAAAGTTTTGTTTTTTAAATAATTCTTTAATGTCCTTTGTGACAGAGGGTATAAAGGCCTCAACACTATGGTTGTGGTCTTTGGGTGGATTACATTTTGATTTGAATTTTAAGGCTTCTCTGATCTCTCTTATTTTTGGGTCTTGTGGTATTTCTAGATGAAACATCTCTTTGAGTCAGACTGTGTGTAAGAACCATTGGAAATCTGCCATAAGATCAAATTTGTTAGGGTGCTTGTCAGGTGCAAAGGAAAGACCTTCACTTAATACTGCCATCTCTGTTTCAGATAGGTCTATTTCACTTAAGTTGAAAACAACTATATTCTCCTGCCCTGATTCCTCTGTTCCCTCCCCACCTTCCCACCCTCCTCCTCTCCCTCTGCCTCTTCCTCTTCTCCCTCCTGTACTTTGATCTTGATATCCTCTTGTTTGATCTTGTACAGGGTCTTGCACCCTTGAGGAGTAGTGGGGCAGCCTGTCTCACCCAGCTGCAGGTGACAAGGTTGGTGTAGTGCTTGTTCAGCACAGCAGATTCCCCATTTGGTGCAGCCTGCATTCTTGAATGGGGAATGCCACAGTTGAGGATGCAAGGAGTGAACTGTGTTTTTGTTGTTTGGTGCAAACCCCTTACATCCACAAGGATGGCTTCTGGATTCAGGCTCATTGTGTTTACTGCTAATATTCTTTTTCTTCTACACAGCTAGTCAACCTCCGTTAAGACCAGTTAGTTATTGAACATTATTATAAGGGTCTCAAAATGAAAACATATTTGCATGTGCAACATCAGGATCGAACATCAGACTGTTACATGTGCACAGTATAGCTAGACGTAACTGAAAGAACACGAACAACTGGGTAACGATAAGTCAGATAAAGCCCTGTATCTGGGACATGAACTGTCGGGCGTAGCTCTGAACCAGGATGGCAGTACTGATTGTGTAGGTCATAAGTAACTGCTGTAGAGTAGTCAAAGATAAAAGGAGGCAATCAGGCATGAAATCCTATGAAATGAGTGCAGCAGCTGTTTCTATGAGCAGAATGCTCAAAAAACCAACAGAAGCTATGTCAACTGACAGCAAGGAACACAACATGAGTGCCCCTGCACCTGAGAACCACCTGTCTCCCCCAGTCCATTTGCAATTGAACAGGAACAAGATCCTTAAAGGGACACCTAATAGGGGTATTACCCTGGTAGTTGTGTACATCTGTACAATGTTATGGGTTGATAACCTTATGGGTGATCACTATTAGTGGAACCCCCACTGGAGTCAGCAAGACTGCCACCTACCTCACCTACAGTACCTCCCTGAGATGCTTGGGACAGACTACATACTTGTGACTCATGAACTGACTAAGAAGGGAGCCTGCTGTCAAATGCTCTGAGGATCAAACCCCCAAGAATTAAGAGGAACACTCCCCACAATAACAAAACTAATAAACCTAATCACAGTTCTGCTTCTCCTAGCAGGAGATATTGAGCCCAACTCTGGACCCCTGTAGCTAATTGTAACATTGGCTCTCCAAAGGACCGGAACTGGACCTCCCCAAGAGGCCTAAAAATAGCCCATATAAACATCTGTAGCTTGTGCCCCAAAATACACAAAGTCCAAGGCTGGCTGGAACTGTATAAACCAGACAGTCTGGCAGTATCAGAGACTTGGCTAAAACTGCAAATATTAATGCATGAGATTGAAAGTGCTGGATACAACATCTACTGAAAAGACAGGGTAGACAAAAGAGGGGGTGGGGTTCTTATTTATTTCAAAGAATCACTAGACTCAGTGCTCACCCCCCTTCCCTTTACTGACTGCATCAGATGCAAATCCATATTTATAAGGATTACCCTTGGCCTTACCAAACACCTAACAATAGTGTGTCTATATAACCCTCGCAAGGTTGCCCTCCAAGCCTTGGAGACACTAACCAAGGCACTGGCTGAAAATAGCACATCTGAACTAATAATGTGCATTACCTCACCAGCAGACTTAGCCTCGACCAAAGGTCTAAGCTTTCTACATATCAATGCCTGCAGTCTGCTAAAAAAGCTCACGTTGATACAATCCTGGGTTGCCCATACTTTGCCAGACTTTCTTGTGGTATCAGAGACATGGCTCAGACACGCCACAGCAGACAGAGACATAAACTTACCCAATTATCAAATATTCAGAGCGGATCACCAGACAAGGGGTGGGGGAGTTGCTATATATGTCAAATCCAATATAGCTGTAACTTGCTTAGATGCAACATCTATGCCCAAAGAATTTGAATGTCTATCCCTCAAAGTGGCTCTATCCAACACTGCAGCATTTCGGCTAGTTGGCTGCTACAGGCCCCCTTCAGCAGATCATAAGCTTCTAGCCCACCTGGGGAATCAAATCAAGATGGATACTGAAGAGACCATAATCCTAGGTGATCTAAACCTTAATTGGCTATCCAAGGCTGTGGCTCCTTTAGTATCATTTTGTGATACATATGGTTTTTCACAACTTATATATGAACCAACAAGAATCAACAAAAAAAATCTGAGCAACAGCACAATACTTGACATCATGCTGGTGAACAAACCCCACCTCTTCACGCACGTTGGAGTGCTGTTCAGTGACATAAGTGACCACTGCCTTATTGCTGGAATAAGGTCATCCGGTAAACTAACACCCCCAGCTAAGTTCCTACTGAGAAGATCCAAGAAAACTTTAAACTCTGAGGCATATCTTCATGATCTAAATCACTCTACAAGATGGCAAGAGTTCTACCTAGCAGACTCAGTGGAAAGAGTTCATCAGGTGTTAAACAGCATAATACTAGATGCCCTTAACACTCATGCACCAATTACTAGAGTTCGAATTAAAAACAAATCTTGTCGTTGGTTTTCACCTGACCTTAAATCAGCCCTGCTTGAGAGAGGTAAGCTTTGGAAAAAGGCAAGGAAGACTAAGAACCCAAATGACTGGTTGATATTTAAGAAAGCCAGGAATAGCTGTACCAAGAAAGTACGGGATGCTAAGGCTGCCTACTAGATGGCTGAACTCGACTCCTCATACCACAATCCTGCCAGGTTCTGGAGCACTATTAAGGGCATAACGGGACAATATCCTAGCACTTCACTACCAGCTCAAATGCACCACAACAAGGTGACAATCTTGGACAGAATGGAAATACTGGATGCATTCAATAATCATTTTACAACCGCTGGCCTTGCATTTGATACCTCTCCAGCCAATCTGCTATGTGCTCAGTTAAGCTCCCAGTATACAGGATCTCAGTTAGCTGAATCCTCCTTCTCCTTCAAACCGATTCTGTTGAAACAAGTGGAGGATCTAATCTCGCAGATGGATACAAAAAAGTGCAGGTGCTGACTCCCTTGACCCCTACTTTCTAAAGATTGCAATGCATGCACTTGCAGTTCCTTTAACACACCTTTTTAACTTGTCCTTAAAATCTGGTTCTATTCCTGCAACTTGGAAAACAGCCCAAGTTTTCCTCTACTGAAATCAGGGGACCCCAAGGACCTTAACAACTATAGGCCAATCTCTATCCTTCCAGTACTATCTAAGCTGCTAGAAAAACTGGTAAGCATCCAATTAAGAGATTACCTTGAAGAATCTAATCTTTTAAATCCAGCACAATCCGGGTTTCAGTCTAAGCATAGTACTATTTCTGCACTGGCTAAAGTTACAAACGATTGGCAAACCAAACTGGATAAAAAGAATAGCGTTTGTGCTGTATTCCTTGATCTAAGCATGGCATTTGATACGGTGGACCATGAGCTGCCACTCTCTTCCTTGCACTCCATAGGCTTGGATCCATCCTCCCTTACATGGTTCAAGTGTTACCTAACGGGAAGAACACAGCAAGTGAAAGCTGAAGGAGACCTATCTCCACTAAAACCACTTCTAAGAGGAGTTCCACAAGGATCTATCCTGGGCTCTATCCTTTTTGCCATTTATATTAACAATATTGATTCGAATCTTACCAAAGCCACTGTACACTTGTTCGCAGATGACACTGTTTTATATGTCAGCAACCCATCGCCTAGTTACAGCTTGAAGTTCTACAAACAGAATTCTCTATACTACAACATCAATTATTGGAAAAAGCTTCTTTTAAATGCAAAGAAAACAAAAGCAATGTTTTTCTCCACCCAAAGCCATACAAATCCCTCATTACTAAACAACCTCCCCCAGCTATCCACTATCCTTGGTGAAAGCCTTGATTATGTAGAAAAATTCAAGTATTTGGGGGTGTGGATAGATAGCAAACTTGACTACACAGTTCATATTGAAGAACTTTTAAAAAAGCTTCACCAGAGACTTGGTCTATTTTTTAGAATAAGGCACTTTCTAAACAGAGATTCCAAAATGAGGTTGGTCCAGGCCACATTTCTCTCAGTAATTGACTATGCAGATTTCCTCTATAGTCACTGCCCTATCTCCTACCTATGCAAATTGGATACACTATACCACAGAGCTCTGAGGTTCATAACAGATCTACCATTTAACACTCACCATTGCTCTCTCTATGCAGCAGTCGGTTGGACATCTCTACATCTCAGAAGAAACAGAAATGCTGCAGTGTGGACATACAGAATTTTGACTAAGATGCTTCCAAACTATATATTAGACTGCTTCGCACAGGCCACAGCTGGCACCTACGCCCCTAAGAAGCTACAATTTATTATGCTCAAAGTGCCTAAAGTCAACACCCGGCATGGAGATCTGCTATCAGCTATAATCTAGCTATATCATGGAACACGATTCAAAAGTCCTTGAAGCTGATCAATCGGGTATCCTTAGCATCCTTCAAGCATCTATACCTAAGTCTCTTCCCTGAAAAATGCAATTGCTTGCTTCCACAAGTTCTAGTTTATTCGCAGTTCTTTCCTTCCCCCTCTCAGGCTGCCATCATATCATGGCAATCCACTTCCCTAGAATTCATCTCCACAGATACCTCACCCCCTGGCTATAATCTTCTCCCATTAACTCCAGGCTCACCTTACCCCTTATCACTGCCTTTCACCTCCCAGTTCTAGCACCAGCCCCTGCTCTAGTCATGCGTACTCTTCCTACCATGTCACTTGTCTCAGTCTATGACCACCTCTTTCAGTCATCCAATCACTATTTCTCTTTGTCCACATTAACTTCCCTTGGATCTTTGGAATCTTGGGTATATCATGTTGAATGTATGCCATGTTTACTGCCAATGTTGATATGTATATACTGGTTTACCCAGAGTGTTTCTCATATGTTCCTACCATATCCTGTTATGTTTAAACAATTTCTGTTCTTGATTTCTGTATATGAGTGTTTTAATTATTCATGTACATATACCAATTATTGAACCTTGATTACTGTATATAAGTATATACGTGTTTTAAATCTTCCTATACATGTACCAATTATTGAACCTTGACCTTATCAGGTCCATCTTGCAAATGAGCTGTGCTCAATGATGTTCACCTGAATAAATAAAGATTTGATTGATTGATTGATTGATTGAATAATACTGGGGGACTTCAATCTTAAATGGGCAACAGAAACTGAGCAGATCTATAGAACCACGCTCCTTGAAGTGAATATGGAATAGGTCATTACTGAAACAACAAGGCACAATGTCAAAACTGGAAACCATACAACCCTGGATTGGGTCTTGGTATCCAATCCCTGCAACATCCAGGTGGCTGGCACCCTAGCAGATGCTCTGAGGGACCACTCACCAACATTCTGCATCTGGAAGAACAGGGTACCTAGGGTCCTCCCTAGGCTCCTCACCACCAGAGACTTTTCCAAATTCTCTGAGGATGCCTTCCACGAACATCTCAATAATATTGACTGGAGCCCCATACAACTACTCCCTAGTCTCAGTGAAGCCCTCGGGTACTTCTAGAACATCTTCATCTCAGCTGCAAACCTGTTTGCTCCACTAAGGAGACTGAGAATGAAAGGTCTCTGTTATAAGTGAATCACCACTGAATTAAAAGCCATGATGACAAGCTGTGACAAGGCCTGGAAGAAATACAAATCTACTGTCCACCAGGTGGACTTGATAACCTATAAGACTCTAAGGAATCAATGCAAGCAAGCATCAAAGGCTGCAAAATGGGAGTATATAAAGAGCTTCCAGCAAACCAACCTTGCTGATCCAAAGTCCTTCTGGTCACACAAAAATGCTCTGCTAAAATGTAGCGGAAGACCTCTGCAAGGACCAATAGAACACAATGGATGCACAATTAATAATGACCTAGAGGCTGCTTCAGCCTTCAACAGGAGATTCACCTACTTAGAAGAATACAAAGTAAATCTCCCCCCAAGGACCACGGGGCATCAATGTAAGGAAAGGCAGGGTATGGACAGACCACTGTTTCACCTAAGGATGGTAAGGGAAGTTCTCCCCTTCTAAAGGCCATCAGAGTGAAAGGTTCTGCTGTCCCCAATAGCCTGGACCCCAGGTTGCTCAGGGTAGCAGCGTCAGCGATAACCCTGCTGGTTATGTGGCTCATCAATAGGTCTGTAGTGGAAGGGGTGTTGCCTAACAGATGGAAACAGGCACACATAGTACCCATACACAAGGGTGGTCCAAGAGAACCCATAGGCAACTACAGGTCAATCTCTCTACTATGCAGCCTAGCCAAAATACAAGAAAGATTAGTCTATCACCAGCTTAGGGACTACCTGGAGACTAACAAACTACTAGTACATACTCAGCATGGATTCAGAGGAAAACATGGGATGGACACAGCCCTCATCATTCTTATGGCCATGGACAAGGGCATCACCACTGGGGCCACCTTCATAGACCTGACCAAGGTGACCACGACCTACTGATGAACAAATTGGGTAATCTTGGCCTAGACCAGCACTCCCTAACTAGTCCTGAATCCCACAAAAACAAAGGCTATGGTATTTGGCCCAAGAGCTCTCAGACAGGACAAAAGCTACCTGCTCCCCTTAATCTCCACATCGGTCTCCACAATAGATGTAATGATATCCTTAAAATACCTATGGCAAAACAAGAACACAATAGGATACAAGTATTATACAACAAGATTGCTCAATTTGCCACCTTGTCTCACAACAGGATGCACCACTGTGAGGCACTAGCTTTACTTCACTATCAGTCTAGCATTGCTTGTAAAATGCTTTGGGATACTGTGTATGAAAAGCGCTATATAAATGCTGATTCTTCTTCTTAATTGGCCATCACTCTCCAACCGCCTGCAGTATCCATTATTGCGCAACAAATATAAACTCATCAGCAGCCCACCAGACAGCTTGACTGAGCTGCTAGTCCCTAAGAGGGCAGGCAGGCTGCTCCTTACCACAGGGAGAAATCTCCTGGAGGAGCCCAGGGTACACACCGCAGTGGGCACCAAGTCCTTTGCCCATGCAGCTTCGGTGCTATTGAACAAACTATCACCAGACCTTCAGGAGGTGACCACCCTGGGAATCTTCCAGAAGGGACTCCGGGCTCATCACCTAACAAACACATGCAGATATACGAACCTTAAGAAAAAATTACTTACCTTAGTAATTGTGTTTCATCTATTGGAGTCTTGCTGTATTCTGACATATGCAGTGATCCCCAACCTTTGAACTGCCCCAGAGAACAAAGTGTTAACTTTCTATACGAAGCATAGAATGCTGAGCTCGAGCTCGGTTGGAGTCTCTGTCTGGAGTGTTTCAAACTCAAACCATCAGATTCTTACGAGCTCACTAACTACAAATTCTATGTGGAAATTGTAAAATTTCTACTAGTCAACTGGCAGTGAAAAATTTTGGGTTCCCAATGGAAGACTCAAGTCAGGAAACCCAAAAACTAAAACCCAATCCAATACAAATAACAGAAATAAATCAACACCCAAACAAAAGAAAGAGGGTGTAAACAAGGAGCACCCCGGGGTGCAACACTGCACCTGCACACCCGCTTCCCAAAAACAGGTTCTGAGAGGGGGGGCAAGGAAGCAGGTCAGAATACAGCAAGACTCCATTGGAAGAAACAACATTACTAAGGAGAGTAATTTTTTCTTCAAACAACATGAAGTCTTGCTGTATTCTGACTATTGCAGACTACCAAGCAGTACCTCCATGGAGGAGAGACAGAACCTACTTTGGGGAACAGGATCTGAAGTACTGCTGTGCCAAACCACGCATCACTCCTAGCCTGGATATCCAGAGAGTAATGCTTGGTAAAAGTATGGACTGTTTTCCAAGTGGCTGCTTGACAACTTTCTAAGAGAGGAATATCCCTGGCAGCAGCCAGGGAAGCAGCTGTACCTCTGGTGGAGTGAGTCCTCAGGCCTGAGGGAGGAATTTTTCCCAGTTTTTCATAGCAGAATTGTATACAAGATACAATCCACCTGGCAATAGTTCTCTTAGTGGCAGGTTTGCCCTTTCCCACTTCTCCATAAGTGAGAAACAACTGGAAGGAGTCAAACCTGTGACCCTTGGTACACTCTATGTAGTAAGTAAGGGCTCTTTTAATGTCTAAACTGTGTAGCCTCCTGTCACCCGAGGAAGAATGATCAGTGAAGAAAACAGGGAGAGACGCAGACTGATTCAAATGAAAGTCTGAAACCACTTTGGGCAAGAACCTTCTATTGGTTCTAAGGAACACTTTATCCCTGTGAAAGGAGATAAAATCAGGTTCCACTGACAGGGAGTGCAATTCACTGATATGCCTGGCAGAGGTAATGGCTACCAGGAACACAGTTTTCCAAGTCAGGTACTTAAGCTCTGCTGAGGACATAGGCTCAAAAGGAGGTTGCATAAGTTGAGCAATGCAAACATTCAAATCCCAGGCAGGGGCAGGGTCTCTAAAGGGAGGATTGGTGTGAAGCAATCCTTTAAAACATTTACAGAACACAGGATGAGATGATAGTGAGGAAGACTTTCTCACTGACAGAAAAGTAGAAACAGCTGACGAGTGTACCTTGAGATTAGCTGGTCTGAGGCCTAGGCCATTAAGATGGACCATATAATCCAGAACTGTAGGCAATTCAGCAGTATCTGGAGAAATATGCTTCTTGGAACACCAAATGTTGAATCTTTCCATTTGAAGTTATAGCTCTTTCTGGTGGAGGGCTTTCAAGCAGCTTTGAGAATATCCAGAACCCCCTGAGAAAGATGCAAGTCTGCAAACTCTAACTCTTCAAGAGTCATGCCTTGAGATTGAGAGACTGAAGACTGAGGTACCAAATCCTCCCCCGAGAGGATGTTAACAGGTTGTAATTCCTGGGAAAAGACAGGGGAAGATGGACTGCTAGGTACAACAACAGGGGGTACCAAGGCTGTCTGGCCCAATCTGGAGCAATTAGAATCACTTTGCAAGGTTGAGGCCTTATCTTGACTAGAACCTTGAACAGGAGTGGGAAGGGAGGGAAGGCATACAGAAATGTTCCTTCCCAATTCAGAATCAGAGCATCCAGAGGGGCTGAGCAGAAGACTGGGGGTCTGCAACAAAAAAGAGGAAGTTGGTAATTGTCTGGGGCTGCAAAGAGATCTATCTCTGGAGTGTCTCACCTTGAAAAAATCACTTTCAACATCTGCTAACACATTGTCCTTCCCTGGAAGGTGAACAGCTATCAGAGAGGCCTGCAGGGAATAAGCCAGGGACCACAACTTCATGGCTTCTGTGCACAAGGCCATAGACCGAGTGCCTCCCTGCTTGTTTATGTACAACATGATGGTGGTGTTGTCTGTTCTGACTTGAACCACCTTGTTCTGCACTGACTGAGCGAAAGCTTTTAGGGCCAGGAAAACTGCCCTGAGTTCTAGAATATTGATATGGAGAAGGGATTCCTGAGGGGACCACAGTCCCTGGGCAGTGAGGGCCCCCCAGATGGGCACCCCAACCCAGAAGAGAAGCATCCGTGGTAAGGACCACTGAATGAGACTGAGTGGCAAATGGAACCCCTTGCCTTATGTTGTCCTGATCCTGCCACCATTGAAGGGTTTGGATCAGGGTCTGAGTCACAGGATCAGTTTGGTATGGGAATCCTTCCTTAGGGACCAAAAGGCCCTCAGATGGAACTGAATATACCTCATCTGGAATCTTGCCCCTTGGACCACTGCTGTAGAAGATACCATGTGGCCCAGGAGCTGGAGGAAATGTCTTGCTGGTCGAGACACCTGAAGGCTGAAGGAAGAAGCCAGTTCTTTAAGAACTCTTGCCCTTTCCAGAGGAAGAAAGGCTCTTGCTTTGACAGTATCCAGCTCTGCCCCTATAAAGGTAAGAAGCTGCATTGGCTCGAGGACTGACTTGGCAATGTTGAGAAGAAATCCTAGAGAAGTGAGCACTTGCTGGGTCACTTGCAGGTCTGACTTGACTTGGTATGGAGACTGGCCCACTATGAGCCAGTCGTTCAGATATGGAAAAATGGAAATCTTTTGCCTTCTTAGAAAGGCAACGACTACTGCCAAGCATTTTGTAAAAATTATTGGGGCTGATGTTAGACCAAAGAGCATTGCTTTGAACTGATAATGGCCTGAGGGCAACTCTAACCTGAGGTACTTTTTGTGGGAGCACCTGATGGGAATGTGAAAATAGGCATCTCTGAGGTCCAGGGAACTAGCCAGTCCCCTGGCCTTAGAGAGGGAAGAATTATTCCCTGAGTTATCATCTTGAACTTTGGTTTTAAAAGATGTTTGTTCAGGTATCTTAGGTCTAGGATGGGTCACCACTCCCCTGTCTTTTTTGGGGTAAGGAAGTACTTGGAGTAGAGACTTTTGCCCCTGTGTAGGGTAGGAACTCTCTCTATGGCTCTTAAGGTCAGAAGATATGAAACCTCAGCCTCTAGGGTAGGGGTTTCTGAGAGACCTGCCTGGTTCTCATCTTCGGAATTTTTTTGAAGCTGAGAACCAGTCCTTGGCTTATTACTTCCACGACCCGCTTGTCTGATGTAATAGACCTCCAGTCCTGGACAAAGTAAGCCAGCCTGCCCCCTGCTGGAATAGTAGAGTCAACCCTGGCAGACACATCAGGGTGTCTGCTTGGCAGGGGCCTTAGGCTGAGGAGTGGATGCAGCCCTGCTCATCCCCCTTCTGCCTCTCCCTCTGAAGAACCCCCTCTCCCCCTCTGTGAAAAAGGAGAAGAGGTCTGTGCTTGGTAAAAAGGCCTATAAAAAAGACTGCCCCTGCCCCTAGACTGCTGCCTTTAAGGAGTTGCCTGCCTTTCCTTGGCCTGAGCACTCCTATAAATGGTCCTGTACTCGTCCATTTTCTTCAAGTAATTCTCTGTCTGCTTCCCAGACAGGGAATTACCCACTAAAGGAAAATCCATGGCCTTAGCCTGAGTGTACTGTGAGAGGCTAGTACATCTGTGCCAAGCCATTCTCTGAAGAGCTACAGATGTAGCCATAACTTTTGATGACACATCATTGGAGTCCACAGCAGCATGAAACTGTACTTTTGATGCCTCATTTCCCATCCGCAGCCACCTCCTCCAGCTCCTTAGCAAGCTGGGGGGAAGCCCGTTTGGCCAGTGCCAGTACAGTGTCCCACCTGGACTTCTGGTACCTGGCTGTATAGGCCATATAATTCACCTTCCTGATTCCCAAAGAAGATGTCATGTACTGTTTCTTTGCCACAGCATCAATCTTCCTGGGGTCCTTGTTTGGGGGGTGTGAAGCCAAGGGAATATTTGCCTTGTCACAGGCAGCAGTCTGCACTACCCCAACATGGCTGCATTGCTGATGTAAGAACTCTGTGTCTGAGCTTGAAAGTGTATACCTTTTGTCCATTCTTCTATCCACACGAGGTATAGTGATAGGAGACTTTAGAATTGTTTGTGTCTGCTTCCCAAAGGATTTGTGGAGGGGAACAGACAGTGTCCTGGATGCTGGGATGTCCATCATCTCCACATAATCAGGCTCCTCTTAATCCTCCATTGCCTCCTCCATAGGAAGCTGGAGGGTCTCAGCCACCTTTCTATAGAACATAAAGTGAGAAGGGGACTCAGAAAGCCTAGGAAGGGAAACACCTGAAGGTCTGTCTGGGGAAATGTCTGGTTCCACAGGTACATCCAGACCCTCACTTTCACCATCATCATCCTCAAATTCCCCTTCGTCTTCAAACTCCGGTTCAAAAAAATGTTCAAGGGTATAATCTTGAACTGGGGGAACCAACCAAACCGAACCCATGCCAGAAGGTGCCAGATCAGAAGGAAACAGGTGAAGCAATTCCACAATGCAAATCACTTTGACTAGCTCTTCAGCAGTCAGAACATGAACCTCTGGATCCGAACTGGACGATTTTTCTTTGTGCTTTCTTTTTGTCAGAACCGATCTCTTGGAATTGGCTCTCTTTTTGCCTGAAGAAGTATCGCCCTGGTCAGAGGGCACTCCTTCTGGTTCAGTCGGAACCGAACCGGGCTGGCCATTTGGGTCAGTGGACTTCTCAGCCTCCTTTTCCCTCAGTCTACCTAATCTCTTCTCAAGGGTAGATTTGGGAAAATTTTTACATATTTGGCAGTTTGAATCGAGGTGGTCAAACCCCAGACAATAAACACAGGTGGTTTGGGGATCAGCCTTAGCAAAGACCTCCCCACACTCACTGCAGTGTTGAAACCCAGTGGGCCTGTTTTTTTGCTTGGGTTTCTCAGATATGGTCAACCTAACCAACTTACCCTTTTTATGGCAACCACCAGGCCAGACACCCTTATTGGTTCCTATCTGTGTCACGGGTATTGGAAAAATGTAGTAAAACAAGTATTTTTTTAGAACCGATAAGAACCGGTAACCACACACTAAGTAAAACACAAAATTTCACTATCAAATGGTCGGTTCAGCCGAACCGACCAGTACCTTTACAGGTTCCATTCAGAAAACAGAACAATTCCTATCTAGTACTCACGGCACCACAGACAGAGACTGAACTGACTATGCGGATAATTGTTCAGTTTAAAAAACAATGAAAACTGAGACTTTGACTTTCGAACCAAGCTGAAGGAGAAATCTCCAGAGTGACCATTCAGTGAGGCGGAGTAAAGAATCTGACAGTTTGAGTTTGAAACACTCCAGACAGAGACTCCAACCGAGTTTGAGCTCAGCATTCGATGCTTGCATAGAAAGTTAACTCTTTTTCTCTGGGGCAGTGCAAAGGCTGGGGATCACTGCATATGTCAGAATACAGCAAGACTTCATGTTGTTTGAATAACTAGTTCCCAGTTTACTTATTGCATAGTCCAGTCCGAAACAAAAAACTTAATCTTGGAAGATTCATGATGTCTCTCTGTCTGATTGTGCACTAATTCTACTTCTTGTACAAGTTCTATTGATTCCTAATGTATAAACATGTAATTCCTAATGAGTCAGTATACTGACCAGATTGTAACCAAAATGGTCATTTTACCATACTCCCATGTATGTGAACTGATTGTACTCTGTAACTAAATCCAGGTCACCCCGAAAAAGGCTGGGTGGCTCAGTGGGCCTACCCGGTTATCAAAATTGAATAAATAAATATTTTATATATCTATGTAGCCCATTCTGATCCAGATCACAAAGTGTATGCAATTTAGCATGGCAGGGCACTAGTTAATGTTAATTTCATATAATACTTTGAAAAAATATTTAAAACAGTATTCAAATTACTTTAACTTGGAACCCAGTTATAACAATAGCAATACAGTACACCCAAGGGTTATAGTAATGTTGAAGTTCATCACCCCTTGGGACAATATGGCACTCAGCTGCACCTCAGACCACATTACATCCCCAGGCAGTGGTCAACTAGAACATTAACATAGCACCTGGATATACTTTATCTCTTAAAAGTGTAAAATAATAAAAGAAAGAATTTGACAAAAACTGGTGAAGTACACATTTTGGGACTACAATATATATTTCCAGGCTTGTAAGCCCAATTAAAATGAAACTTGCCACACCAAGAGATTTGTAGTTTCTGTGGGTACATGGCAGACTTCATGTAAATTGAAACAACAGCTGCGAAGTTAGTAAAGCACAGTGTGTGAAAGAATCTTATTTTATCAAAAGCAAAAATTTCTTTCGCACCAGACATCTAATTTTTTATATGGGTTATAATTGAAAATTAAAACTTTAATAATTTTTGAATGGATTCATATTTTGTTCACCAAACCTTCAATAGTCACATCAGTTTCCCAGACCGCATAGGAGCTAAAAATTCAAGACCATACCCCCAAAATGTTTCTGACCTATGGATGAGCAAAGAATTTGTCCATAAATGGTAAATGCTACATGTTTTGGCACTCCACAGCTACACAACTACATCACTGACTGAACAGACAGACAGATGCATAGATAGTTAGATAGACAGACAGAGAAATAGATAAATATTTATTTATTTATTAAATTTTGGTGACCGGGTAGGCCCACTGAGCCCCGAAGGTCCCTTTTTCAGGGGCGACCCAGGATAACAATACAAGTTATAAGAATGAACAAGGACATAAGAAACATTTGAGGCATTGTGAGTTACAGCATGAGATGGTTACAGTAAAGCAAAATAGTGGATACATGCATGGTTACAGGCATGGTAAAATAAAAGCTGTGGATACAGGCATGGCTTACAGGCACGGTAAAAGAAAAGCAGTGGATGCAGGCATGGGTACAGGCATGGTTATCATCATGATATGTAAGCAATTGGTAGTACTTTGCATATAGTTTATTCAGGGGTTACATGTGGCCTCTGGCGAGCAGTGTGTATAAGGCAGGTAATAGGAAGGTTAAGCTAGGAGACGGGAGTTGGAGAGGAGGGGAGTACCTTAGGAGCTTTAAGTGCCATGACAGTGGAATGCCTTGAGGTCAGCAGATGGAACTTCAGCCTGGTGGGGAAGTTCATGAGTGAGGAGGAGGCCTGGACCTGTGGAGGGAGCTTGTTCCATTGGCAGGCTGTTTGGGAGGAAAAGGATCTTCTGCCAGCATTTGTCCTTACCCTAGGGACTTCTAATAGCATTCTATCTGAGATCCTCAGGTTCCTTGGGTTGTGTTTGAGGGTTATGGTCCTGGCAATGCTTGGTGGAGTGTGGGGTTTGAGAAGCTTGTAGGCCTGGACAAGCAAGGGGTGTTGGAGGTGGGTGACCAATGTGGGCCAACAAAGATTGGCCAAAGTGTCACAGTGGTGACATCTCAGGTGGTCTAAGGTTGTGAAATTAGCTATTTTATTATATAGGGTTTGCATCCTGGTAATCTCTTATTTAGCCATGCCCTGTATAATAGGGGCTGCAAAGGTCAGGTTGGGTAAAAGAATGCTGGTAGCTATGGAGAGCCTGGTTTCATGGATGAGTTGGTCCCTGAGTCAGTACAGGGTGCCAAGTTTCCGATGTAAGGTCCTGGTGACCTGGTCCACGTGTTCCTTGTATGTGATATTTTGATCCAACGTGAGGCCTAAGTATTTAAGGGAGGGGTCTACGTTAATGGCTTTACCAGAGAGTGAGATTAAGGAGAGGGATGAGAACCTGTCAAATCCCAGGGATCTTGGCCCGAATAGCATTGCCTTGGTCTTGTCGGCATGTAGTACCATTCTGTTCTTACACAGCCAAGCCTCTAGTGAAGTGAGATCCTTTTGGAGTAGAGGGCCTAGGGGCAAGCACGTCACACAGTGGTCAGAAGATGACAGTATCATCAGCGTACTGCACAACTGAGCTCTCACCGCAGTGGGTACACAGGTCATGGGTAAACAAGAAAAATAGGAGGGGGCCTAGAATTGAGCCCAGAGGTACACCCTGGTTTAGGGGTAGTGGGTCAGACATGGTCCCTTTCCATGAGACCCTCTTTGCCCTGCCTGATAAGTAGCTCCCAAACCACTTCAGGGCATGATTGTCTAGGCCTATATTTTTCAGCTTCCGTAGCAGCAAGTTGTGGTCGATGAGGTCGAATGCCTTGGATAAGTCTATAAAGACTGCACCAGTGGGTATCCCTTTGTCCATTGCCCTGAGAACTTCATCCATAAAATTAATGAGGGCAGTGTCAGTACCATGGTTTGTTCTAAATCCATGTTGGGAGGGGGCAAAGAGCTGATGAGCTTCCAGGTAGTCCCTGAGTTGATTGTAGATGACTCTTTTCTTGCACCTTAGCAAGTGAGCAGAGGAGGGAGATGGGCCTGTAGTTGTTGAGTTTTTCCCTGAGCCCCCCCTTTGTGAATAGGGACAACATTAGCATGTTTCCATGGGTCAGGGACTGCTCCTTCCCTCAGTGATCAATTGAGGAGCATGGTTATAAGTCAGGCTAAGGAGGTAGCTCCTGCCTTGAGTAGCCAAGGGTTGATACCGTAGGGGCCCCCTGACCCTTTCAGTTTCAGGTTCCTTAGGAGGTTTAGTACTTCAGTGCATTTAGCCAGTCTCAGGTGAAATGGTGGTCTTTCCATGTGAGGTGGTTCATCTGAGGTATGGGGGATGGTCTGGGGAGACAGGCAGGTTTTGTAGGCCTCGGGGTTTGAGAAGTGCCTGTTAAGGGCAGCCGATATTTGAGAAGGGTCAGTTGTGAGCTGACCACTAATCTCCATGGGACAGGACTCAGGCTTTTTGCTGCCCTTGATCAGGTCATTGATATGATTCCAGAATTGCTTGGGGATGCCTAGGCTGGTTTTCTGGAGGTATGTTAAGTAATCTCTCTTAGCGAGTTTTATGGCTCTCTTGGCTTTGTTCCTCAGGGCTTTGTATTCAGTGAGATCTGCCAGGAGGGAGGAGAGCCTAAACTTTTTCCAGTCTTTTTCTGAGTAGCCATTAGGGCTTTGAGGGAGGGGGAGAGATCCACTTGTAGCAGTGCCTTTAGCTCTCATTCTCTTCATTGGAGCAAAGAGGTTGGCCGCTGTGGTTAATTCATCCTGGAAGTATTGCACAGCCTCAGTAAGAGTAGGGAAAAGATTTATGGGGTTCCAGTCCAGACTACCTAGGTAGAGACTGTATTGTAGTTCAGAGAAGTTGGAGAAGTCGCTGGTGGAGAGAATTCTAGGTTGGACCTTGGGTGGTTTGTTTTTCCATATACAGAAGATTGGGGGATGGTCACTCAGGGAGTCTGCCATTGTGCCCGCACTCTGTATATTAGTGGGGTTAGACACCAGAGTCCAGTCAAGGGTGGTGTGGTTCCCAGTTTTGTAATTAAGTCTGGTCGGTTCAGAGATGACCTGCATCAGACCTGCATCATGGGTAAGTGGCTTTGAGGCATGACCGGTGTCCTGGGCCCAGTTAATGTTGAAGTCACCCTGGATTAGTTGCTCTGTTGTTACCTTGGTAGCTGTATTGTTTGTGATGGCTTCAAGGGATTTCAGGGCTGATTTTGGTGGGTGATAGATGCAGCCAATTGTTAGTTGTTTGGCGTGCCCTAGGGTTATCCGGATGTATATGCTCTCTCCCTCAGTAGTAGGATTAGTCTGCTGGGGTAGAGGTGACATGGAGAGGTCTTCCTTAGCATAGATTAGGACCTACTCCCTTTTTTGCTTTCTCTGTCATTGCGGTAGCTATTGTAGCCCATGACCTGAATCTCATGGTCATGCATGTGGGCTTTTAGCCAGGTTTCAGAGATGGCTAGTAAGTCCGGTTTGTAGAGGTCCAACCAGGCCTGGACTTCATGTATTTTTGGTCTAAGACTACATATGTTCATATGTGCTATCTTCAGACCCTTAGTGACTGCCCATTGATGGTCCTGGGGGGATGCTACCAAGGTATTGGGTACGTATGGGCCAGGGTTAGGTTGGATACCACCTGATAGGAGAAGTAGCAAGACTAGTAACCTGAGCAGTTTAGTGCTAGGTATTGAGATGAGGTGTCTTTGACGCGTCCTGCTCATATAGTAAAGCAGGTCATAGCATACACCCTTTTTTATGATCTCATGCTCTGTTAAGAGACTAGATATACTTGAGATAGGGTAGCTGCTAAGGAAGTTGTGTGGAGGGATATTATGTAGATTGTTCACTGGTTCTGGGGGAATGGGTCTATGAGCCTGTCCACCTAGAGCAGGGTCAGTGAGTAGGTTATGGCAAGTAGTACACCTCTATTAGGGGGAGGGACACTTGGGTTCCTAGCACACCCAGGAGGGTAGAAGGAAGCATATACTAAGTAAGGCATTATTATTGGATGATGTCAGCATAGCGTAGGTAAGAATAGGGTGCTTGGAGTCTATCTGACTTGAGTCTGAAGGGTGGATGGCAGACACTGAAGTCTTCCTGTTTTCAGCTGCAGAGCTGTCACACATGCAGTTTTAAGAAAGTTGTCAGCCTGTTCAGTGATACTTAGGGGAACTTCAAACTACAACCTCCCCTTGTAGCAGCACCGGGAAAGAAGTAAAATGATAATGCAGGCCATACTGCCCATGATTGAGTACAGTGATTTGTGTAGAAAGACCAAGAATCCCTCTAGTGGCAGGTCTGTATATCCTGCTAATGGAAAAAAAAATTCTATTACACTGTTGAAATGTGCTTAGTTCTATCGAAAATATATTTGTAAAAAGTGCCAGATCGCTGAAGCAGGGGAAAAGTCCTGGCCAATCAGAGCGGGTTTGCTGGAAGCACCAGTGTTCCAATTGGCTGCGCTGTCCCGTACCTTCCAAGGAGCTGCAGGCGGGCATCCTGGTCTCTGTCGATGGCTGGCTGGGTGCTGGCCAACTGTGGGGGAGCTGAAGCAGCCCTGTTCAAGGCAGATAGATAGATACTGTTGATAGATGGATAGACAGACACTGTCTGTAGCTAGATAGATAGATAAGATAGCTTGATATTTTTTTTTTCAGTTGTTTAACCAGGAGTAGCATACTAAGCTGGAAGCTTGTTTACAGGAGTGACCTGGGAGCACAGAGAAATTAAGTGACTTGCTCAGGGTCACACAGTATGCAGGTGGAGGCTATGGGATTCAAACCCAGGTCTGGTCTGCTGGATGTTTTCTGATTTTCAGCTCAGAGACTTAAACCACTGTGCTATACTGCCTCCCAGATAGCTAGATAGCTAGCTAGCTAAATAAATAGCTAGCTAGATAGACGGATAGATAAACAGATACTGTCTGTAGATGGATAGATAGATAGACAGACAGTCCGATAAATAGGTAGCCAGATAGACAGATACTTTCTGTACAGCAACAGCTAAATAGATTTTGTCTGTAGAGATAGATAGAGAGAGAGAGAGAGAGAGAGATACTGTATGTTTTTTCTTTTACCAGAGCACCACGTAAATGCAGTTATCAGTTCACTGGGTTATTTTCAGGCTTATGTTTCGATAAGACCATATCATCTGTGACCAGTTTGTATTGTTAGTTACTCTTGCTTGCCCACAAGAAGTATTTTGGTTTCTGCCAGGCAACTAGGTCAACAATCACTCTTGATATACAAACCAGAGATTAAAGTTATGATGTATATCTATAGTATCAGTGACACTCCAGCAATACAGTTACTCTGTACAGAATATTCTCATCTATAAGCACCAGTTACAAGGAACTAGTAGGAAACAAATTTATGGAACTAAAATATTTCAAACTGATTCTAATGCCCAGCAGTTGTTAACAATTTATGTGTACTGTTTGGTATCACATTGTGTAATACAACATGATTCCACAAGTGTTACTGGCACCACTAAAGAAGCATTCATCTGCCAGTGAAGTGGAAAATAAGTAGAAAGGGAATCCCCCGTCTTGTTCTAGAGCAGTTTAAACTTCTGAGACAGAAGGGATAAGGCCAAACAGAGGTGTGTGTGGCACAGGAGGATACCAACATGCTCAGGTCATAATGAGTCCCAAAGCTACTACCAGCAGGCCTTACAGCCCTGGCTGTTTGGGTGTCCCTCAGCACCACACACTCAGAATGATCTTGTCATGCATAGAAAATAGCCTGTGTTGTTCAAACAGGAAATCCATTTCCTGGGCATTGTAGGATGGGGTGTTAACGAGCTGCAAGCAGCATTGGGCAGAATCAGGGCAGCGCTGGGTGGAATGCAGAGCTGTAAGCATTGGCATATGCTGCAGCACTGAAATGTGAGTCACATTTATGTTCTGTTTCAGAGAGCTCTGTTGCTTGATAAATGCACCCCTTGTTACTGCTCTCAGCCAATCCAGGTACAGAATGTTCATAACCCATTCTCTAAAATGCTATACAACTATGTAAGGTGTATCACTCACCTGTGAATAGTGTGTGCAGGGTAGGTTAGCTTTGCTCACGTAGTTGAGCTCTCTGATTGGGGTGGCAGATGAAGTCCCTTCACAGAATAAGCAGGCAGCATATCTCCCATCTAGCAGAAGCACAATAATCCATATAACAGACAGTAAAAAAGCTTTTGAGAAGATTCTGAAGCACATACATGCACCACGACTGCAGTCACAAGAGATTTTTTCTTTACAATGGCAGCAAATAAATGAGTATCTTTCAGAAGCAGTTACGTAGCTCTGATGACAGCCACAGCAGTATCCATAACAGACAAAGCAGACTTTTACATTGTCACAGTCCAAAATGTTCTGGATCCTCCTACAAGGGAAGCAGTTGAATGCTTGTTGCTCAAAGTCAGGAACACCGCTGTTCAAGTAACACGCATAACAGCATGCTTTCCTACATGTGCAGCAGATTCTTTGCGCTGGTTCCTCGTTGCCCTCATGACAGTTACAGCAGGCTTCTCTCCTGTGGCAGCAGGGCAGTGAGCTGCAACAGGTGTCCTTGCAACAACAAGTGCAACACTTATCTTTGCAACGACAGCAGAGCAATGAGTCTTGCTGAAAGGCAATGCCGAGTAATGACAACAAAACGGCAGGGCACAAAAACCAAAGAAGACTGTAACACACATTTAATATCCTATCTGTTGTACACACAAAGTATGATCCCAGTATATTCTTCAAAGTAAAGAGCATCAATGATAAAACCAGATATTTAAAGAGGGCAGATTTAATTATATATTTAATTTTTTTAAAGAGAATATCTGCAATTATGTTCTTAATTTGTTCCGTAATAGACATGTTGAACTCTGCTATTCCTCTGGGCTCTGTTCTGTTACCAGAAGAAAATGCAGTCTTCTCCCCCGCCCTTGTTTATTTAAGCAGCTGGTGGGTGGGGCAGAATTGTTGAAGTAGTTCATCATAAAGACAGAAACTGAAAGGATCCCATAAAGCAGGAATATAATAATATGATATTTAACACGTTGCATCGTGTCTGCAGTGAAGCAAAACATTAAACATTATACACATAGTTTCACTTAAACCTTGGAGGCTGAGCTTTTCTCTGATTTCTAGTTGACAGAAATACAGAAACATCCAGCAGAGCTAGGTAGGACATGACACAACAAACTGCAATAAATGACTTGTCATGGAATATCGCATGACAAACGGGTTTAGTAGCCACTGAAATGGGTCTAACAGGCAGAAGAACACCAAAGGGCTATCTAGGCTACTGTTGCCCTTCCTATGACTGCTCCAAACAAGCATTTGTCAATGCTGGACGTTCGCTTGCAGGTATTTGCAGTGGTGTTTGGCACGTATGGTGCTTTACCCTAATTCCCTGTGCGATTGCTGGTATTTGCACTACAAATTTTCAGCATGACCTTTTTGTTACCCCCACCTCATAAAAGCATTTGAGACCTCTGCTTATGAAAAGTACCACTGTTATTTTGTTAATCTGTCCTGAATGTTGATTTCCCACAGCGACCACACCATTCTGCTCCACATGTGCAAAAACACAGTTCGGGCAGGATGTGAAAAATGACAGCTGTAGCATTCATAGGGAGGTGTAAAGGGATGGCAATGTTGAACATCTGGAGTGAAAATACAACAATTTCTCGAATTTACAAGCGTACATGGAAACTGCACAATGAACACTCATGACACAGTCATTTTGTGGACTTTTGTCACCAAATTGTCAACATAGGCATTTTGGGACCTCTGCTCATGAACAGTGTCACTGTGATTTTCATAATCTGTCCTGAGCATTGATTTCTCACTCTGACCACACCATTGTGCGCTGGATGTGCAAAAACACATTTCAGCCAGGATGTGAAAAATGTCAGCTGTACTCTTTATAAAGAGGTGTGAAAAATGCCAGTGTTGAAAATCTGGAGTGAAAATATTTCAAATTGTCAAAGTTACGGTAATGCGGTGGAGAGTCTGTATGCGCTCATAACCTGATCATTTTTGACATTGTTTCACCAAATTTGCAAATATAGGCTTTGGAGACCTTTGCTCATGAACAGTGTCACTGTGATTTTCTTTAATGTGTCCTATACATTGAGTTCAAGACAATCGACTGCGCCATTGTGCGCTACATGGGTGGAAACACGTTGGCAGGATGTGAAAATGACAGCTGTACTGCTCATAAGGAGGTGTGGTAAAATGGAAATGTTGAAAATCTGGAGTGGAAATATTGAAAATTCGCAAACCTATGAGCGTGCATAGGAACTGCACAACGTACACTCATAAAACAGTTATTTTTAGGAATTTTTTCACCAAATGTTCAACATAGCCATTTTAAGATCTCTGCTTATGAGCAGTGACACTATGATTTTCTTAATGTGTCCCATACATTGATTTCACACACCGACTGCGCCATTGTGTGCTACATGGGCGGAAACATGTTTTGGGTGAGATGTGAAAAATGACAGCTGTACTACTCATAAGGAGGTGTGGTAAATGGCAATGTTGAAAATCTGGAGTGAAAATATTGAAAGTCCATTGAACTTACGCGTGCATAGGAACTGCACAATGCCTGCTCATAAACAGTAATTTTAAGGAATTTTTCCACCAAATTTTCAAAATAGGTTTTTTTGAGAGTCCACCTTATGAACGCTGGCAGTGTTGTTTCATTAATCAGGCCCAAAAGGTGATTTCATGCAGTGGCTGTGAAATCACCCATCAGGCCCAAATAACGCCATGACAGTGACATCATTCATGAGAAGGGGTCCTAAAAACCCCATGTTGAAAATTTGGTGCAAAAATTCCAAAAAATGCCTGAGATATGCAACAAAGTTGAAAAAACCCATCTAGCTCATTATACACCTTACCGGCATTTCCTCAGTTCACAGTCAGCTTTGAAGAATGCAGACATGTTCCCAGTCCACTGAAGGTCATCGTGCCGGACTCTGGAAGTAAGTATAGGGTGAGTGAGGGGGGTGTGGGGAGGCAGGGTGCGCAGTGGGTGGGTACGGGTTGTGAGAGGGGGACCAGGGAGATGCACCATGGGACCGTTTTTAATTTACAGGTTTTTTAAACACAAAAAGATGACGTGGGATGTTTGCCACACTGGGGTGGGCTCCTAGCATGGCATAAGGATGGCTGGGGGGACGTGGAGCCGACGGGGGATTGGGCACCCCCATCGGCCAAAACAAGGTTTTCTACACTGGGGTGGGCTCTCAGCATAGCACCAAAGCTTTGGGGGGGTCGTGAGGTGCTGCGAGCACACAGCAGTGCAACACGGGACATTTGCCATGCTGGGGTGGGCTCCCAACATGGCAGCAGGGAAAGCTGTTTGGGGGGACGTGGAGCCGATGGGGGATTGGGCACCCCTGTTGGCCAAAACAAGATTTACCATGCTGGGGTGGGCTTCCAGCGAGGCACCAAAGCTTGGGGGGGCGTGAGGTGCTGCGAGCACACAGCGGTGGCTTTCTTTGAAGTGAAGACCACCACTGTCATACACAGTACCCGCATCCATTGGTGCAGGACTGCCACGCCTGCTCAATGGAGCAGTGGATTACACAGGACAGTCACACCTCCAAACTGTCCTATTCTCCCAAGTTGTTCCTTGCACATGCGCGCAAGTGAACGTAAAAAGAATTTGGTGCCACAAAAGGGAAAATCGGTTGATACAATGGACATTAAATTTGTGCAAATGGCCAACAGCATGGTAAATAAAACCAGTGATCTAGAAGCAAAGGCAGGAGAGCACAGTTGGACCACATGGACACTTCAAAGTCAAGAGCAATCCAGCACCATGGCAAGAACATGACCATACCAGGGTGTGAGATATTCAGTAGGGATACAGAGGTAGGAAGGAGGGGGAGGTAGAGGATCACAGCAGAGGATGAAGCAACTTCTGGTGGAGGACTCAGTCATGGAGAGGGGGTATTTTGGAACAGGACAGGAGGGGAAACTGTCCCAGAGGCACTGAGGATTGAGACGCTGGATGACACACCAAGCACCACACTGCACAGGCAGCAGGTGAGGGAGGAAATGGGGGTGGAAAAAAGAGCTGCAGGCAGGACCTGTGATGGCCCCAATCACTCTTGTGGGGCCACCACCAATTCTGGATTGCTGTTCTTCTGTGTGTGTGGGAGGGGGTATGCCAGCATTGCTCACCCTGGCCCTGTCATGGGGGAACCCATGGGTGGCCAAGTGAGAGTGGTCAGTGGGGCCAGGGGATGCACCTTTCTGAGAGAATGGCCTTAGCCCCTGTCAGGTCTGCAGAGAAATGGAAAAGTTAAATAAAAAAAGGGAAGGGTGGGAAAGAAAGAAGTAAGGTGCCTACTTGGTGCCATGACCCAGAGAGTTAGAAAGCAGATCTTAAGGATTGCCATGGTGGTAGGGCAGGAGGGGAAACAGGATGTCATTGTTCACCAGACACATCATGGGACAATAGAGTCCTCCCTCCCTCATTGTCTGTAGGAGTGATTCTGTTGTGAAAGCTTTGAAGAAGACAGGGGAGCTCTGTCAGTCTGCAAGTGTGTGATATCCATTACTATATTTGCAGTCAAAGATATTGCCAGGTATTTATGCCATTTCTGTGCTATCCCTAGTGAAATTCCATGCCTGTAATCCACCAGAGGGAATCTCACTGGATATATCACACAGTATCTGGAACTGTCTGAAAGTATCCACTGCCACAACTGTACTAGTAAGACACGTGGGATACCCCCTTGGCTGGCCCCTCGGTAATGATAAATGCCACTCACAATTGTTCCTGTCTGTGTGAGGTTTAATATCCAATAGTGTGCTAACTGCAGTGCTGTACTCTAGTTTTTACACAACTGTAGTTTCTCATAGTGTTTTTTTAACTGGTGTTATCCCAGTAAGAAAGAGTACCATAAGTTCAGTTAAAGGCCTCTTAGTTCTTATTTTTTTTGTTCTTAATTATGAAAGCCATATTTGAGTAACTAAAACTCTCCTTTTATTTGTTTTTTATGTTTGCTTGTGCACATGCACAAGAAACATTTTGTGGCAGCTTGCTGGAGTAGCAGGTTGTGGCGGTGTGGCTTTGTTGTGGCCAATGCCGCCACTGCTTTCTTGGGCTTGTCTCTATGGCACTAATAAATGAGCACACTGTCTCTGACAGCAGTTGAGAAGCATGCCTCCAACTTGAAAGAAATTCATCCCAGTAATCAGGGAACACCCCATCATTGCAGGGCATAGCCACTGAGATGTTTAGCATGCCACAGGGTGCAACAGTCCATCTTACAACAGAAATACAAACATATGTACTTCTATGTTCAGAACAGAACAGTCTCAGCAGTAGACATGTAAATGTTCATCTTACAATGGAAAATCCATGGGTAACAACAAGTTAAAGGTTTCAATTTTTAAGAACTCCTAAGCAATGAACAATAATGCTTTTGCAGCTCTCTCTCTCTGTCCCTTTGAACCTCACCCATACTGTCCTGCACTTGTACTTCAGGGTTCAGGTTCCATTCTTGTAGCCTAGAGTCAGCTGAAAGCTGGTGACATCCTGCATATGTGTCCTTCCTATCCTAGTTCCATGTATTGCTGATGTGTACATAAAGGGGATTTGGAACAGTGGTAATACAAGCACATGTAGTTCTATGTTTGGAAGGACACAGAAGCAGCAGTAGGGGGACTTGGCCCAATCGTTCACAGACAGCTTCGCAAGTACTACTACTTTTACTGTGTCAGAAGTCTGCATCTGTCATTGAGTTGAGTTAAAGATGTCACAAGGGTTTTCTGGGCTTTCCCCTTCAAAAAAAAAAATTCATTTACAGGGGAAAAATAGATACAGTTTTATTGTCTGTGAAAGAATAGTGGTGGGTGAACTGGGCTCAATCTGCTCCATGAAGTGATTCATGGAGCAAAGGCGGATTCATGGAGTGCTCCACAATGCGAAGCAGAGTACTTTGCGTTATAATGAGTAACACAAAGTCCATTGAAAACAATGACTTTGTGTCACTTCGCCTCCCCAGACCACTACTCCACCAAATTTAAGGCAACATGCATTGAGGACAATGCACTTTGCCTCATTTCACCTTGTTTTTGAGCTCAGAAGGCAAATTTTGCAGTGATTCATGGGGATTTCAGGTCACATGGGCTCTATATTGATCTGAACAGCCTCAGTTCAGGGTAGTGTGTTTAGGAAGGCATAGGAGACAGTGTGATCTGAGAGCTGTCTGTAACTGAAACTTTCTAAAAGCTGTTAAAAAAGCATTTTTACATTTTGGGGGGGCTCAAACTTTAGTTCATCGATTGTAGAAAACCCTCCCGTGCTCATATCATTGAGCATTTTTCTTTTTATGTGAATTTTGAATGTTAATGTACAACATTGAGTGTGTGTAGTAAAAGACAATGAAAGTGTTCCTTGGGGGAGGGGCATATCTGTGGTGTAGGTAGATTTAAGTTGGAGAAATAGTGATTTCTTTGTTTTTTTGGTTATATTTTTGTTACATAACCGACTGTGTTAATGTACACACAATAATATTGTCAGTAATTGTTGACATTTTCTTGCTGTTTGTGTGTTGCATGGATCTAGTGCAGCAGTTCAGTTCTGCTCTCCAAACTATCCTCTCTTGGTTTCTCCAATTCTGCCACAGCCTGGTTTGGCAGTTTATTTAGTTAAACATCAGTTTAGAAACCTTTGAGCCAGAAACTCATTTACAAAGGTACCTTGTCACTACAGGTACCTTCTGGGTAGGCAACGATTTGTTTAAATAGGGAATGTCACATCAGATCTTGTCTCTGCCTCAGCTGGTGTTCCCTAAGACTCTATTCTTGGCCCCCTCTTTTTCCGTCTCTTTATAAATAATTCCCCCCCATCTCTTTTCTATGTGGACAATTGGTTATCTTCTGTGCCGCTAATGACATTTCGGCAGTTCGCACCTCCCTTCACTCTAACTTTGATTGCTTCTTGGCTTGACTAAAACAAAATAAGCTCCTACTTAACACTAATAAAATGGTGTCAATGTTTTTTGGGACTTCCCCTAGGCTAAAAGCTTGTCATATGGGACTTTCCCTTCGTGGACCTGATGGCATAACCCTGGATATAGCCACATCCTTCAGATCCCTTGGGATGACTCTTGACCCCTCACTGGACTTTAATCTTCATGTTGCAGCCACTTGAAAGGCAGTGAACAGTAAACTTGGCCTGGCTTACAAGGTAAGATCCTCCTTAAATTTGACAGTCAGGCTGGCCATTGCTCAGAAAATTCTTCGACCTTGCCTCAACTATGGTTCTATAGTCTACCTTAATGTTAGCAAGCAAGTAATGGAGCACCTGTTATAATAGTATCTGCCATTTTGCCCTTACGGCTCCTAAACTAACACATCGCTGTCAGCTCTAGTCTCTCGATTGGCTCACCCCATCCTCCTATCGTCTGGTAAATAAATTAGCCCACATTGGTACTCCAAAATCCCTTGTAACTCTACCCAAACAACCTGGCTTGCTGTCTATGCTGAGATCTACTCAAAATGCTTCCTTTGTTATGCCTAGATGTTTCACCAAGAAGGGTGAACTTGCA
The DNA here is from genome assembly GCA_016271365.2 of Neoceratodus forsteri. Lineage (NCBI taxonomy): Eukaryota > Metazoa > Chordata > Ceratodontiformes > Ceratodontidae > Neoceratodus > Neoceratodus forsteri. The sequence continues at coordinate 19,318,804 of JADMNL010000028.1, forward strand.
TTTGCCGTATCTGTTCCCAGAATAGGGAACACCCTTCCACTCTATGTTAAACAATCGACTACTCACCGGGCCTTTCAAAAAGTTTAAGGACTTACCTTACGAGCTCAGGTCTCTGCTCCCGCTCTGCCTCTTGGTGGTCTCCACTCACCTGCACTACTGCCCCTGATCCTGCACCTTGAGAGCGGTACCTCCTCTCAGCACTTACCTACCCCCAGTGTTTGCTGTATATGTATTTCTTTAGTCAGTTATAGTCTTAGTCAGTTAGTCTGTTTTCAAAATTCTTTAAAAGTTTATGTAACTGTGAATACTGTTTATCCTCATACTATGTATATTCTACTTGTTGTTCCTGAATGTGCCATGTATTCTAAATTGTCATGCGTTACTGTATTTTCCTTCCAACTAGATGTTTTGTATTCTGTTGTGGACACTATGTATCTGCTGTTTCTGATGTGTAACCCTCCCAGGTTGTGCCTGAAAATAGGCAAAATCTCTTGTCTAGTGCACCTACTTGGTTAACAAAAACAAAATAAATGAATAAATAATTTCAGGGTGTTTACATTACAATATGTGGCATATTACTGAACTTTTGAATTTGCTAGACATTACTGGTTCAGCATTGCAGACAAACTGTTCTGTGTGTGTGTGAATGTGTGTGCAGTGATGCGTGACATCGAATAATGCACCTTTTATTGTGCCACAGACTAGTGTAATTGCAGGCGCAGCAGTATGAACCTGCTATTCACTGCAGCTGCCTGATTTTGTACTGTGATCATGGTATCTGTTCTTTGTTTTTCTGCTTGTACTGCCATAAAAATCTGCAGTCAGTGCTCCCCCCAACCCCCATGGGCAAAAGGAATTTTTTAGCAGACTGGATTGTTTTTGTGACCTCATCAGCACCACTGGTAACTGAAGTTGTTTTCATTGCATGACAGACTAGTATCTTATCTGTTGCTGAAGCTACAGTTGTTTTTTGGCTTCACATCCAGCATCCCCACAATCAGAGAGTGAACGTATCAAAATCTAAATTTTTGTTGATCCCCCAAAATGCCCGTAAAGAGACAAACAAACAAAGCTGTTTCTTGCCATGGCAATGCTGGCAGTAAGATGGTCTGTGGGCATGGTAGTACGCAGATGCAGAAGTGCATTGCTGATGTAAAGAAAGGTATTTCTCTTGCAGTGTTTTTTACAGCCCAGTCAGTAGCTTCACTCATAGTTGGAGAAGATGATGTTTTCCCAGCCGGTGGTGTTAGTGTTACTGGTGTTAGTGGTGGTGGTAGTATTAGTATTGGTGCATCAAATTTGAATTACAACCAGTGTACCATATCCAAAAATACTGAGTGTGAAGCAGTGCAAGTGAGGGGCAGCACAGATGATGTCATACTTCCCAGTAACATCCCAGTAACTGAACCTGAGGATTCTGATAATCATGTCAATGACAGCATACAATGTGATAGTCCATCCACCGTGGTAGTTAATGTCATGCATTTTCCATGCAGTGATTCACAGTGTGGTGAAAAAATATAGGTGATGGTGGTGTAGATGCTGCTGACGAATGTGATGATGACGATGATGTTGCTGTTGTTGCAACATGCATTCCACATGCCAGCATCCAAGCAGAAGATGTGGATGCATGTGACATTGATGAATATGATGATGATGTAATTGACCCCAGTTGGGAACTGGAGAAATAGAAATTCAAAGTGGCTCTGTTGGAGTCTGTTTGCAGGAATCCTGCCCATTAAAACTTGTGATTTACCGGTTTTAGTTGATGATATTGACCCAGTAATAAATATGATAGGTAGTCGTGGCGGTCAGTTATAGTCCAGGTGTGCAGTGCCCGAAACATCACGTGCCCCCCCACTTCAGTGCTTAAAATAACAGACTTAAACAAACCACATCATGGATATGTTAAGAGTAGAGCATCACAATCCCTTGTTTGGGATTTTTTTGTTCAAGATGAAAATGATGAGTCAGTTGCAATCTGCCAGGTTTTCCATGTGTATGTGAGTCGAGGTAAAAAGGGGAGCCATCTGGGCACAGGAGAACAGCATACACATCTTAAGAACAGGCACTTGGCACTGTGGGCCCAGCACAAGCTGGCAGCTAATACCACAGTGGGGCATTCACCCTCGTCATCGGCAACCATAGCCAGTATGTTATCCCTTTCCATGACTGTTAAGCACAGTAGTAAATTAAATGTGTGCAGTATTGAGGTAATAAGAGCAGAGGATTACTACAGGCATGATGAGGTGGAGGAGCATAATGACTTTGAAATGTTGTCCAGTGCTGGTGAGAGTAGCAGTTTTGGTGGTGGTGGTGAGTGTAGTATGTCTAGTGCAAGTGGTACATCAACCCTGGTTGGCAAATCTGGCAAAATAACAGCATTTCTGGGTTTGTCGTCATCACCTGTGCAACTGTCTTCATCAAACATCCACACTCCACTCCCTGCCAATGCCATTCATCACAGAGCACAACCATTTGTGATCACACCCCGTGTAAAACGTTTAAGTCAGCCCATGTTACAGAGTGTTTTTGTGCATAAGCTGAAGTACCCCCAGAATCATACAGTGTCACGTGAACTTAATGCTGCTGTAGCAGAAATGCTGGCAATTGATCTTTTGCCCTTCTCCTTTGTGGAGAATTCTGGGTTCTGGCGGTCTGCTGCACATGCCTGTCCAAAATGGAAAGTCCCATCCAGGACATACTTTTCTACCCGTGCTGTCCCCGAGTTGTTCTGCATGGTGTCCGACTCAGTAAGACATGCCCTTCAACATTCCTCCTCTCCATTCATCCATTTAAGTATGGATATGAGGACAAGTGGCAAAACAGCAGGGAATTCATATTTGTGTATAACTGCACACTGGGCGCAGGTGCCGGGGGTTGCTTGTGATGTTGGTAGTGTGAATAATCAGTGCAGTAAGGAGGATTGTCGCGGTAGCAATCTTCCAGGAATTCGACAACATGCAACGATTGCAATGACCTGTTCACACGCTGGTGAGAACATGTTGGATGTGGCATTGACTGAAATTGACAAATGGTTAAACTCTCTGTCCCTGAGAGCTGGGTTCATAACAAGTGACAAAGGGTCAAATGTAGTGAAATGCATCACGAATGGTGTTTTTTTTCATGTTCCATGCATGGCCCACTGTTTAAATCGTGTGCTGCAGGAGTTTCTGGAGCACCCTGATGTAAAGGAAATGCTAACCATTGCATAACGTATCTGCTGTCACTTTTCAAGATCTGGAAAGGCCCGTGACCAACTGCGTCAGTTGCAGATACAAAGCAGCCTGCCTCAGCACCGCTTGAAGCTGGAAGTTGTCACCCGATGGAACTCAACTTTATACATGTCTGAGAGTTCATATAAACAATACAAAGCCATCTCAGAATATCTTGTGATGCGCACTAGCCGTGACAGTTATGGGGCATCCATGTCTATGATGACTGAACAGTGGCACCTCGTGGACTCTGTAATAACAATTTTGCGGCCTTTTGAACATGCCACACAGACAGTGAATGGTGAGTCTGCTTCCATTAGCCAATCAATTCCACTGCTGTGGGTGCTGAGGCAGACATTGGTGAATGTACAGCATGGTCTTGATGTTGCCGGAGATGGTGATAGCAGTATGTTGCTGCAACACATGCTGACAGTATTCGACCAGAATCGTCATATTGTGAGCATTCAGCATAGTGACAACTTTGCCATGGCAGCAATGCTGGACCCACGATACAAACATGGAATTGCATCAGCACTGGAGGGAGGGCCTGATCAGGTAAAAAATATCAGTGGTCAACTAGTGCGCTTGGTTCATGGGGCACAGAAGTCATGTGCTAAGGTCAGCAAACCTCAGCAGCATAATCTGACTGAAGGTGTACCTGGAGGACCATCAAGCATATCCTGCAAGGGGAAGTGGACTGCAGTTCCAGGTGGTCCAAAGAGGCTGGTGTCAACCCGCTTTGGGAGGCAATGTCCCAAGTGGGTATTTGTGAAATAAATGATTCAGGAGAACAGGATGATGCATCAAGAGCTGGACTTAGTGCGGCATGGAGAATGGCTGAGTCATATTTGTCTGAAAACAGGCATCTGACAATAACTGAAGATCCTCTTTTGTACTGGAGTGGAAAGGTCAGTGAATGGCCAGAGCTGACTTCAGTGGCACCGAAGTACCTCACATACCCACCCTCCAGTGTAAGTGTTGAGAGGGTATTCAGCTCAGCAGGTGCAGTTGTCAGCGATTTTCAGACAAACCTGTCTCCTGCAAATGTTAGTTTGCTAACATTCATTAAAATGAATGAGAGGTGCATACCAGCACAGACTGCAACCTTGGTATTTGTACCCCTGCCTAGTTATGGTGGTTTTGGTGATGTGGAAATGGACCATCCTGGTGGCACTGCCAGTGGATGCCTGAAACAGTACACCACTGATGTAGATGATGACACAATGGAGACATTATTTCCCAGTGGTCAGACTTCAGACATAGATGACTGCGAGGGCAGCTTTCTTTATGAGGATGATGATGTGGTTAATGTTGGCAGGTTTTAACTGAAGTTGTTAAAAGGCAGTGTGCCACCCCAGACCACCACCACCACCACTGGAACTGATGTTAGTCACTGCCACCACTGAGCATGAGTCTGTCCGGACCACCACATCCATCAGCCACAGAGACAAAGCTTCTTAATATTTAAACCACAAAGTATGTGCACTCATGTTTGCTATGCTGCTTCACTTCCTTTAGTTGTATGTTTTGTTTCCTGTAGTTTTTCAGAGCCGCAATGGTAAAACACATATGGTACACTTCTTTTGTTCTTTTACAGGTTAACAACAAAAGTCTCCATCACTAAAACTCGGTGAGAATGGTACAGCAGCTGTACTGTACAGAGAGGAACCTATGGAATATCCATGTGAAATCCATTCTGGTAAGTATGAAGATTTTATTTAATCTGTTTCATTGTTTTGGAAAGACTGCAGTAAATATTGCACACAGGTTGTGTTAGTTGACAAGATGTGGGTTTGAAATGCAACTTGACTTGAGACTGAGAACCAGGGAGGGACAAATAACAATTAAGTTGTAAGATTTCATTCATTTCTTTTTTTAGGAAACTTCCAGATGCTTAGTTGTTCTGTCAAAGTAGCCTTATCCAAAAAAGTTCTTCAACATCAGGCGCCCCCCTCCCCCTGGCTTGGTCACACTTGCAACACGCAGAAGTCATTTCATTCGATGACCATCATTAACAACAACCAGACTCCAGAAGGATGCTGATGAAATCTGAGAAGAAGTAACAAAATAAGAAACCATTGCAGACAAACCAGCAAATATGATTCCCCCCACCCCCCAAAAAAATACTTACCTTCATGTGCCTGAGAGTTATCCGTTTCCAACTGCGACACAAAAAAATTCTCATTGAGCGCTGGAATGTACACAATCAGTTTCTGTGACCTGTGATACAGAACAATACCATGAGTACATGTCCATGTCAACCCCTCACCTACAAAATACACAAACATTTATATATATATATATATATATATATATATATATATATATATATATATATCTACTCACCAAGGCTACAGTTAGTGTATAGCCAAAGGGCACCTTCCATCCAGTTGAGATGATCACATTGCATTTACTCGAATTGCCTCACAGAACACATTGGACCAGCAACAGGAGACTCACGTTCATCATTTTATTCTAGGAGACTTTGTATGTGCTGAAATACTCCCATTTCACTGTGTTAGCACTTGTCAATTTTTGGCACACAAGGAGGATGCATTTTGGGCATGCAGTAAAAATCTGGGGACTCTGTGCCACCACTGCACACATGACTGTGTGCGCTATTAATTCTGGGAAACTTTGTATGTGCTAAAACTGAACTTTTTTATGCTACTGTACATTGCCACAGCCACTAGTTACCTCTGAGTCGTGACTTGAATGATACGCTTCTTTTCCCAATTTCTGTCTGCTTTACTTAGTTGACTACATTTTTCAAGTGTGAAAAACAAAATGAGCATGCCTTTCAATATTGTTCTGACCAGGTTTGTATTTATTTGCAGCTGCTTTTCAGTAAATATTGTTCCATGGTGTCATAAAACACTGCCTGCTGCATAACTGTTAATTAACAACAGAAGTGATGTATGACAACTAACTGATGTGATGGAGAAAAGCAGAGGAAAACAATGACAAAGTCCTGGTCAGCACCAGTTTTAAAGGAATGCTCCTTTCATTATTTCACACATGAAAAAAGGTAGTTCAGCAGACTCAACTACTGGAAATTCTCGTATCATTCCAGTCAGTCAGGATGTAAGTAAAGGAAGTTGTAACATAGCACTAAAAAATATAAATCAGAGTTCTCAACAGACTGTTGTGCTGCTGCTTTACAGAGAGTCACCACATTACATTGTTATGGTGATGCACATAACTTAATATGTGGGGGCATTGCTCCCACTGGACGATTTCTTGCTCCACAGAGTGCAATATATTTCTGGGAAAACTGCCCATAATTTCATTACAGTGTGTCACGTGATGGAGGAATTCCCATTCAGAAAAGCTGCCCACATTCTGCCCTCCTTTCTCAGCAATGTTAGGGTGTGATGCCAGGTGCATGCTTCACTATAGTGAATGCCCGGCAGCTATCCCAATGTTTCCTTATGTTATAAGGTTCAATTTTTGGTGAAATGTGGGAACATTTCCACTAACAAGGCTCTCCTTTCTGGAAACGTGCCCACACATTTTGCCACAAACTGACAACTATAGCATAAAGAAACATTCAGAAAGCTGCCGGATAATCAGACATTCACGCTAATGGAGCAGGCACCCACGCTCTCTCTGGCATCATGTCCTAACGTTGCTGAGAAGGTGGCCAAAATGTGGGCAGCTTTTCAGAACTGGAATCCCTCCGCCACATGACACATGTAATGAAATTATGGGTGGTTTTCAGAGAAATGTATTGCACTATGTGGTGCAAGAAGGATTCCCCTTGAATGGAAAATGTGTATTATCAAACAACAAAGAAAAAACACGCAAAAACAGTACAACACAGTCGTGGGGTGGAGGGGCCAGAAAACAATCCCTTACTGTGGCTGTCGGATGCCATGGTGAGGTGGGGGGGTGTCCAGCAGCAGGTGCAGCATTGTGACTATTTGCTGCTGCTGTTCTTGTATTGTGTTGACCTGCTGCTGCAAAGCACCGACCCTCTGATTATTCTCCTCCAGGGCCGCCCATACCAGGACAATGTCAGCCTCTGTTGCAGGGACTGTGGCGGGGCCCACTACAGGTGGATATCCAGGTAGTAGTGGTAGTGGAGAGGGTGGTGTGTTGGTGGCTGTGGTGGTGTGTTGGTGGTGAAGCTGCTGTACTGGTCACCCTCCTGCTGTGGCAGCAAGGCACAACTTCGACTCCAGCAGCACCATCGGCCACTGTCACAGAAGGTCCAGCAGGTGGATGTCTGGCCCCTTCCATGGCAGCCTGTCACTCCACCTTGTGGTGGTTGAACATGTGGGTGCACTGGCCATGTTGGTCCCCAAATGTGTCCCCTGGGGGCCACAGCACACCTGCATACTACACAGATGGCACACCATGACTGTGCTGTCTCTCCCTACAGAGTTAAAAAAACTCTCACCCTGGGGAGCTGTGAGGGGGAGCAGACACAGTCCTCGCACCACCTAGGTTTTCCAAGGGCATCTCCTGTGGCTGTGGGGGTGGAGGAGGGGGGCTGCTAAAGTTCCTACAGCTGCTACCGCTGGTGGTGATAGTGGTGGAGAAGGTGGATGCACATGGGGGGAAGCAACACCCAGGAGTTGGGAGTGGTCCAGCATCACACCACTGGCCCCACATGTCTGCACTCCCCTCCTCTGACCACACCCATGGGCCAGCGACTCGCCTTCTCCAGGGTCCATTCTTCACGCTGACACAAGTCCCCGGGGCCAACACACACACACACACACACACACACACACACACACACTGACACACACAATCACACACACACAAAACAAAACAAAACTTTAAAAAACAATTCACTACCAAAGAAAAGATCACAAACACAATACAAAAACTAAATAAAGATATAGCTTTTAAAAAAGCTGTTGTTTTCTTCACTCAAAGGTGATAAAGCACTTTCAGTCACTTACTCTACTGTCCTCTACACGAAGCCTTCTCCCTTTATGAATGCAAGAAGAAAGTGAAACTGCTTCTCTGACTCACTTCCTTTCTGCCTGGCCAAAGCATGTGACTTACAGTACTGTAAGCCATGTGATGTGTGTGTGTGGGGGGGGGCTATTCTCTTCTCACTTCACCTTACTTCCCATTAAAGCATAATGACAATGCAAAGTAATAATGATAACGTGAAGTGAGTACTTTCTAGTGGCCAATTCGCGTTCACTTCGCTAGCGGATTAAAAATTCAATGCCCCTCTATTCAGTAGTGGGGAAGATTATGGAGACATTCTGAAGGAAAGAATAATTGAGTACCTAGAGGTCAGTGGAGCACAGGATCCAAGGCAGCATGGGTTCACAGCGGGAAGGTCATGTCAGACGAATCTAATAGATTTCGTTGACCGGGTGACCAAAGTAGTACACCAGGGAGGGGCTGTGGACATGGCCTACCTAGACTTTAGCAAGGCATTTGACACAGTCCCACACAAAAGATTATTAGTCAACTTAACCAGCCTGGGAGTGGGTCCCATGGTGGTAGCCTGGGTAAAACATTGGCTGGACAACAGGACACAGAAGGTAATTGTAAATGGAGTCCACTCTGAAGAAAGGGCGGTTACCAGTGGGGTACCGCAGGGTTCAGTATTGGGTCCAGTCCTTTTTAATGCCTTCATCAGTGACATTGCAGAGGGACTGGAAGGAAAAGTATGCCTTTTTGCAGATGACACAAAGATCTGCAACAGAGTTGATACACAAGGAGGCATGGAAAGGATGAAAAGGGACTTGGCAAGGTTGGAGGAATGGTCAGACGTATGGCAGCTAGGATTCAATGCAAAAGTGCGAAATAATGCACCTGGGAAACAAGAACCCAGGGAAGAATTCACAATGGGTGGGAGGTAGTAACAACAACAAAACAGGAAAGGGACCTGGGGTAATCATATCAGATGACCTTAAGGTTAGCAAACAATGTGAGAAGGCAGTAGAGAGGGCCGGGGTATACTGGGATGTATAGGAGAGGCATCAGCAGCAGAAAACAGGAAGTTGTTATCCTCTGTACAGACAGTTAGTGAGACCCCATCTGGAATACTGTGTCCAGTTCTGAGACCCCATCTCGCAAGGACATAGACAGGATAGAAGCAGTCCAGAGGAGGGCAACTAAAATGGTGCAGGGTCTGCAAGAGAAGCCGTATGAGGAGAGACTAAAGAAGCTTAATATGTATACCCTTGAGGAAAGAAGGAGAGGGAGGACATGATAGAAACTTTCAAGTACCTCAAGGGAATCAACAAAGTCCAAGAGGGTAGCATCTTTCAGAAAAGAGACTTGCAAGAACAAGGGACACGATTTAAAAGATAGAAGGAGGGCGGTTCAGGGGCAATGTGAGGAAGTATTATTTCACAGAGAGGGTAGTGGATGTATGGAACAGCCTTCCTGAGAAGTTGTGGGGTCTAAAACTGTGGGAGAATTCAAGAATGCATGGGACAGACATAAGGCAATTTTTGTGGGGGGCAGGAAGATATAGGCTGTTGGTTAACTAGGATCTGCGGCCTATCCTGTAGGTAGGAAAATGGGCAGACTAGATGGGCCTAGCGGTCCTTATCTGCAGTCAAACTTTATGTTTCTATGTTTCTATATTGGTTAAAGAAAGGATAGTGGGGCATTTAGAAGCCATTGGAGGCCAGGACTGTAGGCAACATGGATTCACAGTGGGGGAGGTCATGTCAGACAAATCTGGTTGACCTCTGACTGGGTGACAAAGGAAGTAAATCAGGGTAAGGCAGTGGACAAAGCTTACCTTGATTTCAGCAAAGCCTTTGACACCGTCCCACATAGGAGGCTGATAAACTAGCTGAGTAGGCTGGGCATGGGGGAAAGGGTGGTAAAGTGGGTTAGAAACTGGCTAACAGACAGGAGGCAGAGAGTGGTGGTAAATGGGGTGCAGTTGGGGGAGACAGGGTGACCAGTGGGGTGCCACAGGGATTGGTTGTGGGGCCAGTCCTGTTCAATGTCTTCATTAGTGACATTGCAGAAGGGCTGAAGGGGAAAGGTCTGCCTGTTTGCAGATTACACCAATATCTGTAACACAGTGAATACCCCAGAGGGGATGGAGAAAATGAGGAGGGACCTGGGGAAGGTTGAGAAATGGTCTGAGGACTGGCAATTGAAGTTTAATTCAAAAAAGTGCAAAATGATGCACCTGGGACACAGAAACCCTGGGGAAATGTACAGGATGGGGGGGGAGTTACTGACAGTCGCAAAGAAGGAAAGGGACCTGGGGGTTCTTATTTCAGATGACCTGAAAATGTCAAAGTGGTAAGGCAGCTGGGAGGGCCAGTGACATGCTGAGATGCATAGGCAGGGGTATCACCAGCATAAGGAGGGAGGTAGTGATGCCATTCTATAAAACCATGGTCAGGCTTCACATGGAGTACTGTGTGCAGTTCTGGAGGTTGCACCTTCGTTAGGATATTAACAGGCTGGAGATGGTCCAGAGAAGGGCGAATGAGATGGTACAGAGCTTGCAACACAAGACTTATGAGGAGAAGTTAAGAGACCTCAATATGTACTCACTAGAAGAGAGGAGAGACAGAGGGGATATGATAGAAACATTCAAGTACCTCAAGGGTACAAATATATCTACTGAGAAGCAGGAGACAGCTGCTATAGACACATGTGCCAGCTTCTGTGTGATATTCTTTTGTTCTTATAAATCTGTAATCTTCAGTAATTCAGTAACCACATCACCACACTGCCTTCTTTAGGCAGTTTTATGCTGGTTGATGCCTGGTGTCACATGGCAGACAGAGGGCTCATCAGATTGTGTTGCCATTTGAAAAACTTCATAGAGTGTTCTTTTACTGGTAACATTTTGGAAAGCTGGTGAAGGTCTCACAATTTTTATTATGATTTTATATCCTTATGTCTGTCTCCTTTGGTCCCCCCATCTCCACACCCCAACAGTCATCAGTGGCCACAGCTGCAGCCTTCTTATTGCCAAGATGGTGGGTGAGAAACATAGATGTTGATGGCAGATAAGGACCGCTTGACCCATCTAGTCTGCCCATTTCCCTACCTGATGGATAAGCTGCAGATTCTAGTTAATCAACAGCTTACTTCCTCCAACCCCCCCAATAGAATTGCCTTATGTCTGTCCAAGAACAGCTGCATTCACAGTCTGTGAAGTCTGACGTCTTTCAGTGCCACTTACTGGTCATCTTCCAAAACAGGCAAAGCACTGCCGGCCCCAGACTAACTCAGGACAAGCAGTTTTCAAAGTGGGGAAGAAATGGAGTGAGCAAGAATCACGTAGTCATTTAGCTGCAGCGTCGATTTTAAGATCAGCATACTAGTGTGGACACAGCAACTAGAACAGCTCTTTAAGCAGGCTTATGAAGAGTAAAAGCTTCTCAAAGCACTGGGATTCTGTTTATTGTACTGTAAGTGGGCTGCATCTAATTCGGTAATTTACTGTACCTTACATCTGGATGTATGGTAGGCCCAACTTGTAACTCCTGCCTGTATATATTACTGCATGTCTTATTCTGCCTGTGTCCATCAGGACCTCCTTGTGAATGAGCTTGCTTAATGGATTTTTCCTGCAATGAACTTGAACCTACTCCACTTCCATGGCCCTACTGATCTCTGTTGACCCCCTCTTTCCCCTTTTTCTAATATAGCCCTATGTTTATCCCATGCATGCTTCATACCCCCTACCATTTTAGCTTCCACCACTTCTCCTGGCAGTCTGTTCAAGGCATCTACCACCCTTTCAGTAAAGAAATATTTCTTCACATCTATCCTGAATGCCCCGTCCCCAGCTTCATTGTATGTCCCTTGGTTTGGGTGCTCATCCTCATTTGAAGGAAACTCCCCAACTGTACCCGGTTTACCCCTATGAGGTACTTTGTAGGTCTTGATCATGTCACTTCTCTGCCTCCTCTCTTCCAGAGTGTACATGTTGAGATTCTTCAGCCTTTCCTTGTAGGGATTCCTGTAAAAATCTGAACCATTTTAGTTTCCCTACTCTGGAAAACCTTTACCTTATGTCCTTTCTGAAGTGTGGACTCTAAAACTAGGCACAGTACTGCAGCTGAGGAGTATACTAGGGAGTGATACAACAGTAGCATCACAACCCCCCTCCTACTACTACTGGAGATGCCACTCCTTATGCACCCTAGAATCCAATTTTCCCTGCCCATAGCCTTGTCACACTGTACTGCCATCTTGAGGTCCTCTGATATAATAACCTCAAGGACCCTTATATGTCTAGTGAGTATCAGTACCTCTCCCCATCCTATACCCAGCAGTGGGGTTCCTATGCCCTAGGTACATGATTTTACACTTGTTGGCATTGAACCCCAACTAAGTAAGAAAATAGAATTGATCTGAATGAATTGCAGGCTTTTAAGCAGCTTTTCGGGGAGTGTGTATGGGTGTGAGTGGGGGGGCTCTGCTACTATAATTACTTGCTTTTGATTTGGTATAATGTGCGAACAGACTAACACTGCTCTCCACTCCATGTGCTATATCAGAGCTAAAGAGCCCAAATAGCATTGGGCCAAGCACTAAGCCCTGTGGCACCCCACTTGTCATTGCTGTGGGAGCTGAGAGCTACCCCACCACCACCCTCTGCACCCTCCCCTGTAACCAGCTCTATCCATGTAGTCAGACCACCTTCCACTCATACCCCTCATTCTCCTCACTCTTCTCCTCCTTGGCCTGTGTCCATGCTCCCAGTAGTTCGCACCCTTTCTCATCCTTATTTTTACCAGGTGGTGGCACCTTCTGTATTACACTCATACCACTCTGCCTGCCCTGTTCCAGGGTTACTACGCCTCTGCCTTTACCTATATCTAGGGCAGTGAGCTCATCAGGCTCCCTGTCCCAACTTTTCTACCAACTTCAGTCTTTTGGCCACTCCACCCCCACCATTTGTTCAAATCCATCTTAGTAGAGATACACCTTTCTAATCCTGTCTTTTTTTTTTTTTAGCATATTTTCTCACTGGGCTATGGTCGGCTTGGTCATCCTAACTGACACCCCTAGACCTGCCCTTGACAACAGGCCAACTTGCTCACCTCCATGGATTACCCCCGTGGTAGGGTGGTGAGGAACTTCCCAGATCGACCCACCGGAGCAGGATCTGGTTGAGGAGGCACCAATCAGGGCATGCGGGGGGGGGGGTTGGAATCTCATGCTGCCTGACCATAGCACATTTTCCACCTAACTCCCCTTTGCAGAGTGTGGGCGTGCAATGCTGTTTAGGCACAGCATTCCAACGTCCACTGCCCTTTACTGCACTGCTATAGTAGCACCCGCAGTCATCACCTGGGGCTGCTGCAGAGCGGTGGGTCCCTGGATCCTGCCCTAGGATAGGACAGCAGTCCTCCAGATGCTCAATCCTATCCCTCCCTTGCCAACCCCTGGCAGGCCGGGCTTGCATCTAAACCCGGGTCACCAGCATGGTACGAGGTGTGGCATCCAGCGCCTCAATCCTCAGTGCCAGTGGCCCAGCAGCAATGCTGTCTTTTTAATATGCCACTCTTCTTCCTGCTCTGGTGTACGCTGTCCCCCGTGTACAAGTCACTATTCCCCCCCCCGACCCTACCCCAGTTAGTCACTAACCCATAATGTTTTGTGTGGCACAAATCCCTCAGTCACTCAAACTCCTCAAGCCTACCCTTCCTCACCATGCTTGCACATGGTACCGGCAGTACCTCCAAGAATGCCACCAACTTCCCCACCCCCTCACACTACCTGCCCAAGTGCTCAAACCTCCACCTCTCTACTTCCACAGTGTCCCCGCCAAGTTGTTTGTACTCAGATGTAACAGTAAATGAGGCTTCTTCCTCCCCCTCGGTGCACGCTTGAGCAGTGCCTGCCCTGCCCCTCCTGCAGTAAACCTGGGGACAGCTTCAACCCAAATATGGCTGTGCCTTTCCCCCTTTCCGCCCCATCTCACTCAGTTCAGTATAGAATCCTCCAGGATGAGTACCCCCTTCCCTCACCCCTTTCCCTTCTAATGCCCCTTCCACCACCCCAGTATTCATTCTTCCCAGTCTCTTATCCCAGTCAACTGCACCCTCTGTGACTTCTGTATCTGTACCCCCTACTTCCACCTCACCCCTTTTCTCCACCTTATTCCTCCCATCCCCCTACTGTTGTCGATTTAGAGCCCCCATTCCCTTCTGCTCCGATAGTTATGCCCCTCCCATCCTTCCCCTTCCCATAGCCTTCTCTCCTCCAGTCACCACCCCCTCCTTCCTTACTAGCCCCCTTCTACCCTTTTGTCCTCGCTATCTCTTCTCCTACCTGTTGCCATTCCTCTCATGCCCCACTTGTCCTCCCCCCTTCAGTATGTTCCTACTCTCTTTCTCTGTCCCATAGCAGAGGTTCAAATCTATTTGTAGTCAATACCAGTCTTACATCTCTTCCCCTATCAGTTCCCCCCCTCCTACATGTTCACATCCGTGCCACCTCTGGTCCCTCCCTACCCGAAGCCATCTGCTCCCTCCCCTGGTTCTCCCCTGGTACTCCTCGTTGTATCTTCCTCCCCCAACAGGAGGCCCCCACCATCACCTCAGGTGCCCCCTTCCTTCTGCTCTCTTTTCTGCTAGGGTCTCTGATACTGGGGTCAGTTTTAGTCCCTAGTTATTCTTCCTCTGTCCCCCTTTGCCATCCCCTATTCCCCCCTCAGGATGCCTACCATACTCATCTGCCGTGCCACTTACACTCCTCCCTAACCTCCACAGTTTCTCCCTCAGACTAGCCAGTCATCTACAGACCATACATCCCACCATCCTCCAAGCCCACTACAGGATCATGGCACACCCATACCCTGTACACCCCTCCATCCTTCCGAAGATACCTGTCTTACTGACATGTGGCACCTGCCCCATTTTGGCCCCCATCTTATGTTACAAGCCCTTACTTCCAGGTTCTGTACCCTACTACAACTGTTAGGCCCCTACTTAGTCAAATTCCAGTCTCCCCCCACCCTAGTCCCCCTGCTGACCCCTTGCCGACCATGGTAATTCAGTTTCAAATCTCAGCCATTAGATACTGTATTAGTGTAGCAATCGGAAAGCCTCCTTGTCCGGTTTTCACCCCTCAGTTACCATACTTTCTGTTCTTGGCTCCCATATAGTTTCACTTAGCCCAGTTAGAAATCCTATTGCACTCCAAGTTTTACTCAGCTCAGTTAGAGAAATAAACAGAACAAATAAATATGTGTCATTACAGCAATCCTAAAGTATCTAATCATTGCTTTATCTCAACTCCAGAGACTCTGCTGTAATATAGGACCACAGAGGACCTGGGCGGGAGGGTGGGCAACTGTAAAGTCTCGGCAGAGCTCCATTGAGCTCACTCACTTCCCCTCTCTCACTCGCTCATTCTATTTCTCCTGTACTGGGCTGCCCTTTTGTACTGGGATCCTGCTTGCATTAGCACCTTTTTCTGCCCACAAAGAAATCCGCAGCAGTCCTGACACAACTCTGTTGAGTTCGCTCACTCCCCCTTTCTCACTCACTCATTCTGTTACTCCTGGCACTGCAGGCTGCCCTTTTGTACTGGGCTCCTGCCTCTGTTGGTGCCTTTTTCTGCCCACAAAGAAATCTGCAGCAGTCCCAACAAAGCTCTGTTGAGCGTGCTCACTCCTCCTCTCTCTCTCGCTCACTTGTTCCATTTCTCCCGGCTCTGCAGGCTGCCTTTTGTACTGGGCTCCTGCCTCTGTCGGTGCCTTTTTCTGCACACAAAGAAATCTGCAGCAGTTCCATTAGAGCTCTGTTGAGCTCATTCACTCCCCTCTCTCACTCACTCGTTCTGTTTCTCCCAATGCTGCAGACTGGCCTTTTGTACTGGCCCCTATCTGTGTTGGCACCTTTTTCTGCCCACAGAAAAATCTGCAGCAGACCCGATGGAGCTCAGTTGAGCTGGATCACTCCCCCTCTCTCTAACTCACTCAATCCTAATTTGT
Organism: Neoceratodus forsteri; assembly: GCA_016271365.2. Classification (NCBI taxonomy): domain Eukaryota; kingdom Metazoa; phylum Chordata; order Ceratodontiformes; family Ceratodontidae; genus Neoceratodus; species Neoceratodus forsteri. The sequence continues at coordinate 19,334,929 of JADMNL010000028.1, forward strand.
CCCAAACACTGATTTCCCAAAGTGGCTGTGCTGTTCTGTGCCTGAACTGCGAAAACACATTTCGGCCAGGATGTGAACAATGAAAGCTGTACTGTTCATAAGGAGGTGTTGAAAAATGGCAATGTTGAAAATCTGTAGTGAAAATATTGCAAATTTGCAAAGTTATGAGCGTGCGTAGCAACTGCGCAATGCAGGCTCGTAAAACAGTCATTTTTCAGATATTTTCTACCAAATTTACAACTCAGCTCAGTTAGAGAAATAAACAGAACAAATAAATATGTATTATTACAGTAATCATACTACTATAGCTTAGTACTTAGCTCAGTTAGAGAAATAAACAGAACAACTTAATCTGTATTATTACAGCAATCCTAAAAGTATCCAGCCTTTGCTTTGTCTCCACTCCAGAGATACTGCTGTAATATAGGACAACAGAGGATGGGTAACTCTAAAGTCCCAGCAGAGCTCCATTAAGCTAGATCACTCCCCCTCTCACTCACTCATTCTGTTTCACCCGGCACTGCAGGCTGCCCTTTTGTACTGGGCTCTTGCCTGTGTTGGCACCTTTTTCTGCCTACAAAGAAGTTCACAGCTGTCCTGACAGAGCTCCGTTGAGGTCACTCACTCCCCCTCTCTCAATCACTCATTCTGTTTCTCCTGGCACTGCAGGCTGCTTTTTTGTACTGGGCCCCTGCTTCCATTGGTGCCTTTTTCTGCCCACAAAGAAATCTGCAGCAGTCCCGGAAGAGCTCCATTGAGCTTGCTCACTCCCCCCTCTTTCACTCATTCATTCCATTTCTCCCGGTGCTGCAGGCTGCCTTTTTGTACAGGGCTCCTGCCTGCATTGCCACCTTTTTCTGCCGAAAAAGAAATCTGCAGCTGTCCTGACAGAGCTCCATTGAGGTCGCTCACTCCCCTCTCTCATGCGCTCATTCTGTTTCTCCTGGCACTGCAGGCTGCCCTTTTGTACTGGGCTCCTGCCTACATTGGCACCTTTTTCTGCCCACAAGAAAATCTGCAGCAGTCATGATAGAGCTCCATTGAGCTCGCTCACTCCCCCTCCCTCACTCACTCTCTCGTTCTGTTTCTCTCGACACTGCAGGCTGCCCTTTTGTACTGGGCTCCTGCCTGCATTGGGGTATTTTTCTGCCCACAGAGAAATCTGCAACACTCCCAACAGAGCTCAGTTGAGCTCAGTCACTCCTGTCTCTCACTTGCTCGATCTTTATCTGTCCCAAACACTGATTTCCCACAGCGACCATGTTATTCTACGCCAGAAGTGCAAAAACATATTTCGGCCAGGATGTGAAAAATGACAGCTGTACTGTTCATAAGGAGGTGGAGAAAAAATGCCAATGTTGAAAATCTGGAGTGAAAATATTCCAAATTTGCAAAGTTACAAGGGTGCTTGGAAACAGCTCAATGCATGCTTGCAACACAGTCATTTTATGGGCATTCGTCACCAAATTTTCAACATAGGGTTTTTAGGACCTCTGCTCATGAATAGTGTCACTGCCATTTTCTTAATTTGTCCCAAACAGTGATTTCCCAAAGCAACCACGCTATTCTGAGCCAAAAGTGCGAAAAAACATTTCGGTCAGGATGTGAAAAATGACAGCTGCACTGTTCATAAGGAGATGTACAAAAATGCCAGTGTTGAAAGTCTGGTGTGACAATATTACAAATCAGTGAAGTTACAAGGGTGCATGGGAACTGCGCAACGCGCACTTGTAACACAGTCATTTGATGGACTATCGGCCCTAAATTTTCAACACATGCATTTTAGGACCTCTGCTCATGAACAGTGTCACTGTCATTTTCTTAATTAGTCCTGAACTCTGATTTCCCACAGTGACCACGCTATTCTGTGCCAGAAGTGTGAAAACACATTTCAGCCAGGATGAGAAAAGTGACAGCTGTACTGTTCTCAAGGAGGTGTGAAAAAATGCCAACGTTGAAAATCTGGCATGAAAATATTGCACATTCACAAAGTTCCAAGTATGTGTAGCAACTGTGCAACGCACACACGTAAGTCATTTTTTTGATTTTTCCACCAAATTTGCAACATAGGCTTTTTGAGAGCCCACCTCATGAACACTGGTACTGTCGTTTCATTAATCGGTCCCGAAAGGTGATTCTGCACAGTGATCATGAAATCATCTTTCAGGGCCGAATAATGCCATGACAGTGGTTGAATTCATGAGGAGGGTCCCAAAAACCCAATGTTGAAAATGTGGTGCCAAAATTCCAAAACATGCCTGAGATATGCAAAAAAAGTTGAAAATACCCTATTTATGCCATTTTACAGCTTACCGGCATTTCCTCAGTTCACGGTTGGCTTTGAAGAGTGCAGATGTATTCCTGGTCCACCAAAGATCTTCGCACTGTGCTCCAGAGGTAAGTTTGGGTCGAGGGAGGGTGTGGAGAGGTGGGTACGCAGTGGGTGGGCGCGGGTTGGGAGGGGCGTGGACAGAGAGGGACGATTTTCTTCTTTTCAGAGTGTAAACAAAATAGACCTCATGGGATGGTTTTTCCTTTTACAGGTACTTCTGGCATGCTGGGGTGGGCCCTCAGCATGCCACCTGAGTGTTTTGGGGTGGAGGTCACTGGATTTGACGGGGATTGGGCACCCCCATCAGCACATACTGGGGGGGCTCATGAGGTGAGGGGGATTGGGTACACCCCTCGGCACACAAGAAATGGGGAGACATGCTGACGGAGATTGGGCACCCCTGTTGGCAAAGAAAGAAGGGGGGCATGATGCAGAGGGGGATTGGGCACCCCATCGGCACACAGTAACAAAATCCGATGGGGACTGGGCTCCCCATCAGCAAACTGGATGGGGGGAATGGAAGGGACCTCCCCGCAGTGATGAGTCACTCTCTCATTGCAGCGAATGATGCTGCAGTGATGAGACGGCCCCTGATTGCAGCGGCTAAAACTTTTCAAGGTTGTGGCACGCTGGCTGAACTAGTGTCAACAGAAGCAGTGTGCCACAGCATTGGGGAATAGGGACCAAGCCTTAAAAGGCAGTGGGGGCATTGGCCTCAACAGTGCCACACCTCCACAACCTGCTTCTGGAGCAAGCTGCTGCAATAGGTTACTTGAGCATGCGCGCAATCAACATAAAAACTATGGTTTAAATGAAAATTTCATCTGGACCACTTTCAATTGAATGTTTGTCTTCTCTCTTTCTTTCTATCTGGTTTTCTTGTGTGTCTAGTTTGGTTTATATAACCTAGTTTTTTCTTTAATAAAAATTTCCAGATTCAGCTTCCGTCTCCCCCCCAAGTTCCTTCCTCCTTCCTTGTGCTGCAACCCCCACCCCACCCCCCTTGGTGCCCGCTGCACTTTTCTCTTTTCTTTTTTCTGCCTCTTGATTTCTTGCATTCATTCTTCTGTTTACACATTTTATTCTGTTATAACCTCTCTGTGACTGTTTGCAAATATTCTGATCCCTGCACTCCTTTTGTTTTTTGTTGCCATCTGCCTTCTTCGTTTGACAGCTCCCTTGTAATTGTTTATACTCTCATATATCCCTCACGTGCATTGCTCATTTTTATGTTTGCTTGCACGCATGTGCAAGAAACATAGTACCATTATCTGAGTTTTTCAGAGGTATTTCAGCATCTTCCAATTCAGTCAGTGTGTTTGCAGGCATGGTCACAGTTCTCCAATCACTGCTGAAGCTGTCTATGACAGCAGTTGAAAATGCAGTGGCATACAGTTGAAATAGGGAGCTATGCTTCAGTAAGCAGCTCCTCCCCCCCACACACACAGATCAACTGTGTCAGTTGCCTGATAAGATGGTGTAGTCTTGTCTAGCTTAGAGAGACAAGCCACACATCATTACTTTAATAAACTGTTCCCAGCCAAAGCAGGACCACCAAAATGTGTGGTTGCCCAACAATCCTTACACATGCCAGCTCTCCAAAGCACACCTTCATAGACTCCATGGGTTCTAATCCTCCAGAAAATATATACCTCAGCATTTCTTGGGAACTTAAGCAGCAGGCTGGTAAGACAGAGGTATGGGGTTATATTCTGTTTTAACTGAAATATTTGAATAGTTTGTAAGTGAAATTAGTTCTATGTGTTAAAAATTATTACCTTGAATTAGAACTGTTACTTGGGCTTTGATATTGTAAATTTGGAGGCTTGGGGACAGTTGTTTGGCAGGGTTAATTAGAGGGAAATTTAAATGTGTTGTTTGCCTGGTAAGAGTCCTCACACCCACCCTGTTTTGTAGGCTTTCTTAAATACTGAAAAGTGACTGGAGGTTGGGATTGAAGGGCTGAGTATTTCTGTGTGGGACTGAAATTCGAAGCAACAGGAGCTGGTGGGCCTGTGACATCATACGGTACCTGATGTCTGCTTACACACACTGTTAGTGGGACAGAACACACACTGGACTGCATGTGTTTGTGAGATTTGGGAACTTTATTGGTGGGGTTGAAATTAGGTTTGTGAATAGCTACAGTCATTATAGAGAGAAACTGTATTCCAGGGGAAAGGGACTGAGTAAAGGAGGTGTGCCATTATAAACAGAAGGGGATAAACAGGGTGGCCATATTCCACCATGGCAGGCATCTTTGGAAGGGTTGTAGGCTATACAGGCTGTGGGATGGCAATAATTCTAAATTGGGTGTGGAGAGAGGGAGGCTGCCCACTTTGTAGACAGCTATCTTGTATCAGAAGTGAGGTATATTGGTTAAGGAGTAAGCTGGGGGAGCTGGGGGGTGTCCAAGGATAAGGGGTGTGGATATGGGCAGCAGAAGGGTGGGGCTGAGGGGAGGCTGGGGCAATGCTCTGAAATTACAGGATGTTATGTTACAGCAAGCAGGAGGGGGGATATTAGGGACAGAGGACCCTTAGATAGGGAAGTTGATGCTAAGGGGAAAGCGTACGGGGTGAACATTCTGAATACAAAGAGAGTGGAGGGGGAAGAGTCAGGAGGGGCTGTTGTGCGGAAGCCTAAAACAGCAGACTGTGGGAAGGGAGCTCCTAAGGTGAACAAAGCAAGAGAGGAAGAAGAGGGACAGTTTAGAGATGCAGTCAGGGGAAACTCGGGTTACTTGATGGAGGCTGACATAGAGTGTCACAATAAATTTGAGCTACTAAGCAACCTAGAGGGGGAGGAAGGGGTTGGTGGAAATGAGGAAACTTATACAGAGGCCGGGGGGAGGGAGTCGGATACCCATAGGGCATCACAGACTGGCTATGGAAAGGATAGAACTAGTCCCAGAGGGAGAAGGGAAAACACATATGTTAAGCAAATGGGGGAGTTGCAACATATTCCAGACATGAGGGAGGAGAGCATGATTGGAGAGAAACTGGGAGACAAGGAGGTGGGAGAGGAGCCCCGCTTCAGCAGGGGGTCAGTACCAAGGATGGGACCCTAGCTAAAGAGGACTCACTGAGAGCCTCTGGAGGCAGGGGTACTATTACAAGAGGGGAGGATGGTGGTGTGGGGGAAGGGGAAACCATCAGGGCCAGGATAAATGGTTCAGATAAGAGAGGGTTAAAGGGGACACCTATTCAGAGGGGGTTTGAGTTAAGTGGGCAAAATAGCAAGGGAGGCAGAAAGGGGAGGGTGACAAGGGGGTCTCTAATAAGGCAGGAAGACTCCCATGAAATTGAGATCATGAATAAAGGGGGGAGGGGGCTGAGAGGGCATAGTGGAGGTAACCATAAGTATGATGGCGGTGTTAAGGTTCTGTTATTGGGAGACTCGATGATTAGGGTTATTCAGTGGGAGGGACAGGGGGTGGATGCCATAGCCAGGTGAAGGTAGTATGTCTGGGCTGACAGTGCACAGAGCAAAGTTCATGGTGTATGAAATGGTTAGGGATTGTGGAGGGAAACCGGATTTCCTGGTGCATTTGGGAACTAATGATCTAGAGGGAAATAGCATTTTGGAAATCCAAGCAAGGTTCCAAGAACTTGCCAGAGTCTGTCGGGATAATACATAGATACATAGACAGTGTCGGCAGATAAGGGCCTATGGCCCACCCAGTCTGCCCATTTGAGCTTGTAAGTTCAGTTTGTTTTCCTAGAAGTCTGTTGCACCTTACCCCTGACCTCCAGAGTTCCTTTATGTCTATCCCATGCATTCTTAAATCCTGTGATTGTTTCAGCCCCCACCACTTCCTCTGGCAGGGTGTTCCACTTGTCCACCACCCATTCTGTGAAGAAATTCTTTCTCATGTTTCCTCTGAATCGTCCTCCCTCCAACTTCATCCCATGCCCACTAGTCCTGGAATGTCTTTTTAAGCTTAAAATAGTGTTTTCCTGCACCCTGTTCCTCCTGTAGATACTTGTATGTCTCTATCATATCCCCTCTCTCCCTCCTCTCCTCCAGGGAGTACATGTTCAGTCCTTCAACCTGTCTTCATAGGACTTGTGATGCAATCCATGCACCATCTTTGTTGCCCTCCTCTGAACCTTCTGGGAGGGGCTGACCAGAAGCCCTCTTCTCCAGATGAGGGGAGTAGCCTTCAAGCCCAAGGGGAGGAGGGAGGAAACAGACTGGGGGTGGAGGTTTCAGGAGGAGCAGAGGGAGGATGGAAGTATAAGGAATCTGGGTGGGATTCGACAAAGAGGATCAGGGATAAGGGGTTGGGGTTGGTGTTAGTAAATGCCAGGAGCTTGGGAAACAAGTTGCCAGAGTTCCAGGCCATGCTGTTCGAGGAGGGGGTGGATGTGGCTGCAGTCAAGGAGACGTGGGCCAACAAAAACCATGACTGGGACCTAAACATATGGGGGTACACTATGCTTAGGAAGGATAGAAAGGAGGGCAGAGGGGGTGGAGTGGCTATGTTCATTAGAGATGACATGCAAATTGCTAGGGTAGTAGAGGCAGAGGGAAACGTGGAGGCCTTATGGGTCACCTTACGATCCCCAGCAGGAGATAAGGTCAAGCTGGGTGTAGCACATAGGCCCCCTGGGATGAGTGATGTTCTAGAGGATGGTTTGCTGGACAACATCATTGGCCAGTGTGGACCAAAATGGGAAGGAGTGGTGTTGATGGGGGACCTTAATATGCCAGGTACAAACTGGGGAACCATGTCCTCTAAGGTGGCCAAAGAGCAGAGGCTGCTGGATAGCTTCCAGGATGTGTTCTTAACACAGCATGTGATGGAGCCCACAAGGGAGGGGCATGTCCGGGATGTGGTTCTGGCAGAAGGGGATCTGGTAAGGGACATGGTTGTACAGGACCCCTTGACTGGAAGCGACCACAATACTGTCTGGTTTCAAATAAGCATGGGGGGAGGGGGGGAGATCTAGGACACTGGCAGTGGACTTCAGGGGGCAGACTTTATGGGCATGCCAAATATTCTCAAGGATCACTTGAAGGGGATTACCTCAACGACAAGTATGGAAAGGAGATGGGAGGTCATAAAACGGGGACTTCATGAGGCAGTCAGGATCTGCGCTAAGTTGAAACGTAAGGGAGCAAGGTCACATAAACCATGCTGGTGGTCCAGTGAGGTACAGGTAGCAGTCAGAGAAAAGAAGGCAGCCTACAAAAAATATAAAACAACAAGAGGGGATAGGGATAAGGAAATGTACCAGCTTGCATCTAGAAAAGTCACCCGTATGGTGAGGGGAGCAAAGTCCAGTAAAGAGCAACGGCTGGCACAGGGGATACATGGAGGGGAAAAGTGGTTCTTCCATTACATTGGGGAGCAGAGAAAAACTAAGAGCCATCTCAGCAGATTGAGATCAGAAGGAGGGAGGGTGGGTGGAAGAGGCGAGGGACCAGGTAGAGGTATTTAACGAGTACTTTGCCTCTGTGTTCACTAGGGAGGGGGATGGGATATCTACAAAGCAAGGCACAAAGGGGACAGAAGCATCAGTTAGTGGGATCAGGGGAGCAACAGAAATGGAGCAAGAGGGAGGGAGAGGTACCCCAGGGGTGTCACATCTGGGTAAGGATAAAAAGGCCAGTAAGGTGGAGGGGATGGATGATGCTATATCTGCCAAAATGGTGTGGTTAGCCCTCAAGGCCCTAAAGAAAGACAAATCTCCTGGGCCGGATAGCATTCATCCGAGACTACTATGGGAATTGGGGGACATACTGGCTGCACCCCTGGCAGAGCTTTTCAGCAGGTCACTTGAGACAGGGAGGGTACCTAGGGATTGGTGAGAGGCACATGTGGTACCAATCCATAAAGGGGGGTCGAGGGAAGTACCAGGTAACTATAGACCCATCAGTTTGACCTCGGTGGTGGGAAAATTAATGGAGAGTATACTAAAGGAATGATTGGGGTGTACTTGGAGGAGGTAGGAGGTCTGGATAGTCGGCAACATGGGTTTGTGCCAGGTAGATCATGTCAAACCAACCTTGTGGAGTTCTATGAATGGGTAACATCAGAACTGGACAGGGGTAAGCCTGTGGATGTATTATTCTTGGACTTCAGCAAGGAGTTTAACTCTGTCCCCCACAATGGTCTGGTGGAGAAACTGATGGGGTTAGGAGTAGGCCCTCTGATGGTCAGATGGATTGAAAACTGGCTAGCTGGATGCACTCAGAGAGTAGTGGTCTGTGGGGAGCTCTTGGACCCTAGAGAGGTTGGTAGTGGGGTACCACAGGGCTCGGTCCTGGGTCTGATCCTGTTTAATGCATACATATCGGACATCAGGGAGGGTATAGGGTGTGAAATGAGTCTCTTCACAGATGACTCCAAGATGGGAGCAGTAGTTGAGGGAGAAGAGGGGGAGGTTGGCCCTGCAAGGGGTCCTGGACACCCTGAAAAGCTGGGCTCACACATGGAAATTAAATTTCAATATCACCAAGTGCAAGGTGTTGCATCTTGGTCAGGGAAACCCTAAACACAGGTACACCCTGGGAGGGGGAGGCACTGGAGGCCTCAATAGGGTAAAAAGACCCAGGGGTCATGGTGGATGCATGTATGAATAACTCTGAGCAGTGCAGGAGAGCAGCTAGCAAGGCAAACAGGATGTTGGGATGCATCGTAAGGGGCATCACCTCAAGGAGCAAGGAAGTGATTCTGCCACTGTACAATGGACTGGTTAGACCACACCTTGAGTACTGTGTACAGTACTGGAGACCACACTTGAAGAGGGACATACAGCTCCAGGAGAGGCAACAAAGATGATACGAGGGTTAGGGGATTTGATGTATGAGGACAGACTTGAGGAGCTCTGCCTGTTATCATTGGAAGAGAGGAGAGACAGGGGGGACATGATTGAGGTCTTCAAGTACCTCAAGGGAATAAATAGGGTAAACATGGAGGGGATCTTTAGACTAAAGCAGGGAGGTATCACCAGAGGGCATGGTTTGAAGTTGGAAGGTGGAAGGGTGAGGGGGGAAAAGAGGAGGTTTTTCACTGAGAGGGTGGTGGACCCTTGGAATGTACTGCCTGGTGAGCTGGTTCAAAGATCCACAGTGGAGGGCTTCAAGAGAGGGTGGGACAGACACAGAAAGTGGATGTATCAGATGATGGCCTGTCCCGGGGGGTGGGGATGGATGATAGGGGTTTCTGGGGCACAAGGGATGGGAGGGTCTCGGCACCCAACTAAGGATCTATGGTTAGAGCAGACTCGATAGATCGTAAGGCCTAATCTGCTGGCAAATAGTATGTTAGTAGTTGATGTGAAAACTCAGACTTCGTTGTATGTGTAATTCCAGGCATTTTCTTTTACTAGACTCTGTCAATGTGAACTCCCCGCTGCTAAAACCTATGCAAATGAACTTGAGCATACTGTACTACCTGCAGCTGAAGCAAAGAACAGCCAGAATGCACAAAGGAGAACATACTGCTATGCATTTCAGCAGCAGCCAGTGGGGGAGGTTTACATGACTGAAGCACTTTAATGTGCCTTTTAGTGCTGTCATATACACACCCCTGTGTGGTAATTCACTAAATTGTAATCCAGAGCCCTGGGGCTCAGTTCATGAAGAAATGAAACAGCAATAATTAGATGACACACTTGCAGTTTGATAAACAGATTGCAGGGAGCTACCCTGATTTGTACTCACGGACTCAATACTGAAAACTGGATGGCTGCAGGTTGTCCTGGATTGCCAGGAGAAACAGAATAGCTGGCCCAGCCCTCGTGGCAGGACTCACTTGCATTTGAAAAGCAAGCGGATTCAGTCCGAATCAAGCTGGGTTCTGCTTCCAGCTTCAGCACACAATTCACAGTACAGGTAAAATAAGATCGCGATTCCCCATAAGCACTAGACATGTTTATATGTAAAAGGAAATTATTATACCAGGCAGGCTGCTTCTCAATCCCGATCCCATTTACTGCAAGATACCTGGATACAAGATACACACAGCAGCTTCAGTTCCTGACAGGCCAAGCGCGATTCAGCAATATCTCCAGTCTTCTACAGGGTGAGCCTGGTTTCCACACTTCTGGTGCTTCTTTCTCCTCACAACTCGGATTCAGTCCAAACTGGAACTCTCAAAGACTGCAGACCGAAAGTCAGGGCCTCACACGTGCTTCCCACATGAAACTATGCACCTCAGAAGCAGAAAGCTCTTTCTCCCTTCACAGTCACAACTGATCTACTCTTTCCTAGCACAGAGCAGGGCATTTCCTTTAGCTCCACACTATTCTGTTGGCTGATTCAGCTGTCACTCACAATAAGACTCCCTCTGTTGGTAGAAAAAGACGCCAAGGCCAAAACTACATTTCCCAGAGTCACTTTCCATACAGTACTTTGGTGGCTGGCTCCAAAATGAGTCCACGTTCTGATTTGCCAGCAGCAGGCTCCATTTTAAAGGTCCCCCCACACTGATTGATCCAGTTCAGCAGTTCAAAACCAGAATGGAGGGCTAGGCAAAAACAGTTCAGACTGCAAAGAAAAACAGGTTAGACAAACTGGTTAAGGCTGAGAGAGAGGTTGAAAATTCTGGTCAGAGGACTAAGCACTTTATCAAGTGTGAGAGACAGGATTTTGAGATTGAGAGAGTCATTACTGAATCTTGATTTACCAAGGGCTTTGGTAACATATTTGCATACTTGGTGAGCCTTGACTACTTTGAAGTAGAAATGGGGGGAGCTGGTGGGGGTAGTGTTCATTGTGGACAGAAGGGCTTCACCATCTTTGAAGCAGTCCTGGGTAGGACAGTGCAGAGGTTGGTAGAGGCTTTGTTAAAGGTATCCGCAATGGGTTTTGGGTTGAGGGTTGTGGTTCTGTTGATGTTGAGTATTGATGGGGGGGGGGTTTAGGCGGATTCCCGGTGAGTTCCTTTATGTTCTTCCAGAATTCCCAACCATTGCCCCAGGAGTTTGTGAGGGCATGCTTGTAGTAGGCGGACTTCATTTGCTGGATGGTTTCGGTGCAGTCATTGCGGGCACGTTTGTAGTTTTGGATGTAGTCTTGCCTTCAAGAGTTTCTGGCCAGCTTCCATAGGTGATCTCTTGTTTTTAGCATCCTGAGGAGGTCACCTGTGAGCCAAGGGTTACTGAGTGATTTGACTTTACATTTCTTAATAGAAGCATACGTGTCACAGGCCACAGTGAAGATGTTTATGAAGTGGTCAAGGGCAGTGTTTACGTTGGTTGCTTTGAAGATAGGGGACCAGTCTTGATACAGGAGGTGGGATTTGGGTCGAGGAAGGTGACCACGGGGTAGAACCCTGCTGGTGATAGTTTTTGGGGGTGGTTTGATGAATTTATTTGACCAGGTGCAGCTAACAGGGAGTGGTCACTCGAGAAAGTCAGGAAGGACATTAGTGTTAGATATCCATGATGGGTGACTAGTAAGGATCCAGTCAAGAGTGTGCTGGTGCCAGCCCTGTAATTTTCCTGGTTGGTGAGTCAACCATTTGTGAGGTTCACCGCAGCAACGGTATCTCTGTGTGCACCAGCATCAGTTGCAGGCCAGTTGATGTTGAAGTTGCCTAGGAGGATGGATTCAGTGTCCGGAGAGAGTGACTTTACAAAGTCAAGAACAGCTGTTAGAGCAGTTCCCTGTTCTTTGGGAGTGATGTAGATGGTGGCAACAGTGAGGGTTTTGTTTTGGGCTCTGAGGAGCATTCTCACTGACAACATCTGAGCAGTTGTGGGTTGGATTGAGATAATGATGTGGTGCCCCTGAATGGAGTATTTTAGGTAGAGAGTGCAGCCCCCGCCTCTTTTGGAGAGACGATCTTGCCTAAAGACATTGTAGCCAGGAAGGCTGATTGCATGGTTCGGTACTGATGGTGTGGGCCAGGTTTCGACAACTGCCAGGATGTCAGGGCAGTGTTGGCTGGTGAAGGCCTGTAGGGCATCCATTTTAGGAAGGAGGCTGCAGATGTTGATTGATATGAATGAGAGGGCACCCGAAGGCTTGCTCAGATTAGTGGCTTTACAGCAGAATGGGTCAGGGTTTGGGTCACGTTGCCTGACAGCATTAGGGAGGAGGACGTTAGCCTCAAGGAGCTATGGGCAATTTCTTTAAGGGAATGCTTTCGCCTGCTAGCATCTCGGGAAATTGCCGAGCATCGACGATAGTGGGTGAGGGTAAGCGTAGACAGGGGGGACCAGAGTGGAGGGCTAGGACCAGTGTGGGTGTAGGACAGTTTCCTGGTGGTAGGATGGACCCTGGGCAAGGGGCAGTGACCAGTGTACAGCGTACCTATGTGGAGGAAGGATGTAGAAATGTCGAAGCTGTGGGGGAAGGAGGGAAAGCAGGCTTTTGGGGCATGCAGTAGGGGAGGAAGACAGGCAAGAAGAAATAGAATGGGGGTAGAGAGTGGTGGAGGTGCATGATTAAGGAAGGATTGAGGGTAGGCGGAGGGAAGGGGTTAAGACAGGCTGGCAGGGCTAGGAGAAGGGGGTGGAAGAGCAGTAGCTGGATCAGTGGGAAGTGAGGATACAGCCAGGAAGGCCAGGCAGCCAGGGAGTGGGAGGTGGTGACTAAGAGATGGGGGGGAGTCCCAAAACAGGTACCCAATGGACACCAGTGGGGGGAGGCTACCAATGGGCATGGAGGAAGGTCTATAAAGTTAAAGTTGGGAGGGAGGGCGGAGGCTTTTGGCCATTTGCTGTAGAAATGAATGGGCACAGCAGCCCCAAGCAGAGCAAAGTTTTAGCTGGCTCAAGAGCCAATCCCCAGAGCAGGAGACAAGAGAGCATCCAATCAGGGTGTGGTACAGATACTGTGGGGCCAATGGCGTGGCTCTCAGCAGTCCCGTGTGGTTCAGGAAGTCTTACCTGGTTCGAGAGGATCTCAAGGGCGGGAAGGAAGGTATATAGCAAGTAAAGAAACTGTGACTTTAAAAGGGTAGACTTTTTTTTTAAATGAAAGAGCAAGAATCCCTCTAGTGGCAGGTCTGTATAACCTGCTAATGGAATACTAGCCACTGCCATTAGACACTTTAATTTTGCTTAGTTGCAGCTAAATCTATTTGTAAAAAGTACCAGGTGGCAAAAGCAGGGGAAAAGTCCTGGCCAATCAGAGAAGGTTTGCTGGAAGTGCCCGTGTTCCCATTGGCTGCGTGGTCGCCGTACCTTCCAAGGAGCTGCAGGCGGGCATCCTGGTCTAGGTCGGTGGCTGGCTGGGTGCCGACTGACCATGGGGGAGCTGAAGCAGCCCCGTTCAAGGGCAGGCAGCTAGAGAGAAGAAAAAATAGCAGGGTTTAAATAGGATAGAGGTAGGATAGGTTTAGATTGAGCAGTTTAGCAAGACAAAGTAGAGTTAAACTTTTCAGACTGTACAGAAATACAAAACTATACAGGCGTGGTACAGATTAAATATAATACTCGAATTACATAAATCCAGGTATGAACAAATAAAATCCTACTTAAACCTCCAATCCTCCACACATACACACCATACAGTTAGGATGCGCTAGGACAATTTTGATATAGTTCAATCCCCTGCCTCATTGGTGAACCAGGATTTTTTGCTACCATCACTGTCACAGTATGTGCAGTACAACTAGTAAGTAAGATGGTCTCTGCAGCCTACGGTTGTTTACTTTCACTAAAACTACCACTAACAGCTTCATCTGGTTCAGTGTCAGTTGGCATCCATCTGTATCCCCTCCCTGAGATAAGGCTGGGAACAGGAAGAATTGTCTAGTCCTCCTTTCCCAGGCAACAAAAACTAAACATATCCTGCATTTATTGACAGATATCCAGGGAGTTTCCATGTCACAAGGCCATATACTGCAATCCCTTTTCTGAGAAATGAAAACTGTCTTGCAAGTAAAATGAAACTAAAAGGCAGGCCAATGTGCAGTGGTTACAAGGGGTATCTGTTCGAATACCTAATCCTCAACATTTGCAAAAATTATTTTAGGCCACAAAGCTTTGACTATTCAGTATTCATATTTGGGTATTTCGTGGAGATGTAATAAAAAAATAAAAATTAAAGAGTACCCCAGTCTGGCCTCCAGAAAAAATCATTAAATCCAAACCACCATTCCCTTACCATCTGTAAGTGCCCCAATCCCACCCTCCTGCCCCAGCACCCACAATGTAATAACTTAGCTTGGGAAATTCAAAGAATGGAATAGGCACATCAGCACAGTGGTAGAGCTACTGCTCAGGATGTGGGCAACCTGGGTTTGGGAACAAACCTTCATCATCAGTGGCTGGCCAGGGGGAGGAGGACGGAACATCCCACAGGACACTTTCTTTCTCCTGGTTGGAAGAAGTGGTGTCCCACTACAGCACTACCATCTACAGAGATGTGGATGATAGGAAACACAGGGCATGGGGTGGGAGGCACGCACCAGAATACATATTGTTTGAGGGTGCAACCACACTCACGTTAGGGATGTAGTCCTGATGCTAGTGTCCCTGTTGAGAAAAGTAGAGTGGCAGAACAGCAGGAAAAACACCTTGGCTGACAGGATGATGGCCAACCTTCTCAGGTCCCTCACTTGGTTCCACCAAGTCTAGGCGACAAGAATGTCGGTGACCTCTCCTACAGTGACACATGGTCGCCGACATCCCCAATGCTGCAGACCCCAGCCCTGACCAGAGTCAGCAGTGACAGCTGTATTTGTTCATGCACGGTGGGGCTGTGCCCCCTCCACCACCAGACCCCCCGGACTTAAAGATTAAAACTCCGGAGGGGGCAGATGCTGGGAGAGAGCAGCCTCACTCCAAAGTTGATGACTCAGTCATCGCTCTAGCAACCCAGACAACATTGCGGGTGTCACTAAGTTGGTGTCACTGTCCCAGCGTCGCTGTAACAGCGTCACTGTAACAATAGTACACCCCAACATTCAGTGAATCTGGCTCCTTCTGAATCTGAATTGAGACCTTGATGGGTTGAGTTACTCTCCATCACCGTAACACAGGAGGAAGCCATGGAGGACTCAATAGGTAAGTCCTGTGAGAAGTAGTGGTGATGGCACTGGGAGGATTGACTAGAAAGATAACCAGACAGGGAGACAAGGAGCAGAGTGTGTGGATAAAAAAACTCCCACAATGGACGACTGGCACAACCCACCCACCTCCACAGCTGGCTGTCATTAGAGTGCTTGTTTGCACTTAAATAAAACTAAGCCTGCCATCCACGACTGGCAGCAGCCACCACACACCCATCACTTAGCATTCAGTTCTTGGCGTGCATCAAGGCAACAAGCACAAACCCACCCTTCTCAATTGCAGGCCGCATGCTACAGCGTGGAAGTACGCCTGCTCTTGTTCACACTGTATGGTGAAAGAACCAGCTGATTCTTTCACTACAGACTCAGAGCAAGTAAAACAAGCATTTGTCAATGCCGAATATTTGCTTGCTGATATTAGCATTGGATGTGCAGGAAACATAGAAGCATAGACTTTGACGGCAGATAAGGACCACTTGACCCACCTAGTCTGTCCATTTCCCTACCTACAGGATAAGCTGCAGATCCTATTTAACTAACAGCCTATTTCTTCCTACCCCCCACAAAACTTGCCTTATGTCTGTCTCATGCTTGGCATTCTAGAACACCTACACTCCATGCTGGATAAGGTGAACCTAGAAAGCATAATAATGGGATATTTCAATCTGAACTGGAACGATGCCTGCACTAACAAGATTAAAGAGTTCTGCGATGTACACTGGTTAACCCAGATGACTCCGGAGAACACCCGACCAAACAAGAAAAACCCCTGCCAGAGTACCCTATTGGATCTTATGCTTGTCAGTAAGCCTCACAACATCACCCATACTGGAGTTTTTCACAGTGACTTCAGTGATCACTGTGCCACTGCCTGTATTCGTCGACCCCATAACAGGCTGTCTACTTCTACCTTCAAGCTAAAAAGAGGCCTAAAAAACTTCTGCCAGACTGCCTTCCTGACAGACCTTGGTAACATCAACTGACAGAATTTCTATCTGGCCCCCTCTGTTACTGAGGCTTTCAATATTTTCCAAAATCTACTAGTGGGACTGATAAATAAACATGCTCCACTTAGGAGTATCAAAACAAGAAAAAGGTCCCCTGACTGGTTCATGCCAGCCTTGAAGAAAGCCCTCCAGGACAGGGATGTACTGTGGAAAAGAACCAGGAAAACAAAGTTAGAAGCCAACTGATGTGCCTTTCGGGTGGCTAGGAATACCTGCACCAAGTTAATAAGGGCAGAAAAATCACTTTATTTTCTGACCATCCTTGAGGAAAATAAAAATTGCTCGGCCAATTTTTGGAACATTCTTAAAGAGGTTGAAGGTCACTCACCAGCCTCCCTCCCCGCTAGAATAGTGGCAGGTAACATTTCTTACACAACCAGAGCTGATATTCTGGAACAACTCAATAATCATTTTTCCACGGCAGGCCTTGCTTTCGATGACTAGTCCCTCAGCAAGCTAAATGTCCGCTGCAGTGCCACTGATGGCTTATCCTCTGAAATTGCCACAAACCCGAGACACTCCTCCTTCTGTTTTCAACCAGTTACATTCAAACAGGAGGAAGACCTTCTAATATCTCTGGACACAAAAAAGTGTGGCGGTGCTGATCTTATAGAACCATTTTTCTTGAAAACAGGCGTTTACCATCTGACTGTGCAAATCACCCACCTATTTAATAGTTCCCTGATCCAGGGTGAATTACCTCCTCTTTGGAAAACAGCACATGTCATTCCTCTTTTCAAGTCTGGAGATCCAGCTGACTTGAACAGCTACTGTCCTATTTCGCTGCTTCCTACCCTGTCACAAATCCTGGAGAAAATTGTCAATTACCAACTTGGGGATTATCTAGAATCCAAGAACCTCCTGAACCCAGCCCAATCAGATTTTAGGCCCAAGCACAGCACTATAACTGCCCTCGCCAAAGTCTCCAATGACTGGCAAAATGCTTTGGATACAAAAAACCTAGTCTATGCCCTCTTTCTGGACCTTAGTGAGGCCTTTGATACCATGGATCATAGCCTTCTGCTTAACATCCTGAACAGCTTCAGCCTAGACAGTACTGCCCTAAAGTGGTTTGAATGTTATCTCTCCAACAGGCTGCAACAGATTAAAGCACAAGGGGAACTGTCTCCGCTTAAAACCCTTCCTTGGGGTGTGCCACAAGGCTCCATCCTGGACCCCATCCTATTTGCTTTATACATAAACCATATCAACTCTCACATATGCTCAGGCTACATACATCTATTCACTGATGACACGGTTATCTACATTATTAACTCATCTCTGGACATCACTTACGACGAGCTACAACACGGATTTGTCACCATCTAACACAATTTACTAAAGCACAAGCTACTGCTTAATGCAAAAAAACCCAAGGCAATGATCTTATCTCCACTTGCCGCTCATAGTCAGGGGCCACCATCGAACCACCTGATATACACTCTATTAGGTGAACCTCTGGAAATAGTGGATACGTTTAAGTACCTGGGTGTCTGGTTGGATAACCGGCTTAATTTTGTGGTACATCTGAATGAGCTATCAAAAAAGCTAAGACAACGTCTAGATATCTTTTATTGCATAAGACACCTTCTCACATTAAAAGCCAGAAAGACACTGGTCCTTACAACTTTAATTTCTCTGCTTGATTATGCAGACATTCTTTACAGCCACTGTTCAAATCAGGCATTATGTAAATTAGACACCTTCTATCACCATGGCTTGTGGTTTATTCTGGATATGCCCAGTCATACCCACCACTGCTTGCTCTACTGAAAGCTCGCCTGGCCATCTCTTACATTGAGGAGGCAAAAAAATGCTCTCCTGTGGTTCTACGGGCCCTTAACCAATAAGCTACCAGGTTATATCTCTGCTCTCTTTGTACACATAACAGGAGCGTATGGCCTAAAAAGCACATCCCTCGTATCCTTCAAGGTGACAAGAATAAGGTCCCAGTATGGTAAGGCTTCTATTAATTTCTCCTTCCCTTCCCTTTGGAACAACATGCAAAAGACACCAAAGTTCTCATCCATGCCGGGTCCCCATACCTTTAAGCTGTCTATCAAACGCATTCTGAAGATCATATGTACCTGCTACAGATGATTCTCCTACTGGCCTCCCTGCCCTGCTCTCCATTTATTTAGCACTTACTTTCAACTCCAGCATTTCTCTGCACATCTCCCTCTGTATACTGTTCTTACCCCCAGCCTTACTATGTTCGTGTCATCTCTCCCTCTAGTGTTGACATCCTGCTCCTGAAACCCCACTTCCCCACAAACCATCTACCCTCCTGGTTGGTCCGTTCATGCCTTAGTGTTCTATTATTACTATAATAGGGAAGCAGTATAGTGCAGTGGTTTAAGGTTCTGAGCTGCAAATCTGGAGACCTGGGTTTGAATCCCACAGCCCCCACTTGCATACTGTGTGACCCTGAGCAAGTCACTTAATTTCCCTGTGCTCCCAGGACGTATCTGTAAACAAGCTTTAGGCTTAGTGTGTCTCTCCTGCTTAAACAATTGGAAAAAAAAATAATAATCTTCTTTTCACACCCTGTTACTTCTATTGCTTTGTTTAGTAACCACCCCAGACGTTGGTGTACCTTTAATTTAACAATCTGCACACTCTGTATTATCCAATGTTGTTGTTGCTATTTTTTTACTGTATGTACCAGCCTGCATTAAGTGTCCAATTATATTATTCCTTGCTCTGTTCCCTTCTGCCAGGACCATCTTGAAAATGAACTTGCTCAATGATGACTCTGCCTGGTTAAATAAAGTTTTAATTGATTGATTGATTGATGTATTCTTGAATTCTCCCACAATCTTAGTCCCCACAACCTCTTCAAAAACGCTGTTCCATGTGTCCACCACCGTCTCTGTGAAAAAATACTTCTTCACATTGCCCCTGAGCTATCCCTCCTCTATCTTCAAATTGTGTCCCCTTGTTCTTGCACATCTCTTTTTCTGAAAGATGCTGTCCTCTTGGACTTTGTTGACTCCACGGAGGTACTTAAAAGTTTCTAACATGTCCCTCCTCTCCCTCCTTTCCTCTAGGGTATACATATTAAGCTCCATTAGTCTCTTCTCGTATGGCTTCTCTTGCAGAACCTGCACCATTTTAGTTGCCCTCCTCTGGACTGCCTCCATCCTGTCTATGGCCTTGCGGAGATGGGGTCTCCAGAACTGGATGCAGTACTCCAGATGGGGTCTCACCAACTGTCTATACAGAGGGACAACAACTTCCTGATCTCTGGTGGTGATGCCTCTCCCTTTACATTCCAGTATCCCCCAACCCTCTCTTCTGTCTTCTCGCATTGCTTGCTAACCTTAAGGTCATCAGATATGATTATCCCCCTGTCCCTTTCCATTTTTGTTGTTGTTACTACCTCCGCCTGCATTGTGTAATCTTCCCCTGGGTTTTTGTTTCCCAGGTGCATTGTTTTGCACTTCTTTGCATTGAATCCAAGCTGCCATACTTCTGACCATTCCTCCAACCTTGCCAAGTCCCTTCTCATCCTTTCTACACCTCCCTGTGTATCAACCCTGTTGCAGATCTTTGTGTCATCTGCAAAGAGGCATACTTTTCTTTCCAGTCCCTCTGCAATGTTACTTATAAAGACATTAAAAAGGACTAGACCTGGTACTGAACCTTGTGGTACCCCACTAGTAACCCCTCTTTGTTCAGAGTGGACTCCATTTACAATTACCTTCTGTGTCCTGTTGTCCAAGAAATGTTTTACCTGAGCTACCACCCTGGGACCAACTCCCACACTGGTTAATTTGATTATTAATCTTTGGTGTGGGACTGTGTCAAATGCCTTGCTAAAGTCTAGGTAGGCCATGTCCACAGACCCGCCTTGATCAACTACTTTGGTCACCTAGTCAAAGAAATCAATTAGATTTGTCTGACATGACCTTCCCACTGTGAACCCATGCTGCCTTGGGTTGTGTGCCCCACTGGCCTCTAGGAACTCAACAATTCTTTCCTTCAGAAGTGATTCCATCACTTTCCCTTCCACAGAGGTCAGACTTACAGGTCTGTAGTTTCCTGCCTCTGTCTTGCTCCCACTTTTGTGAAGGGGAATCACATCTGCTTTTCTCCAGTCCTCAGGTACCACACCATCCTCTCATGATTTGTTAAACAGGGTAGTCAGTGGTGTCACTAGTTCTCCCCTTAATTTTTTTAGAGTTCTGGGGTGAATTCAGTCAGGCCCCATTGCTTTGTCCACCTTTAGTTCTTGGAGTTCTTTCAGAACTCTTTCTTCTGTGAAAGGACTGTGATCGACCCCCCTATCAAGAGTGCTTCTGTTAATTGGATTAGGTACCTCCCCCTCCTCCTTTTTTGTGAATACTGAGCAGAAGTATTCATTCGGTATCCCTGCTTTTTCACTGTCCCTCACTGCCCACCCAACGTCCATTCTGTTCAGTCTCATTATCCCTTCCTTTGTCTTCCTATGCTCCCTGATGTACCTATAAAAGGTTTTATCCCCCTTCTTAACCGAGTTGGCTATCTTTTCCTCAGTTTGGGCCTTTGCTAGCTAACAGGAGTTAGACAGATGCAGAATAGGAGTGGCAGTGAAGTATTGAACTCATGCCAATCTCACCTCCACCCTGCAGAGATGGACAGGCATTGAGGTGTGCCTCTGGGTTGTTGCCCATAATGCCCATGACATTTCACCTCACCCTATCCTTGTAGACACCTAGTGTTGAGGTGTGCCTTGGGATGCTCACCTCACCCTATCCTTGTAGACACCTAGTGTTGAGGTGTGCCTTGGGGTGCTCACCTCACCCTATCCTTGTAGACACCTAGTATTGAGGTGTGCCTTGGGGTGCTCAGCTTCACAGTCACCCGATTTCATAAGGACGTATGCTGAATTGGGTGCAGTATAGGAGAATGGGGTGAAGTCTTGGGACGAAGAGTCCAAGGCACACCTCAACACCTGTCACTGGCTTCAGGGTGAGAGTGGGGGAAGAATGACATGAGCATTACAGCTGACGATCCAAAGGCACACCTGTGATTCCTGTCAGTCTGAACAGGGTGGGATGCTATGGTTAGAAATCGTAACACCCCAGGCATTTGTTGCTATTTGCATTACACATTTTCAACATGGCCTTTCAGTGACCCTCACCTCATGAAAACATTTGGGACCTCTTCTCGTGAACAGTGGCACTGTGATTTTGTTAATGTGTCCTGGACTTTGAGTTCCTGTAGTGACTATGCCATTCTGCGCCAGATGTGTGAAAACACAGATAGGGCCGGATATGAAGAATGACAGCTGTACCATTCATAGGGAGGTGTGAAGAGACAGCAATGCTGAAAATCTGTAGTGAAAATAATAAGTTCTGCGTGTACATGGAAACTGCGCATCACATGCTCATACTGCAGTCATTTAGTGGATTTATTTCACCAAATTTTCAACATAGGCATTTTAGGACCTCTACTCATGAACACTGTTACTATGATTTTCTTAATCTGTCTGGAACATTGATTTTGCACAGCAAATGCGCCATTGACAGTGTCAGTGGCTCAGTAGGTAGCACACTCGCCTTTGAGGCCGGGAGATCAGAGGGCTGTGGGTTCAGTTCCCACATCTGGCACATGGGTTAATATCCCAGTACTGACACTGTAGTGCAGCATGACAGGGGTGCTGCACTTCTGAGGTGCAGTCTTTTGGATGAGACGTTAAACCAAGGTCCCATCTGCCTGGATTGGTTGTAGTTCAGGTGGATGTTAAAGATCCCATGGCACTTATCGAAAAGAGTAGGGGAATATTTTATTAGAATAACATCAAAAATTCAATAATTACATACAGTGTGAGATGCACTCCACAGACCCTTAGACATCAAGAAAAAAATGCAATAAATACCCATAGTGTGAAGCCATACTAACAAATATTTAGACCAAAAAGAATTCAAAGCAAGTATTATCGCCATATATTCACAAAGGAACCTCCTAAGAAAGGTTTTTTTTTGTTTGTTTGTTTTTCTCTTTCCTCCTCTGAAGTAATAATGAACCCCCCAAATAGAATGTAACAAAAGGTCAGACTGTCATGTAACGTTGCGTATCTGACTAATACTATCCTATACATACTGCCAGCTAGCAGTCGTGACCTCCCCCCATATATAACCCACCCATCCATATGTGAACAAAAGCAAACTACTTAACTTCTTATTTATATTTAATAAACTTCAAAAACCCTTTCCACCACTCCTTCACCTTCCTTGAGGAGAAGAATGCTGTGTCTCAAATATAAATCCTGTTCATTGCCCCATGAATCAACTTCCGGACAGTGTCATGGGGCATCAGTTTTTGATATAGCACCCATTGGCACCTAGCTTGCCACAAGTAGTATATCAACGTGCTACAGAAGATTTGTAAAATGTCAACATGATATACTAACCAAAACTGTGGAGAATGACCCAGTACTAATATATCATAGTCCATGTATTCTAACCATTTCATATTCCATTGTACTGCCAAGAATTTCCACAGAGACATAGCATAGGAACACTTAAAAAGAAAATGATCAACCGTTTCTACGTGTGCCACACACTCCAAAAATGGCAATTCCTTTCCTGTACTGGTTTATGTTTGGCATTCCCTCGTACCCCAATTCAGCCATATACCATAAGCCATAGCGTTTCCCACATATAAGTAGGTAACCTTGGGTTGTTTAATCTACTTAAAACTATATCCACACACCTTAGAGGACAGTTCTTAAACACTGGTTCACTAGGATATAGTTGAAGCATTACTGATTTATATAACTGTGAACCCATACTAACTTTAACCACCTGTGCTACCAACCCCCATTTAAATACTTTTTTTGCAATAGGTATAAAATATGTCGGCAGGAACAATGCAGGAATCGCTTTCCGGGGTCTCTCATCCCAACAACCATAATACCGCCCCATCACCTTGCGATGTAGCATCCCAAATCTTTCCGTGGGTACCCCCCAACCTAACTTAACATTTGTTGAAATAAATAAGGTGGAAAAAAAAATAACCGGATCTATCATCCCTAAACCTCCCTTCTTTTTATCTAAGCATGTAAATTGTCTTTTAATCAGATTGAGTCTACTACCCCATAACATCTGGAAAAATAAACTATATATTCTGGTTTCCAAGTGCAGTGGCAAGGAAAAAATCAGTGCTGTATACAACAACTTCGGAACAACAAATTTTTTAATAACCGAAACCCGTTTAATTTGATCCAATTTCCATTGTTTCCAAATACTGATTTTTCTTTCTATTGAAGTCAATGCTAATCCCCAATTAAGGTCCGGCACATTTTTTTGGTCCGTAAAATAATCCTAGAATTTTTATCGGGTCACAAGAAATAAGAATACCTTGTACTATGAGTTCTGGTAGACCATCCGTACCTATAAACAAACCTTTACTCTTATTCCTGTTTATAGTAGAATTTGCTAACAAAGCATAATCATCCATAAAGTCTAAAAAAAACCTTACTTGTGTACTATCAGAGAAAAAAACACACAAATCATCCGCATAAGCTTGTACATACAACCTATCCTCACCAGAAGCCCAACCTATCCCTACCCAACGAGGGATTTGTGTTAATGATATAATTAAAGTATCAATTGTAAAAGCATACAACAGGGGACTCAATGGGTGACCTTGATGTACCCCTGTTGGAACATGAAACCCTCTCCCGATCTCCAGTTGAATCACTGGGTGGGTAATAGCCGAATTATAAATTGATTGAATGATGGTTAAGAAAACTTCCGGGATCCTATAATGTCTCAAGGTTGCAAATAAAAATGGGTGGTAAACTCTATCAAATGCTTTCATCTGGTCTATAGAGACAATGCATCCTGAAATCCTTTGAAAACCAGCTAGCTCCACAATGTCTCTCAGAACCATATGAGCCTGATATATTTTTTTCCAGTCACTCCACAAAACTGAAATGGGGAAAGAACTTTGACAGCAAATTGTTTTAATCTGGTATTCAGAATGCTCATAAAGAGTTTATAATCAGAATTCAATAGTGTAATTGGTCTCCAGTTATTCAATTCAAATGTATCTCCCAATTATATAAAAAAAATCAACAGTCCTTCGGCAAACCAACTTTGAAAATCTGGTTGTCCCATAAAAGCATTAAAAACTAACACTAAACAATTTGCAAATTCCACTGGAAAGGCTTTATATAAATCCGCTGTCAGACCATCAATCCCAGGAGAAGTACCCTTATTTTGATTTTTAATGGCCGTGATTATTTCCTGTGTAGTGATAAGCTGGATCAATATTAATGTATCAAATACATGTCTGGGTACCTCAATCAGGGTTAGAAAGCCCCAAATGTCCTGATCATCCGGGGCCATCACTGGCTTATAGTCCAAAAAAATTGTTTAATTATATGTTGAAGTGACTTCTGATCCTGTACCAATTTTCCCACCTTATTTCGTAGGGCATTTAAGTTTGTAGATTGTGTATAAATTTTAAAGGCATCATATGGATCACCCTCCGGCTGTTTCTTAACCCTATATTGTAGAAGAGCAGTAAGGGTCCAAGCCCTATTATACTGAATCTCCAAAAGTTGATCTTTTAGTAACCTAATCTGGGAACTATAATCCAAACTAGAAGTATTAGCTACCAAAAATAAATAATATAATTGCAGTCTTAATTTCAAATATTGGAGAAAATCATTGTTCGCCTTAGACTTCCCTTGTTGTTTTAATAGGCGACAAAGGTCGTCCTTAGAATCTTTCCACCACTCGCCCATAGAGTCATATAAAAAGGCTACTGAAAGCCTTGCCATCAGTAATGCTTGAATTCTATCCAATACCTCCCTAGAGTTTAATAATAGAGGATTCAACTTCCATCTCGCGCCCGCCTACCTATCAGTCTGGCATGAGGAGAAATGGTACAGAGCAACAAGTGATGGTCAGAAAAGGCAACAGGACATGTTTCAAATGTAAAGGGAATTTTGTCAGATAAAAAATATAATCTATCGTGGAAGTAAACCGGTTCCTTTTATAAGTAAATTTAGGCCCTGAACGTTGTTTACTACTCCCATTTATTAAACCCGCTGAGTGTACCAGTTTGTGTAAAGCCCTAGTATCACAGTCAATTTTCCTACCCACTCCCACCATTGAATCACAAGCATCTGTTAATGTACGGTTAAAGTCCCCACACCAAAACACCTCAGAAGAGGTCAGTAAATAAGGTTGTAACATATTGCAGAGTGCCACCCTTTCTGCCTTGAGCTGTGACCCATAGACATTAATAAACCGGCACAATCTTGATTTCCACAAACCATCTAAAATCATTAACCGTCCCGGTATCAGATCCATCAATTTAATTAAAGAGAAGTCATAAGAATGGAATAGAAACCCCTATTCCATCCGCCGACTGCTGGCCAAAAGACCAATACGAAGGCCCCCAGCACCATTCTTTTTGAAAACACCTGGCTTGTTCCATAGTATACATCCATGTTTCTTGTAGTAAACAGACATCAATCTGATTAGAATGAACAAAGTCATAAACTATCTGCCGTCTTTTATAATTCAATATACTATGAACAGTCACCGAACCTAACCTAAATTGCATCAGGTACAGTCAATTTCAGCCCATCACCTATCTTTCTTCCGTCGTTTCTTCTTTTTCCCTTATAATCCTCCTGAATTCTTAATGGAGAAGGCGGACTGTCCAACGTCTGCTGTGAATCATTATCCAGGCAATCCATATCCGATTCCCCCCACTGACTTGATAACAAGGCAAAATAATTACTTGTTTCTACATCCATGGCAGGCTGCTGTGGAAGGCCCTTAATATTTCTGGAAGACTGTCTAACTGCAGACACCACAGGTGCCCTAAAGGACTCCTGTGGTTGTCTCCCTTTTACAGTCAAAACTCCTACCGTAACAGGTTCCGAAGGCTCCTGGTCAAGACTCACTAAATCTTCCACCTCTACACCATCCCCACTCACCTCAATAACCAAAGGTACTTTTTCAACTGGCTGTGGGTGACCCACGTGACCTTCCCCTATTATCAAATCCTGGGCTTTTTATATTAATAGGTCTGGGCTACCACAACACCGTTTATTTTTGGCTGCCCAGGTACAGTCTGCAAACACATGTCCTGTCTCGTCACAGAGATCACACTTTGTGAAGTTAGCACATTGAAAGGCAATATATCCTACTTCTCCACAGTTATCGCATCTTGGTTTGTCACAGGAACTTGATAAATGAGTTCTAGCACCACACTTATAACAAGCCCGAGGCTGTCCCACGTAAAAACACACCCCTCTATCCCTCCCTAACAGAAAGGAATTCGGGATGTGCTCAATTCCTGTATCTGTTTGTCATAGTTTAACTTTAAAATGCCATCCCCCTGTCCAAAATTGTTCTGCATCCAGAATTGCTTCAGGGGAACTCAAAATCTCACATTTTTGGCCTAACCAGTAAGTTATATCATCGATATGAACCCCTTTGTTCCTAAACATAACAGTGACATACTTTATTAGAGGTTTCGATAAAGGTATCACAAAAAACGGTGTCCAAAGGGAGGAAACTTGACCGGAGTATATCTTTCCCAAAACAGGTCAAGAGCATACGCTGAACAAAAACTAACGTCAAAGTTGTCTTCCCCAGAAATATTAATAAATGCAAACACTTCCCTAGGAGAGAAGTGCAAAGAATCTTTCAATAAACATTTACCAACTTATTGTCTATCAGGTCTAACCTCTAAACCTCCTTTGTAATGAAGATGCACTGCATTTCTGTGAGGTGCAGCATCCTGTTTAATTTTTGAAAAAAATTCTGGCATTAATGGTTTCTTCCCCCTTGCATCCCTCTGGTCCTGTGCCTCCACTTGTACCTCGGCCACAGGTGCAGTTACTTCCTGCCTTTCAGGAGATGAAACCACAAAAGGAATAGACTCCTCTTTTCCACCCACCAACTCCTTAACTCCATTTAAAACAGTAATGTCTTGTAGCTTGGGTCTCCATGCTGGTTCATTCTGGGAGAAGTTTAATTTCGGGTCCCAATCAGGAGTGGGCTTCCAAGCCCCACTGTCCAAAGTCCAACCAGCTTCGCTGAGAGCTCTCTGTGGGGACCAGTTATCAGCATTGAGAGGCTCAGTCCCAGCATTGGTTTGAACTTCCTCTCCCCCACACTGCTCCTTTTCAGGTAGCTTCTCATTGATCCCAGCAGTAGGTAATACTAAATGTCATTTAGCAAAGGTCAATGCCATTCTTTTCTCCTTTCCCTCCTCTCCTACCTTATCCAGTTGCTGTTTAGAAAAAGAAAACTCCGACACTCCAGACTGTGTCCCAGGATCCGTTTGAAAAACATAGCATTTCAGTGGTTCAGTACTCTCACTTGTAGCCCCAGTAGTAGCTCGAAAATTAAATCCGGACAATTTCCATACAGGACTCTTCTGTGCATCACTAAAACCGGTCCCCTGTATGACTTCCTCTTCCTCCAGGACGTCGTAGTGCAACCTGGAATCGGGTGGTACACTCTTCCTGATTGCTGTCCTCTCCGTCGGCTCTCGGCACTGGGACTTTACTCCCAAAGAACTGCCAGCCACGTCTTGCGTATCCTTTTGACTGATATCATCATGTTCAGTGGTACCGTAGGCACAGCAAACCAGTGGAGATTTCATTTGGCCAGGGAGGTTAATTTCAGATACTGCCGTCAAATCTTCTTCCGACCTGGTAAGCTTCACAGATTCTATTTTGCTTAAATCATTCAACTGCTCTGTTACAGTCCTCTGTTCTCTACGTAAGACTTCCAGTTTCAATTGTAAATTTCTCACCTCCGGTAAGATTTGCACAGTAGCAGAGCCACTGCTCACCATTGCTAAATCCGTTAAGTCATCCACAGAAACAAATAACTCCACATCTTCCATTTCATTATTCTCCAGGGTAATTTCCTCTTGTACAGCCATATTCACTGTTTCACTTGCAGCCCTCGGCTGCTCCAGTAGCTCCTCACCATCCATCCCCCTGCAGTGCAGGCTACCAACTGATCCTGCGGTCAGTCAACAGCAAGTCCCCCTACTGGCCATGCAGTAGGGGAATTTCCCCGGTGTCCTGGCCAAATTTCCCTCATTCACTAAAAATACCAACAAGTTTAATCTGGTTCAAGGTCAGTTGGAATTCATCTGTATCCCCCCTCCCCCGGGTCATGCCTGAAAATAGGCAGGATTTGTCTAGTGCACTTACCCGGTCAACAAAAAGTAAATAACCTAAATAAATAAATTGTGCGCCAGATGTGCAAACATATTTCAGGCAGGATATGAAAAATGACAGCTGTACTGTTCATAAGGAGGTGAGAAAAAAATGCAGATGTTGAAACTGTGGAGTGAAAATTGTACAAATTTGCGAGGTTACGAGGACTCGTGGAAACTGCACAAGGCACACTTGTAACACAGTCATTTAATGGACGTTTGGCACCAAATTTTCAACATAGGCATTTTATGACATTTGCTCCTGAACAGTGTCACTATGATTTTCTTAATCTGTCCTGAACACTGATTTCCCATGGCAACCACTCAATTGTGTGCCGGAAGTGCAAAAAGACAGTTTGTCCAGGATGCAAAAAATGACAGCTGTACTGTTAATAAGGAGGTATGGAAAAATGCCAGTGTTTAAAATCTGGAGTGAAAATATTACAAATTTGCATAGTTACGAGCATGCATAGAAACTGCGGAACGAACTCTCATAACGCAGTCATTTTTTGGAATTTTTTCATCAAATTTGTAACATAGGTTTTTTGAGAGATCTCCTCATGAACAGTGACACTGTCATTTTGTTAATTGGTCCCAAAAGGTGATTCTGCACAGTGAACGCAATATCACCTTTCGGGACCGAATAACGAGATGACAGTAACAGAATTCATGACGTGCGGTCCCAAGAACCCTAAGTTGAAAATATGGTGCCACAGTTCACAGAAATGGCCTAGATATACACCAAACTTGGAAAGAAAACACATGTATGCTATTATACAGCTTCTTCAGTTTATGGTCAGCTTTGAAGAGTGCAGACGTGTTCCGGTCCACCGAAGATTGTCGTGCTGGCCTCTGGAGGTAAGTATCTGGTGAGGGGGAGGTGTGGGGAGATGGTGTGCACTGAGGGTGAGTGTGGGTTGGGGAGGGGGCATGTGATTCAACAAGGGACCTTTTTCTTTTTTTACAGGATTAACAAATAAGACAACGTGGGACATGTTTGGCATGCTGGAGTGGTCTCAGTGTGCCACCTGGGTGTTTAATGTGGGGACTGAAGCCAATGGGGATTGGGCAACCCCTTTGGCCATACAGTGTGCTGGAAGGGAGAGGGAGTGCATGAGCTGAGGGGGATTGGGCACCCCCTTGGCACAGAACAAATGGGGGGGCACATCATGCCAACAGGGATTGGGCTACCCTGTCAGCAAATGAACTGGGGAGGGAGGCATGTAGACAGGGGGATTGGGAACCCCCGAGTCAGCTTACATGGGGACTCTGAGGCGGACGTCGAGAGCCACTGCTGCCATGTTACTTGAAATATTACACCAGGCAATGCATCGCACTGCAATGAAGGGTTGCTCCCTCATTGCAGCAGCGAATTTGTTTCAAGTTGGTGCAAGCTGGCTGAACTAGTGTCAGCAGCAGTGTGCCACCACATTGGGGCAGCGGGCCAAGCCTCAAAAGTCAGTGGGGGCATTGGCTGCTGAGACAGAGAAAGAGAGAGAAAGCAGCCGCCAGCTTCCTTAAATCAAGGAGGTAATTTAATAGACTACACTGACTGAATTATTAATTTTTGGGCCTGTGTAAGTAAGTAGGAGTCAGTGTTTTGATTCTACTTATGGGATTGACTTTTCTTAGTTTAACTTTTATTTGCTCGGGAAGAAATCTTGCCAGCAGATATTTGCAGTCATTTGTGACTAGACCTGTTACTTAACCTCTGTGAAATACATGTCTGAAAGGAAGGAAGGCACTCCCTGGGGTGAAGGGTCAGGGTTGTAGTTGATTGTTTCTGGAGGGCACAGCTTTACCCCCATCAACCCCAAGGACATAACTTAATTTATATAAGGGGTTCTGACATCGCTTCCCCAAAACTGCTAACAACATACTGTACAACTGTTCATATCCTTAAAGGCACAGCACACTGAATAGGGGGTAGAGACACTCACAAGCTTGCACACACTAAAACAAGAACAAACAAAAATCAAAGATAAACATCTGAAACAGGAAGGGAGACAGACAGGTGTGGAGTGGAGCAATGCACTGACTGTGGAGCAGCAGTCTTCCAGGGGACATTCCAGAGACTGCATTGCCGCCCTATTTACAGACACCTCTCTGGTCTGGGAGAGGAGGTGCTTTGTCTCCATGCTCACCTGGTAAGAATTCAGGAAACCTGCTCCTCCTCCCAGGTACCACCCAGGTCACCACCACTACCTCAGAGGTTACCACGAAAGAGGAGTGGTTGGACTATGGTGGGCTCAGGGAGGGTGGAGGTGATGGAACATAGGTACATCCCTCCAGTTGTGCCTCTCCACAATTCCTTTGCCACTCTGGCAGAGCATGGTTCCTTTATGGAGGCACCTGCAGTGGAGACCAGGGAGGATGCTGGGACCCTCCACAATGGACACCCACATGAGGGTGGCACAGGACACCACAAGGGAAGGAAACAACTCCTGGGGGGGACTCAATCTTTAGGGGGTAGAACTGGGGAGGGAAGGGAAGGGAAGTAAGATGCCTGCCTGGAACCATGGCTTGGAGGGACAGGAAATAGATCCTCAGTATCGTGGGAGCAGCTGCAAGGGTGAGTGCGCTGGATGTCATTATCCACCAAGGGACAAATGACCTAGCTGAGAATTGGATTAGGGAAGTGCAACAAGAGATTATGGAGTTGGTGAGGGGCTTTAGACAAGTAGAACACACTGTAACATTCTTGGAAGTGCTACCTGTCTATGGCATGGATGAGGCTAGGGTACTCCATACCATGGGATTCAATGACTGGTTGAAAAACTGGTGCAGATCTTGGCGATTTGGCTTCATTGGGGACTGGAGCTCCACCTGGAGGGATGCAGGCATATACTGGTGCGATGGTCTGCATCTGTCCAGGAGGGGAACCAGGATCCTAAGTGGTAGGTTTAAATGTTTCATTGCCAAGAATTTAAACTAGCAAAGGGGGGAGGCACTGAAAAGGAGAAGGGAAATCCTAGCCCACCCTCCCAAAATCATGGTAGTTAGTGATGTAAACACTAAAATAAAGAAGCCGACAGGGAGAAGGGCAGGGGAAAATGGAGAAAAAGGCAAAGGCAGTAGGGATAGGGATGTGGCAAAAAGAAATAAGGCCATAAAAAATGGAAGGTGATGAGTACCAATGCCTGTAGTCTAGGTTAAAAGCTCCCTGAACTGATGGCCTTGATGGAAGAGGGGTTCCTGGATATCGTAGCAGTCACAGAAACATGGTATACAGAGAACCAAGACTGGGATGTCAACATACCAGGGTACACAATCTACAGAAGGGACAGGGAGAGTAGAAGAGGAGGAGGAGCAGCTCTTTATGTAAGAGAAGGGATCAAAGCATCAGAACTAAAGGGTAAACAGGGAGGAGAGGAGGCACTGTGGGTCACCCTGGAGACTGGAAATGGCACCACAATCTGCACAGAGGTTGTATACAGACCCCCATCTCATGAGGAGGAAATGGTAGAAGGCATCCTTAACATGGCAGCGAAAGGGAAGATATTGCTGATGGGGGACCTGAATATGCCAGATGTTAACTGGAGCACTTTTGCTGCAGCCACATCCAAGAGCAGGGCCATTTTCAATGTCCTACAGGGGGCATGCCTCAGACAGCTACTTTTGGAACCCACAAGGGAAGGAGCAATCTTAGACCTGGTACTCTCAGATGGGAACAGACAGAGAATCTCAGATCTAGAAGTGGGTGGCCATCTGGGAACAAGTGACCACCAAGCAGTGTGGTTCACGATAAACTTAGCTGTAGAGTCAAGCCATACAAAAATGAAAGTACTGGACTTCAGGAGGGCTGATTTTGTCCAAAGGGAGAGTGCCTCAGAAAAGCACTAGCAAACAGGCAAGAAGGTGGAGTGGAGCAACAATGGGGAAACATCAAAACTGCCATCACAGAGGCAACAAGCCTTTGTGTGAAGCAAATAAACAAATCAAAACAAAAGAAAAAACCCTATGGTTCTCAAAAGAAGTGGCAGGGAAGGTTAGGGAGAAACAAAATAGCATTCAGAAAGTATAAGGAAACACAGAAGGAGCAGGACAGAGAACTGTACCAGTTAAAGCAGAAAGAAGCGGGGAAGGCAGTCAGAATAGCAAAGGCCCAAACCAAGGAAAAGATAGAGAACTCAGTTAAGAAGGAGGGATGAAAACTTATATAAGTACATCAGGGTGCAAATGAAGACTAAGGCAAGAATACTGAAGCTGAATAAAGAGGAGGGTGGTTGGGCAAAGAGCGACTGTGAAAAAGCAGGGATACTGAATGAGTATTTCTGCTCAGTATTCGCAAAGGAAGAGAAGGTGGAGATACCCAATCCAGCCAATAGAAGCACTCTGGATAGGGGGTTGATATTAGTCCTTTCACAGAAGAAAGGGTTCTAAAAGAACTCCTAAAACTGAAGGTGGATAAAGCAATGGGGCCTGATGGGATTTACCCCAGAATTCTAAAAGAACTAAGGGAAGAAATAGTAACACCACTGACTACCCTTTTTAATAAATCATGGAAGGATAGTGTGGTATCTGAGGACTGGAGGAGGGCAGATGAGATCCCCCTTCACAAAAGTGGGAGCAAGACAGAGGCAGGAAGCTACAGACCTGTCAGTTTGACCTCAGTGGTAGGGAAAATTATGGAATCACTTCTGAAGTAAAGAATTGTTGACTACCGAGAGGCCAGTGAGCACAGGATCCAAGGCAGCATGGATTCACAGCAGGAAGGTCATGTCAGACAACTCTAATTGATTTCTTTGACTGGGTGACCAAAGTAGTAGACCTGGGAGGGGCTGTGGACGTGGCCTTCCTAGATTTTACAAAGGCTTTGACACAGTCCCACACAAAAGATTAATAAACAAATTAGCCAGCCTGGGAGTGCAACCCAGGGTGGTAGCCTGGGTAAAACATTGGCTGGACAACAGGACACAGAGGGTAATAGTAAATGGAGTCCACAGTAAGGAAAGGAGGGTTACTAGTGGGGTGCCACAGGGTTCAGTACTAGGACCGGTCCCCTTCAATGTTTTTATAAGTGACATTGCAAAGGGACAGGAAGGAAAATTATGTCTCTTTGCAGATGACACAAAGATCTGCAATATGGTTGATATAGAAGGTGGAGTGGAAAGGATGAAAATCGACTTGGTAAAGTTGGAGGAATGGTTAAATATATGGCAGCTTAGATTCAATGCAAAGAAGTGCAAAGTAATGCATCTGGGAAACAAAAACCCAGGGATGAGTGGGGAGTGAGATAGTGACAACAACAAAAATGGAAAGGGACCTGGGGGTAGTCATATCAGATGACCTAAAGGTGGGCAAGCAATGTGAGAAGGTAGTTAGGAGGGCTGGAGGATACTGGGATGTATAGGGAGAGGCATCACCAGTAGAAAACAGGAAGTTGTTGTCCTTGTGCACAGACAGTTAGTAAGACCACATCTGGAGTACTGTGTGCAGTTCTGGAGACCCCATCTTTGCTTAGCTGTTGACAGGGTGGAGGCTGTCCAGAGGAGGGCAACCAAAATGGTATAGGGTCTGCAGCTGAAGACATTTGAAGAAAGACTAAAGGAGCTTAATATGCATAGCCTCATGGAAAGGAGGGAGAGGGGGAACATGATAGAAACTTTCAAATACCTCAAGGGAATCAATAAAGTCCAAGAGAATAGCATCTTTCTGAAAAAGAAATGTGCAAGAACAAGGGGGCACAATTTGAAGATGAGGAATGGCTCAGAGGTAGTGTGAGGAAGTATTTCTTCACAGAGAGGATCGTAGATGCATGAAACAGCCTACTTGAAGAGGTCATAGAGTCAAAAACAGTGGGAGAATTCAAGAATGCATGGGACAGACATAAGGCAATTCTAGTGGGGGGCGGGAGGAAATAGGCTGTTGGTTAACTAGGATGTGCAGCTTATCCATTAGTTAGATAAATGGGCAGACTAGGTGGGCCAAGTGGTCCTTATCTGCCATCAAACTGTATGTTTCACAGTGCCGCACCTCCAAAACTCCACTTCTCTCCTAAGCTCTCAAAATGTTTCCTGCGCTTGCATGCAAGCAAGCATAAAAATGATTACACAGAAAACAGACAGAAAATATCATAAACAGTTTCACATGCCAATCATAATGCAGTATTCCTCTGGGGCAGCAGACAACATCAGTTACGAATCAACCATTTAGGAACCAAGCCAACCCTAGGCCAAAGAAGGCCCAGCAAACACCCACCGTGCCAGCCATCTCCCTGAGAAAGTGGTTCAAAGGACCAGTACACCACTAGGCCACGGTCGTGCAGTTATTGCTCTCACCATGCCTCAACTGCCTGACCATCACTTCCCTGTGGTCACAGGCTCTGTCCAGTGTATGTGCAACATCTCTTCTGGAGATTCCCCTCACTAGGCCACCCCATTCACATTTAAAATACAGTGTTTCTTTAGCAAATAGTTCCCAGTCATCTGCCACAACATCCCATCAATGCCAAAGGAGAAAGCTATACCCAAGTTTTCGACACATTCTGTAGACTCAGGTTGAAAATTTGCTGGCCTATGTCCGACAGGTACACCCCATCTGAATCAAAGTAACTCTCTTCCCCTGGTACTATATCCCAGTGGCGGATAACCTGGATATCCCTTGAAAGCCAATAATGTGTCATCTCCATGTTTACCTCCCTGTGAACCTTCCAAAGAGGCCTGGCCCCTTGTCCCTTTCTCCATTTTTGCCAAGGCATAATCTTAGACTAGGCTAACCAAGTGTCCGGCATCTACTTCCTTATCCAACTTAGATCTACCATGAGCCCCCACATCACATCTGTGGATGACAAGCTCCCCAGATTGTTTCCCCCTAAGTGAATTATCAAACCCTGTGGTGGCACTCTCATTAAGACCAGCGTTTTTAAGGTTGGCATGAGGTTCACCCACTGCATACCAGCGATTCCACACAAGTGTACATTTGCTTTACCTGCTGGGATTCCCAGTTGGTCTCCTTGGCACTGATGAGTCACCCAAGTGCACATTCTCCTAATAAAGGAGTGGCCAACAATAAAAATGTTTTGGATTCCGGAACCTGCACCTGTAAGATAAAATCAAAGCAACTAATGA
The DNA here is from genome assembly GCA_016271365.2 of Neoceratodus forsteri. Classification (NCBI taxonomy): domain Eukaryota; kingdom Metazoa; phylum Chordata; order Ceratodontiformes; family Ceratodontidae; genus Neoceratodus; species Neoceratodus forsteri. The sequence continues at coordinate 19,370,506 of JADMNL010000028.1, forward strand.
TTAACACCTTTAATGTGGCATGCCCACCTCTAACTCCCCCCTCTGGGCCTGATGTATGTTTTGCAGGCCTTTAGCTGCCAGCATCCTATTGTTTTTATTTTAGGCTCCTGGCAGCCTAGTCTTGCTGCTTTTAAGCTTTTGTTATGTTTTATTAAAATTTCAAACTATATTTATGAAATAAAATGTTCAAACAGCAAGAAAATCAAGCACCGAACCCAGAGATTACAGAAATAAAATGTACATTTAATGAAAGTTTTGATAAACAGATCCATCCTGCTCATAAGTCAAAACTTTAAAGGTAACAGTTTGATGCTCATCAACAAAACCCAAAGAAACCTTAAATGAAAGGGAAGGAAGAGAAAAAAGAGCAAAACTCAATCAGGGCCATTGGAATACTCAATAGTATAGCTTATAAAAAGTCTAAGAGTGTCACAAATTAAACACAGTAAAAACAGTGAAGACAAGTGGGGCATTCTGGGCCAACAGCAACAAAGACCAGCTACTGATGGTACAAAATCAGAATTAACCTCTAACTGATAGTTGATACAGGGTCTACAATAGTCAAAACAAGTTGTCTCTCTGTCTAGACACTTAGAGTAAAATTTCTTAATTTCATAGACAACATTGACAATTTGATACTGCCCATCCACCGTAGACACCGCATCCTGCAACCAAAGCTTAGATAATGCCTTTTTCACACACAAAATGAAATGCACTAAGAGGCGGCCTGGCACCTTGGGAGATTTAAAGACCCAGGGGGACTCTGAAGCATTATCAATTTATCAAACAGAGTCAAACTCCCCAAAAATATCACTTGCAGATCCCCTTCATCTGCTTGCCAAACAGCATCTGCTTTGGACAGCTCCAAAAATATGGGACCGGTCTGCCTGAAGTTCTCCACAGTTCCACCAACTGCGGGCATAGTGCTGTCTCATATATTTTGCCATGCTGACCAGTGGTAAGAAAAATCTCATTCCACATTTCCATGAAAATTCTTTAATGTTGGGTGAAGCGGATAAATGATAATTTAACAAAGCTGATTGTGACCATTCCTCCCAAGTACAGGGCTCCTCTAACTCCTGTTCCCATCTAATGACAGTAAACCTGACTTCTTCCATTTTTGTTGTGCATATAACTACATACCAATTACCTATTAAATAAGAAGGCACCTCTCTCCTCTCTGCTGACAGTAAAAACTTGTTCTCTGGAGCATCCAGTAGCTTGAGAAGGGAATGTATATACATGATAATGTGCAAATAGGATGCCATTTGCAAGAACCTGAACTGTTCCCTATTCTCCAGTCCATACATAGCTCGAATTTCCCCTGAATGATAATTGCCCCTTAGAATCAAAAAGTTGGAAGTAGTACTCCAATCTGAGCTGTGACCAACCTTAAAGAAACACCTCCCCTTATAAAACAAGCTGGCAACCTACCACGCCATAACCATGATGGCAAAACAGTGCTGCTGAGAGAGGAGAGACTGATACTCATACCAAACCCTCATGACTACTCTAGTATACTGAAAACAATGTGGTAGCAGAATCCAAGGGATAGAGGCTGAAAAGAAAATTCACCTCATGTCATGCAAATCATTCATGACATATTCTATGTTCCTCCAATGCACAGAATATGAAGAACTGACCCAAAAACACACAATGTGTAGAAACACTGCTCTGACATACCATTCTAAATTTGGGAGCCCAGTGCTTCCCTGGGCTGGAGAGAGGGGTAAAGAACTGAAGCATGGACCCTAGGTCACCTACCCTGCCATAGAAACTGAACAAAAAATGTCTGTCATACTCTAATAAAAGCATTTGACAGCATGATGGAGAGAGTTTGTATTAAAAATAAGACTTTCAGTAACACCATCATATGGATTATCTCTATCTGTCTCAAAAAAAGACAAGGTCATGGTTGACCACAACTAAAAATCCTGCTGTATCTCCTGAGTTAAAGGTTCAAAATGTAAAATGTTTGCATGATCAGGGAATTTTGTTAGCATCACCCCCAAATATCTAATCGAGTTCCTGTTCCATCTTATTGGTAACAATGTTCGAATCTCATCTGAGGGCATATAGTTATATGCAATAACTGTAGTTTTAGTTTTGTTTAAATGAAACCTAGCTAACCTTTCAAGTATGACAAAGATCTGCAGGACCTGTTTCATAGAAGTAGAGGGATTAGTCAGAGTTAAAAGAATAGCATCTGCAAACAATGCAATCTTATAAGCCCTCCCCCATACAGAGATGCCATCTACAGTCTGAGACAAGTGGAGATGTATAGCCAAAGGCTCCACATACAGAACAAATAAAAGTGGGGACAAGGGGCATCCCTGACAGGTGCCCCGATCTAACGGAAATGAAGCCAATAGAGATTAATTTACATGAACATAAGCTGTAGGGTTAGAGTATATTTGGCATATCATTTCAATAAAATACAACAAAAAGCCAAACGTATGTAAAACCCACCAGAGATAGGACCAGCTGACCCTATCCAAGGCCTTCTCCGCATCACAGCTGGTTAGAACCACAGGGAGTAAACATTCACAAGCATAGTCTACCAGCAAAAAAGTTCACTAGACATTGTCAAATACATGGCATCCACAAATAAATCCCATCTGATTCTAATCAATCAATGACGGAAGAAGGCCTTCCAAACCACTAGCCATAATCACCAAAAAAAACTTTTAAACAACATTTAGCATTGAGATCGGCCTATATAAATCTGGCCTAGTGGAGTCTTTACTCAGTTTTAATAGGGCTGCAATAATCACACCATTCTATGAAGGTGATGGTGATTCCCGATTCTGAATTCCCCTCATAGCCCAAACAAAATTGGGCAAAGTAGCTGATGTAAGTCCTGTAGCTCATAAACATCAGAAGGAAAGCCATCGGTTTCTAGGCTTTTCCCTACTTTTGAATGTTTAATCGACTAAAGCCACTCAGAATAAGTGATAGGGGAAAGTAAACTGTCCACTTTCTGTTGAGAAAGCTGAGGTAATTTGGCCTGAGTTAAAAACAACAAAATGCTCTCCACAGAGGGCTCTATCAAATCTGAGGAATACAAGCTCTTAAAAAAATCCTAAAACACTTTAACATTTCCCCTGTATTATGAGCAATTTTGGCTGAGATGGGGTCCCCAAGTTTTAGAATACAAGATTTCACCTTTTGTACTCTTAAACAATGTGCTAGATATTAAGCCAGACTAGAAGCTGTCAATACTATCCTTTGCTTAAGACAATAGAGTGCATGCTCAATTTTACAATCCATATATCTTTGCAGCTCAGCCTTGACGTCCAATAATTTGCCATGCACAGACTTATTCTTTAAGGACATACTGTTTTGCAACAATTGTGCCTCCCTATAGAGCTTTGAAGTTTTCATCCTCCATTTCCTCTGCTTCACAGAGGCATAGGCTATCAGTTGTCCACAGATTGTGGCATTCACAGCATCCCACAGGACACTCTCACTAACCTCTGCTGTCATTAAACTACAAAAAAGTGCATACATACTCTACCAAATTGGGTTGCAGCTCCTGATCCTTTATATAAGCTGTATGGTGCCACCAAAAATTATTGGGAGGCTTTTTAATATGTCCTATGGTAATGAGAATAGGAGCATGGTCAGATAACAATATGGACCCAAAATCTATCTGTTGGACATCAGGTAGAAGACTTGGTTTGCTGGCCAAGGCACCTAGCTTCACCTGAGCTCTTTCCTTCTAAGACTGCTTGAAAGGCAGAGTAGAGAAACTTACCAGAGCAAGGGAGAAGGATTAAGACTTAGTTTGGCTAAGCAGATTTACTGTGTGGTGGTGTTTTTATTTTTACTCACAGGGATTGCTACTGTTTGTTGCTAACATTTCATTGCTTTATTTTTTCTCTGATTCAAATTGTTGTTGCTGGTATACCTTCTTCTGCATTATTACAAGGTGTGCCTACAGGTGTGTGCTAACAGATTACTGCTGTAATCTTCTGATTCAAATTGTCTTTTGCAAGGTATATCTTCTGTTACTGCTTTATTTTTCTCTGGAGCAAAGTGTTTCTTACAGGGTATATCTTCTCTGAAATTATTACAGGTGGTGCTTTACAGGTTTTACAGTTTTGTCTAACATTAGGATAAGCTTTCAGGGTTACTGCATTTGTTGTTGACTGATTGTTTCTGCTCTTACCTCCTTGTTCTTTCGTCCGTGGTTCTTCTTTTTAGGCAGGGGAAGGGCCCAGCCACCCACCCCCCATCCCCAACCACCCCACGCTACACTCCTTTTATAGGGTACCACAGTTGTGACATTTCCTGTGGCAGAGTAGGAAGGGGCGGATCAGTGGGGCCTCCACAAGGTAATCTCATTTACAGGGGCACTAGTAATTTAACTTGATATAGCAAATTAAACAAAGCACAATTAAACCATTACTTGCATTTTTTTCCTTTTTTTTTTTCCCTTCTAATTACTCTGACTAGGTTACAAACCCAGCAACTTATTTGGAATGGATTTCATTAACTGCAGGTACTGTGGAACAATTTTCAGAAGGACAGTCTTACAGGATTTAGGACACTGTCCTACATGCTGGGCCTTTGGAGATCTTAGGTCTCAGCTCCGGGCAGCATGGGCAGAGATTGCACGCCTCAAATTTCATATTGAAGAGGAAATACATTATAAGAACCACCCGCCATTTCCCCAGCATCCAACAGAAAAACCTCGACCGCAGAGGGTAGTTGGTCCAGGAGGTTGGCAGGTGGTTAGGAGGAGCAAATCAGGTGCCCCATCACTCTCTGCTTTCCAACACATTACCTCCAAAAACCATATAAACACTACAAACAGGTATCTGCCTCTATCTCTGAAATCAGATAAAGAGGCAGAAGACACTGCAGAGCAGGACACTGTAGCACAGGAGCTAGCACAACAATACTCACCCAAATCAGGAACCAAAACTAAACAAGCACAAAGGAAATCCAAAAAACTTCTGATCATAGGAGACTCCATGATTCAGGGAGTTGATACCCATCTCCAGCCAGGGGTGATGGTCAGATGTCTCTCAGGTACATCAGCATGGAGAGACACTGACCGCATTGCTAAAATTGTTCACAAAGTAGGAGAAAACATTGATGTCCTAGTACACATAGGGACTAATGATCTCACCAGCCGGTCAGTTGTGGAGACCAAGGAACACCTGACTAGGCTGGGTGACAAACTATCATCTATTTCATCCGGCATCACCTTCTCTGAGATCCTGCCAGTCTGGGAGAAGGGAGCAGATGGACGGAAGGTCAGAGAAGGGGAGATAGGGGAGCTAAACACGTGGCTCAAGGACTGGTGCCAGGAAAAAGGACACAGATTTGTAGGGAACTGGCAACAGTTCTGGGAGCGAAAGTTCTTTAAATTTGATGGACTGCATCTGACTAAAGAGAGTCAGTGCATTGGGGCAGAAGTTTGACGTCTTTGCAGAATATTTAAACTAGCAAATGGGGAGAGGGGTGCAGCACCCCATACGTCGAATGGGAAGAACACCCCTCCCCCCTCAGCTAGTGGTCAAACAGGAATTCAGCGTGTTTGCCGTTCATTTGCATCACCAGGTAAGAAAAAAGGTTTGTCTCCCCATACGATGCACAGGGGTAATGCCAAACTTCACCCAAAATCTGGCCAATGGAAAATCATGTACACAAATGCTCACAGCCTGGGAAATAAGATCCCAAACCTGCAGGCAATAATGTCAGAGGCTAAGCTGGACATAGTAGCAATTAGTGAGACGTGGTTTACCAGTAACCACACTTGGGAGACTTCAGTACCTGGCTATGTATTGTTCAGAAGAGACCGAGGTGCAAAAAGGGGGGGGAGGAGTGGCCCTGTATGTTAATGAAAATATCAAAGCTACTGAAATTCAGAATACACATAAGGAGCCAGAAGAACTGTGGGTCACCCTGGAAACAGGAAATGGGACAGCCATAAGAACTGGGGTTGTCTACAGGCCCCCAGACCAGAGGGAGGACATAGACACATTACTGTTAGAAGCTATACAAAACATGACAGCTAAAGGGAGGTTCTGATAATGGGAGACTTCAACATGCCAGATACAGATTGGTCAATACCAGCAGGAACATCTGCCAGAACTAGACTCATAGTGGATTCCCTGCAGGAGGGCCTCAAACAACTGGTACAGCAACCCACAAGAGACAGGGCTATCCTAGATCTAGTACTGACTAACAAAGAAGGGATCACAGATCTCCAGGTAGAAGGTCACCTGGGGGCCAGTGACCATCACATGGTATGGTTCAATTTGGCTACTACATCTACATCATCCCATTCCAAGGCAAAGATATGGGACTTCAGAGGAGCTGACTTTGATAAGATGGCCAACAGAGTTAAGCTAGCCCTGGCAAAAAGAAACACAGGTGAGGAGGTACAGGCAAAGTGGGCAAGCATTAAGGATACAATACTTGAAGCAACATCCCATTGTGTTAGACAGAAAAGGAAGTGCAAAAGAAGAAGGAAACCACTTTGGTTCTCAAATACAGTAGCAGAAAAGGTCAGAGCCAAAAGGCTGGCATTCAGGAAATATAAGGGAACACAGCGGGATGAAGATAGGGAGGCATACCAAACTGCCCTAAGGGAAGCAGGTAAGGCAGTAAGGCAGGCAAAGTCCAAAACTGAGGAAACACTAGCACAAACAATAAAAGAAGGTGACAAGACTTTCTATAGATACATTAGTGAAAGGAGAAAGTCCAGAGGGGGTATTGCTAAGCTTAATGGAGAAAAGGGAGCATGTGAGGAGGAGGACCCTGTAAAGGCATCTATCCTAAATAGATACTTTTGCTCAGTATTTACTGAAGAGAAGGTAGGGCAGGGCCCACAGCTCAGCATCATGGACACAGGGGAGGGAGGTGAGCACTACTCCTTCACAAAAGAAAGGGTCCTACAAGAGCTTGCTAAGCTCAGGGTGGATAAGGCAATGGGACCTGATGGCAGACATCCCAGGGTACTTAAGGAGCTAAAGGAGGAACTAGCAGAGCCATTAGCAGAATTGTTTAGTGAGTCTCTGAGCACGGGAGAGGTCCCAGAAGACTGGAGAAGGGCTCATGTGATCCCGCTTCACAAGAGTGGTAGCAGGGAGGAGGCGGGGAACTACAGACCGGTCAGTCTTACCTCAGTAGTGGGCAAGATTATGGAGGCACTCCTTAAGGAAAGGATAGTGCAACACCTGGAATCCATAAGGCACAGGATCCAAGACAGCATGGGTTTACAAAGGAAGGTCCTGTCAAACTAATCCCGTAGATTTCTTTGACTGAGTAACTAGAGTGGTGGACCAAGGGAGAGCAGTTGATGTCCTACCTTGACTTCAGCAAAGCTTTGACACTGTTCCACATAGAAGATTGATAAATAAGCTGGGTAGGCTCGGGTGGGTCAGAAGTTGGTCAACTGGGTGGCAAACTGGTTGACTGGCAGAAAACAGAGAGTGGTGGTAAATGGTATACAGTCAGAAGAGATGCAAGTCACAAGTGGGGTACCTCAGGGATCAGTCCTGGGCCAGTCCTATTCAACATCTTCATTAGTAACCTCAGCAGATGGATTAGAGGTAAGGCTTGTCTGTTTGCAGATGACACCAAGATCTGCAACAGAGTAGATGATCCAGATGGGGTGGGCAGAATGAGAAGAGATCTGGATAAACTAGTAGAATGGTCAGAAGAGTGGCAACTGGGATTTAATGCAAAGAAGTGCAAAATCATGCACATAGGGAAGAGAAACCCTGAAGCCACTTATAAGCTGGGAGGAGTTCTAGCAGTCACAAAGGAAGAAAGAGACTTGGGCATCATCATCACTGATGACCTAAAATCATCCAAGCAGACCTCTAAAGCAGTAGGTAAGGCTAGGGGGTATTAGGGTGTATTAGTAGGGTATCACAAGTCGTAAGAGGGAGGTAATAATCCCTCTGTACAAGACATTGGTTAGGCCCCATCTGGAGTACTAAGTGCAGTATTGGAGGCCACACCTTCACAAGGACATTAACCAAATTGAGGCAGTCCAGAGAAGGGCAACCAAAATGGTGCAGGGACTGCATCAGAAGACATATGAGGACAGATTAACGGAGCTCAATATGTATACCCTTGAGCAAAGGAGGGAGAGAGGTGATATGATCGAGACATTTAAACACCTTAAGGGCATAAACAAGGTGAAAGAGTCTAACATGTTTAAATATAAGAAAAATAGCAGGACAAGAGGACACAGCATGAGATTAGAGGAGGCCGATTAAGGGGAATGTGAGAAATTATTTTCACAGAAAGGGTGGTAGATGCATGGAATGGCTTACCACAAGAAGTGGTGGCTATGAATACAGTGCAGGGCTTCAAACAGGCATGGGATAGGCATAAGGGAGCAATACAAATGACTATGAATAGATAGGTCACTGACAGAGCAAAGGCCGATGGCACATTCATAAGGTAGAAAAAGAAATGGGCAGACTGGATGGGCCTTGCGGTCCTTATCTGCCGTCAACTTCTATGTTTCTATGTTTCATCCCCCAGGTGTTCAATAGTAGTGAAAAAATAGTTCAGCCTTGCTGAACAACCATGTCTCACTGAGCAATGAGTGTACTTTCTATCAGCAGGGTGCAGAGAACTCCAACTATCCACCAATCCCAAGGTGTTTCAATGCCCTATTTATATATGTAACTAAGGCAGAGTGCCGGTATTGCTTAGGACTGAAGCATCGATCGAGGGGTTCAAGGTGACATTCAAGCCTCCACCCCCAAATAACCCTGCCTTTAATGACTGATGTCAAATGCGATAAAAAAATACTTGTTTTGTTTTGTCTGGAGGAAAACAGGTATTAACAAGTGTCACTGGCATCCAAATAACAGACCATTCACTATCACTTACCTACCCTCCAAATCAGAAATTAAGTTAATAACATCTAGGGGGAGTCTTCGCTTAACTAAAATGATGACCTCTTGACATCTTCCCTTCTCCAAAGATGCATGGAATACCTTGGAAAAAACACATTTAAAAAATGTGTCATACTCCGAGGGAGAGAAGTGTGTCTCTTGGAAAAATATCAAATCATCCCTCTGTTGATGTGCATAGTCGAGAAGGCGGTATTGTTTAATTGGATTCATCACCCTGTTAACATCGTGTGACATGACTGTTAAATTATGAAACCTAGAAATTGCCATTCCTACAAATAAGCTTGTCTCTAGTCGACATAGTATGCCTACTGGCCCGGAATGCTCCCAGCTCACAACCACCAAATAAACTTATATGTTTATGGTCAAACATAGCTACAAATATTCAACCCCCAACAGACAAACCATTGTGACAGAATTCCAATGCCCCAAAACAATAACAAAATTTGACAATGCACATTGTGGTAGAAAAAGCCCCAAACTAATTTTACATTCTAGGTTGAGCAGAAACTGTTCCAAACAATTATCTTCCGCACATAAACATGTCTGAAGCTGGATCAAATAAAATAGGCCACGCATTCTATCAAAAACATAAACTAATAATGGATTTGTGTCCTTTGTCCGATAAAATTCTGAATAAAGAATCGCAAAACCACCTTACAAAAAACAAAAATATATTCTACCCTTACAGAATATGAATGAATTTAACCATATAATCTGCTTTTGAAGAAAGAAAATTAATATAAAGCCTAACCAGTGTTCTCCCTTATAAACAACAAATATAATACACTTAACCCAGAACCCTGAATCCAAACAATTATCTGCCGACACTGTCTATGTATCTATGTATCTATGTAAACCCAAGATCCCCTAGATAAGTGGATTTGGTACTTACCAAACAGTTTCCAGTCATAGATACATAGATACATAGACACATAGACAGTGTTGGCAGATAAGGGCCTATGGCCCACCCAGTCTGCCCATTTAAGTTTGTAAGTTCAGTTTATGTTTTCCAGGAAGTCTGTTGCCCCTTACACCTGACCTCCAGAATTCCTTTATGTCTATCCCATGCATTCTTAAATCCCCTGATTGTTTCAGCCCCCACCACTTCCTCTGGCAGGGTGTTCCACTGTCCACCACCCGTTCTGTGAAGAAATTCTTCCTCACGCTTCCTCTGAATCGTCCTCCTCCAACTTCATCCCATGCCCTCTAGTCCTGGAACATCTTTTTCGCTTAAAAATAGTGCATTCCTGCACCCTGTTTCTCCCTGTAAGATACTTGTATGTCTCTACCATATCCCCTCTCTCCCTCCTCTCCTCCAGGGAATACAAGTTCAGTGCCTTCAACCTGCCTCATAGGACTTGTGATGCAATCCATGCACCATCTTTGTTGCCGTCCTCTGAACCTTCTCTACCCTGTCTATGTCCTTACGTAAGTAAGGTCTCCAGAACTGCACAGTGTACTCCAGGTGCGGCCTCACTAGTGTCTTGTATAGTGGAATTATGACCTCCCTTTTCCTGCTGGTGATGTCCCTACCTATGCATCCCAGCATCCTATTTGCTTTACCTGCTGCCTTGTCACACTGTTTCCCTGCCTTGAGGTCATCAGAGATGATAACTCCAAGATCCCTTTCCTGCTTGGTGCATGCTATATCCTCACCCCCCAACTGATATATTGTGCCAGGGTTTTTGTGCCCCATATGCATTATCTTGCACTTCCTTGCATTGAATTTCAACTGCCAAACCCCTGACCGTTCTTCAAGTTTCTGCAGGTCCCTTCTCATTCTGTCTACACCCTCTGGTGTGTCTACTCTGTTACAGAGCTTTGTGTCATCAGCGAACAGTGAAATTCTGCCTTCTAGGTCCTTCACAATGTCACTGATGAAGATATTGAATAGTACCAGTCCCAGCACTGATCCCTGTGGTACCCCACTGGTCACTCTTCCCTCTGTGGAGTGACAGCCATTTACCAAAACCCTCTGTGTCCTGCTGCCCAGCCAGTTACCTACCCACTGCACTACTATCCTGCCCACACCCATATTCCCCAGTTTGTGCAATAGTCTTCTATGTGGCACAGTGTCAAAGGCCTTGCTGAAGTCCAGATAGGGCATGTCCACTGCCCTCCCCTGATCCACCTCCCTAGTCACCCAGTCAGAAAATTCAATGAGGTTGGTCTGACATGACCTTCCCCTGGTGAAACCATGCTGCCTTGGGTCCTGTAGTTCATTGACAACCAGATGTTCCACCAATCTCTCCTTCATTAGTGCTTCCATGATCTTCCCCACTACTGAGGTGAGGCTGACTGGTCTGTAGTTCCCCGCTTCCTCTTTGTTCCCACTTTAGTATAAGGGGACTACATCTGCTATCCTCCAGTCTTTGGGTACCTCCCCTGTTTCTAGTGATCGGCTAAACAGGTAGCAAGAGGTTCAGCCACCACCTCTCCTAGTTCTTTAAGGACCCTGGGGTGCACCCCATCTGGTCCCATTGCTTTATCAACTCTTATTACTTCCAGTTCCTTCAGGACCCTTTCTCTTGTAAAGGGACTTGTGTCCATTTCTGCACCATTCTCACCCCTTGTACTCCATTCAGACCCATTACCCTCCTCTTCCTCAGTAAAGACTGAGCAGAAATACCTGTTCAATATGTCAGCTTTACTGTTGTCATCCTCCACACAGCCCCCATCCTCCCCCTTCAGTCTCACTATCCCTCCCTTTGCCTTTCTTTTTTCACTTATGTACCTGTAAAAGGTTTTGTCCCCTCTACCCACTGATTTTGCAATGTGTTCTTCTGTCTGAGCTTTGGCTTCCCTTACTGACCTCCCTGCCTCCCTTTGCTTCTCCTGGTACTTCTCCCTATCCCCTTTTGCCTGTGTCTTTTTGTATTGCCTGAATGCAATCTTTTTGGCTTTCACTTTCTTTGCTACCTCTTTGGAAACCATAATGGTCTCCTCTTCCTTTTCCTCTTGCTAACCTGCTTAATACATAATTCTGTTGCTCTTGTAATCCCCATTTTAAATACTTCCCACTGTTCCTCAACCCCTGATTCCTGCCCCATTCCCCTTAATGCCTCTTTCAAGTATCTCCCCATTTTCTCAAAGTTTGCCCCCCTAAAATCCAGGATATGTGTTTTTGTGTGGTTTGGTTCTGCTCTTTCTGTGATTTCAAACCACAGTGACTGGTGGTCACTGTTCCCCAGGTGCTCCCCCACTCTTACCCCCATCACACTGTCCCTGTTTGTGAGCACAAGGTCCAGTATTGCCTTCTGCTGAGTTGGTTCCATGACCAGTTGCTTGAGGAAGGCTCCCTGAAGGAAGTCCAGGATAAATCTGCTCCTAGTTGATGCTGCTGCTGGGATGCTCCAGTCCACGTCTGGAATATTGAAGTCTCCAACCAGTACTACCTCACCCTTGTCTGCCATCCTCTGGATGGCTAGCATCAACTCCCTATCTGTTTCTTCCTCCTGGGCTGGTGGTCTATAGACCACACCTGTGCGGATGGCTGGCCCCATTTTCCTTTCCAGCTTAACCCACAGTATCTCTCCCCCATTTTGTTCCTCCTGGATCTCAGTGGCTCTTATGTCATTTTTCACATACAGTGCCACTTCTCCTACCTTCCTGTCTGCCCTGTCTCTTCTGAATATGTTGTAGCCAGGTATGGCCAACTCCCAGTCGTGGTTATCATTACACCAGGTTTCAGTGATGGTCACAATGTCCAGGTCTGACTGCACCATGACAGCCTCCAGATCTTCTATCTTGTTGCTAAGGCTCCTGGCATTTGCACACATGACTTTCCATGATTTGACCTCCCTAGACTGTTTCACTGTTCTACTCCAGCCCCTTCCTTGGTTGTCCTTTATCCCTGGTTTACCTTGCTGTCTGCCCTTCTGCTGAATTTTGCCTCTATTCTGCCTATCCACCTCCTGGTGCTAATCTCCATCTTTTGCACTTGGCTAACCTCCACATCCTTTCCTTCCATTTCTCTGGGTACCTCTATTTGGTTGTCCCTGTTTGGCAGTGTGGCATATGAGTTCTTGAGTGGAATAGGATCTGGGATATGCCTCTGCCTGACTGGTCTAACCCTCCCTGAGCCCACTGTCATCCAAGTACTCCTTGTTCTCTGCATCCTTTGAGGCAGCTGCATTGGACTGAGTGGTCTCTGGATAGGGGTGATGGTACTCCTGACCCAGTTTACTTCCGCTCTGAGTCTGGCTACCTCATCCTGCAGTCCAGAAAGATGCATGCAGATAGGGCAGCACCTCAGTCTCCAGAAGATCTGCCTGAATATGGCTGCCCCACAGCCACTGCATTGCACCACTCCCCACATTATACTGCTATTCCACTACTTGTCTGCTACTGAAGCTCTCCTAGTTCCCTTTTTATTAATTTACTGTCCTAAAAATCCTGCCACTGTTCCTCTATAATATTTGAAAATACATACACTTCTATCTCACCTCTTTATCCTTACCATCAAAAGATAACTGCAATCACAATAATCTACCTTCTACTAATACAGATTCTATCACAGAATCAGAGCACAATGCAAAAACATCTGCTACTTAGCAACAACAAACAGGTGACAACAAATCAAGTTGATGTAGCTTTTTAAAATAGAAAAAAAGTAGTCGTTTAAACCAATAGAAATCAGCAGTTCCAAAAGCACCTTGAACTACAAGAAAGAACACAGTACCACACCTCTGCCACAATAACTAAACAGTTCTAAAACATTGGAGAAAGAAGAGAAAAATCAGAGACTGAGCAAAAAGATACAATGTACTATAAAGTATTAGGCAATAGGTATACTCAGCTGTTTAACAAAGAAAATAAAGTACCTACCAAAACAGACAGGATACCCACAATTGACACTTAGGTTCTCAATATCAGACTCCACCAAAGGCACATACAGAAAGGGTTTAAACTATAGTATTAAAATTAACCACATCAGAGTAGAAAGATCACACTAAATAAATGTGTTGATCCTTCTGACTTCCAACAAATATCTACCACACAAATTTTATATCTTCCTGGAGCCTACAGGGTTGTCTTTCACAATCACCTAAATTTACATAAAACAAAACAATTTTTAAACTGAAAATTATATCAAAAAGCACTTAGCTTTAGGAGCTCTTCTCAAACACAGCCAGTCAGTTCAGAGTTCTAGAATCAGAACTCTGTCAGTCAATCAGTCATAAAATGCATCACTCAAATTAAAATAAAATAAGATGGTACTAACGTACCAGTCAGGGAAAAAATAAATATAATTTCCACTGAAAACTAATGCTTGTCACCACTAAACTCTGTACTAACCGATCTATAGAAAAATTATCTGCTCCCACCACCATACGAACCATGCGTTTCCTGGAAAATCCAAGGAAAGCTAGAAATAACCTAAATAAGAAAAACTGACTTCCATTGTACGGAGCCATAACCTTGTAGCTCCTAGACAGTGACAGGAGGACTTTAGAAACTGTAGGGGTATCAATCTGGTGTAACCAGAAAAACCCAGAGAGATTTATACCCCCTAATAACAAAAAATGAAAAATGATAAAAAAAGGTACACACCATTACTGTCCCAGAGGGAAAAGTGGATCCCTGAAATAAATTTAGACCAGAAATATGAAGAAAATATGGGTCCACCAAACTAATTAAATTATCTAAACAAGAAATATGTAGAATTAACCAAAGACCCCTATATACCAATGCCCAAACCTATTGTTTAATAACCCCCATCTTAAACATCCAAAACTATATACTCCCAACCACCTAGTGTAGTGCTTATTCACTAATATCCCAAAATTAAATTGTGAGGTTTTCAGAGCGTTCTCAGCAACCACAGATCCATAGACACTGACCTGGATATACCACAACTTAGATTTCCTAAACTTGAATAATAACAAACCACAAGGGGGCATTGCTGAGTAAACACCGGAAAAGGAAAATAACATGGCGCTAAAGTGCGGTCTGGTCACCTTGAATCAACAAACTGACTACCTATTGCCTTGCGAAAACATTATAAAGCATATGACTTGAGCAGCCTAAGATTTCAATAGGAAAAATAAAACCTGCAATAGCAAGAAAATGGACCCTGAGCCCGACTAAGCTTTATAAGCATTATTGTCCTGAAAGCCCTGGAAAACTTAAGAAAACTTAATCCAATTAAGAGTTGAGGTATACCATAAATTTACAATAAAGAGAGGGAACATCACCTATATTTTACCACTTACATTTAACCATACCTACTATGAAAAGTAAAAAAAACATTCAAAGTTTAAGTGATAATGAAATATATCAATTTAAATCAATGTATAAATAACAACAGATTCAGAAACTTCAGTTGAAACTGTTTAAAGCTTCAGTTGGGCCACGGAGAATAAATAGAATAACGATACTGCTGCTAAAGAATAGAAATCCCCCCATAAGAAAAAAATATTGCACCACAAAAACATTGGATAATACAATATAAATTGTAACTCAAACATTAAATCGACCACCCCTTTAAACCAAGGCTTTTATAGTTCAAGTAAAAAGTGACGATTCTTAAAGATGGTTCAAACTACAAACCAGTTGCGATCTAGAAAAAACAGAATTCAGCAGCGTCTATAGTCAAACATGTAGATAGTTAGGTATTAATCTTGAGGCTAGCATTAAAGGATAACTACACCCTCATATCTTTTCAATGTTACTTGTTTCCATGTCAATAGACAACTCTTTTCATGTAGTTGTTAAGGATGTATGCAAATGCTTTAGTCTATTTTTACAGTTCATACTAGGCCCTGTTACTGTTCTGGGAGGCTCCTTTTCATGGTTGTTGAAATCTCATTGTCCCTGAGAGGTGCATTAGCATATGAGAACATGATGCATAATCACCCTTTATGCCCCCCAGTAATCCTGTCTGCTTAATTAGTCTTCAAAGAAACAAGCTGAAAAAAGGTGTGAAATACCACATTTGCCATCCTGCGCTTTGCTGACCATTTGAGTTATAATGCATGTTTTTTTCCTTTTAACTTCTTCAGTTTATGAGTTTCCAGAGAGTTTTTGCAAGGTATTTGTTCTTTCAGCATACAGATACATGGTATAAACAGGTGATCTGACATCATGTTCTCATATGCTAATGCAGTTCACATGGACAATGAAATTTTAACAGCCATGAAATGGAGACCCCCCAGGGCAGTCACAGGGGCTAAGAGAGGTGGTGGATGAACCTCTGGCTATCCTGTTCAGCCAATCACTGGAAACAGGGGAGGTACCCAAAGACTGGAGGACAGCAGATGTAGTCCCTTATACAAAAGTGGGAACAAAGAGGAAGCAGGGAACTACAGACCAGTCAGCCTCACCTCGGTAGTGGGAAAGATCATGGAAGCACTGCTGAAGGAGAGATTGGTGGAACATCTGGTTGTCAATGGACTACAGGACCCAAGGCAGCATGGTTTCACCAGGGGGAGGTCATGTCAGACCAACCTCATTGAATTTTGACTGGGTGACTAGGGAGGTGGATCAGGGAGGGCAGTGGACATGGCCTATCTGGACTTCAGCAAGGCCTTTGACACTGTGCCACATAGAAGACTATTGCACAAACTGGGAATATGGGTGTGGGCAGGACAGTAGTGTGGTGGGTAGGTAACTGGCTGGGTGGCAGGACACAGAGGGTGGTGGTAAATGGCTGTCACTCCACAGAGGGAAGAGTGACCAGAGGGTACCACAGGGATCAGTGCTGGGACCGGTCCTATTCAATATCTTCATCAGTGACATTGCACAGGATCTAGAAGGCAGAATTTCACTGTTAGCTGATGACACAAAGCTCTGTAACAAGTAGACACACCAGAGGTGTAGACAGAATGAGAAGGGACCTGCAGAAATTTGAAGAATGGTCAAGGGGTTTGGCAGTTGAAATTCAATGCAAAGAAGTGCAAGATAATGCATATGGGACACAAAAACCCTGACACAATATATCAGTTGGGGGGTGAGGATATAGCATGCACCAAGCAGGAAAGGGATCTTGGGGTTGTCATCTCTGATGACCTCAAGGTAGGGAAACAGTGTGACAAGGCAGCAGGTAAAGCAAATAGGATGCTGGGATGTATAGGCAGGGGCATCACCAGCAGGAAAAGGGAGGTCTTAATTCCGCTATACAAGACACTAGTGAGGCCCCACCTGGAGTACAGTGTACAGTTCTGGAGACCATACCTATGTAAGGACATAGACAGGGTAGAGAAGGTTCAGAGGAGGGCAACAAAGATGGTGCATGGGTTGCATCACAAGTCCTATGAAGACAGGTTGAAGGAACTGAACATGTACTCCCTGGAGGAGAGGAGGGAGAGAGGGATATGATAGAGACATACAAGTATCTTACAGGGAGGAACAGGGTGCAGGAAAACACTATTTTTAACCGAAAAGATGTTTCAGGACTAGAGGGCATGGGATGAAGTTGGAGGGAGGACGATTCAGAGGAAACATGAGAAAGAATTTCTTCACAGAACAGGTGGTGGACAAGTGGAACACCCTGCCAGAGGAAGTGGTGGGGCTGAAACAATCACAGGATTTAAGAATGCATGGGATAGACATAAAGGAATTCTAGAGGTCAGGGGTAAGGGGAAATAGACTTCTAGGAAAACAAACTGAACTTACAAGCTCAAATGGGCAGACTAGGTGGGCCATAGGCCCTTATCTGCCGACACTGTCTATGTATCTATGTATCTATGTACCATGAGCAGTGAAAAGAAATTAAACCTAACACACATAGCCCTAACAGCTACAGGAAAGGAGTTGTCTGTTGATATGGAAAGGATGGAACCTTAGAATATGAAAGGAACAGTTGGGTTGATACATAGATACATAGACAGTGTCGGCAGATAAGGGCCTATGGCCCACCCAGTCTGCCCATTTAAGCTTGCATGTTCAGTTTGATGTCATCCAAAATCCCAGGCGATAAATCAGGAAACAGCTAGCATGATGTCATCTCAGACCGATGTCATCTGGAAGGCCAGGTGTTGAAACTGGAAAGGCATACTGCAAGGCTAATTAATCTGGATGCACCTTTGGATCCTGGAATACCAGACTGGAGGAACAACATGGGTATGGCAATGGCTGGATAGCAGCACTGGCTACCACTGCTCTGTTTACCACTTGGTAGGTATGGGCACATTCACAGGATGATGGTAACATTGAGGGTAGTACCTCCAGGGGTTAGGTGCAAGAATTATTGCCCCGTCTGGGTGCTCATAATTCACATCATGGAACGTCTTTTTTTTCCTTTATCATCCACGTAACGTACAGTGTCTATGAACAGTGTCCTGCCCAACTTCCAAAACTTGAGTATGTCTTGTATCACTTTGTCTATGACATATCGAGTTGCACCTGGGTGCTGGTTTTTGGTTGCATCTTCCACTAGCCAGGTTCTCCTGTTTTTCTCAATCTCCTCCCAGACTCTCCTAGGAAAGGTAGGAAAGGACATCCCATAGATCTTGTTTGCCTTCCTATGAACCAGTCTTTCCTCCTTACTACTCTTTATCAGTCTGTGACCCTCAACCTGGTTTGGGGGTGGACAGTCCTGGTTCTGCCAGTGTCGCATACTCAAAGCAACTCAGAACTTGTCCCTGACCCCTCCTTCTGGGGGCAGGGCTATTGAGTAACCAACTTCTACTTCTGGTTCCTCTGCAGCAAGAGCCTGAGGCTGTGGACTAGGACCTTCAACATAAGGGCACATAGCTTCCTCCTCCTCCTCTCCCTCACTTAGGATTTGGGCCCAGGAGTGAGCAGTTGTCCTCATTCCCGAGACAGTACACTCTTCTCTGGGCTTGGAGGTAGACATCTCCCAATTTAAGGTTTCTGGAACTTCATCCTCTCCTATGAGGCTAGGACTTGGACCCTCTCTCCATGGATACACTGATTCTTCCTCTGCACTGTCCATCTGTGACACAGGTGTGGAGTTATCATGAGGACTCTGATCTGGTAGTACATCTACACCCTCTTCCTTTGTGCCGCACTCTGCTGGGCCTCCCCCAACAGGTTCAACCTGATGCTGTTTGCTGCTACTTGCAGGATCTTGAAGCTTTGTCCACACTGGAGCCAAATGAATCTTAGGTGCACTAGTTAGACCTTGCTTCTCTAAGCACCCTGAACAGTGAGGAATCATGAAAACATCCCTTCCAGCCTTGAGGCACATTATGCATACTCTTACATGGTATCCGGGAATCGCAACAAGAGGAGACAAATTCCACCACAGAAACATTGCTCTATTTCTTTAAGCTTGGTAACCTCTTCAACTATCATAACATGATCCCAGTAGCGGGATGGTCCCGAAGTCATGACTGTAGAAAAACACACAAAGGTTCACTCTTATTACTGAGTTCACTTTACTTTGAACAGTCTCACAAAATGGCTCCCTGCTGCTGGGTTTACATTACTGTCCCACCCTGAAATGGTGGTAGTAGCACTCCTGGCACATCAAAAATCTGCATCTGACTCAAGCCACTGCGCATCCGATTTACTGCATACTGATAAATTTTACTCAAACTGTACTGACTACACTGCTTTTCTTCCTTAGCACTTCTATATGATTTTCTAGGACCTCGCCATTAGCTTTCAATCAGTTTTACTTGCTTAAAGTCACTAAAGCCACAGTATTTCTTGAACAGGATTGCCTGTGTGTTGTAGCCTCTCATAAAACTCACAGTCTCTCTAGTTGCTCAGAAAATTGCTGTTGCTGAATCCATAATACATGCTCACAGTCTGTTGCTCAGAATTCTTGCTGGGTTTTTGATTACTTTACAGTCCTTCTTTGCAAAACAATCATACTGTTTACACACAGATCCAGCTGGCTTTTGACAAATCACACACAATTTGAGCTCAGTTTTGCTGAATAGTACTTACTGAATCAGTAGCTGGCTTTCTTCAATGGAATTCTCAGCCTAAAGCCATTCTGGAAGGCCTCTAGGTTGAAACAGGCAACACACGAACAACACATTATCTCCCCAGTAGATCAGAATATGGATTGAGCCCGATTTAGCACAGAAAAGTCTGTTGTTTTAACTTTTAGAACATTCACAGTCACTGCGACGATCCTCTTGGCTAGCCAGCTCGCACACCACTTGCTCTCTCCCTCTTGAACACTGGATAGCACTCTGAAGCTGGCTAGGGGTCGGACTGATTGCAGTCTCACCAATCACTCGATGCCATGCAAATGAGCCTCTCTCTCTTCTAGTGCTCTTCTGCTTCATGGCAATCATCGAGCAGGCAAAATTTAAACTGCAAAAT
Organism: Neoceratodus forsteri; assembly: GCA_016271365.2. Lineage (NCBI taxonomy): Eukaryota > Metazoa > Chordata > Ceratodontiformes > Ceratodontidae > Neoceratodus > Neoceratodus forsteri. The sequence goes on from JADMNL010000028.1 coordinate 19,390,644, forward strand.
AACTTTTTTTCCTTTAACTGCAACTTCATGGCAGGACCAGCATTTTGAACCATTTTTCATGGCTATTTCTCTAGCAACTCCCCCAGTTCACACAGCAAGCATTTGAAACCTTCAGGGCACAATTGTCTCTTTGTTTCCCACAGTTCACAATACCTTTTACTGCCACAAACTGAAAATTAAAGCTGGCAAATGTTCTTTTTGATACAGGACAAGGGGCACACACAGTCTGTCTCTACAGCTCCTTGGTAAACATTGGCACATGAACAGCAGGCATACAGCGGCACATACGGATGGCACTACTCCGTTCAAACTCCTTATGTGCAAATCTTCTGATTTTGGGCTACCAACTGCCAGACAGACAAAACGCTAGCCACAACTTGAGCAAACATCTCTTGTTTTCTCTCAAATTCAAAACACATCAACAGCAGTGCCTCCATTTTTGTAACTTCCCCACCGGCCCCCCTTGTCTAACTAGCAGGGCTACTCCTCTCACCACATGGCACCAAAGAGAGGGGCGGAGGTTTACATAATCTAGTGTCACACCTCACCCGTCCAATCACTGTCCCCATAATAAAATGTATTCCCTAGTGTCTTGTGCCACCCTCCACTCTTCTACTTGATGGCCATGTAAAAAAAAATGTATTCCCTGGTGACTAGTGCCAGACCCTTACCCTTCCAGTCACTGTCCATGTAATAAAATGTATTCACTGGTGTCTAGTGTCACCCCAATCCTTCCTATTGATGTCCTCAAAATAAAATGCATTCTCTGGTGTCTAGTGTCACCCCCACCCTTCCAATCATTGTCCATGTAATAAAATGTATTTGCTGGTATCTAGTGTCAGCCCCACCCCTTCCTACACTATCCCCATAACAACATGTATTCCCTGGTGTCTAGTATCACAGCCAGCATTCCAATTGCTGTACATGTAATAAAATGTATTCTCTGCTGTCTATGTTCTCCCCCACACTTCCAATCACTGTCCCCATAATACACTGTATTCCCTGGTGTCTAGTATCATCCCCCACCTTTCCAGTCACTGTCCCCACATAATAAAATGTATTCAGTGGTGTCCAGTGTCAGCTCCCACATTTCCAATTACTGTCCCCATGATAACATGTATTCCGTGTGTGTAGTGCCACCACTCATCCTTCCAATCTCTGTTCTGACTCTGCTAATCACTGCAACCATAAGAAAATGTATTCCCTGGTGTCTAGCCTCAGCTTCTCACCATTCCAATCACAATTCCCTTAATAAAATGTATTCCCTGGTGTCTAGTGCCACCCACAACCACTTCAACAACTCTTCACATAATTAAATGTGTTCCTTAGTGTCTAGTGTCACCCCCACCCTTAAAATCACTGTCCCATAATAAAAGATATTCCCTGGTGTCTAGTGCAACCCTCCATTCTTCAAATCACTGTCCATCTAAAAAAAATGTAAGCCCTCATGTTTAGTGTTAGCCCCTCACCAAGTAAGCAACAAATTGATGTAGTGTTTCCTCTTGTTGTAAATGTCTTTTATCATTTTTTTTGACTTGATGTCTTGCTTGTTACTGCCTGCTTACTAAAAAATAATAAAGTATATTAAATAAAAAAATGTATTCCCTGGTGTCTAGTATCCCCCCCCTTCCAATCGTTATCCTCATAATAAAATGTATACCCTGGTGTCTACTGTGAACCCCACTGTAATAATCACTATAACCATAAAAAAATGTATTCCTTGGTGTCTAATGTCAGCCCCCACCCTTCCAATCACTATCCCCTTAATAAAATGTATTCCCTGGTGTCTAGTGTCACCCCCACTCTTCCAATTACTGTCCCCATAATTAAATGTGTTTCATGGTGTCTAGTGTTACCCAACATGCTTCTAATTATTGCTCACATAATTAAATGCATTCCCTGGAGTCTAATGTCACACCTCATCCTTCCAATCACTCTCTCCATAATAAAATGTATTCTCTGGTGCCTAGTGCCACCTTCCACTCTTCCAATCGCTGTCCATGTAAAAAAATGTATTCCCTCGTATCTAGTGTCAGCCCCTCACCATTCCAATTGCTGTCCCTGTAATCGAATGAATTCTCTGGAGTCTAGTGTCACCCCCCCAAAAAAAAAACCCTATCAATTGTTATCCCCAAAATAAAATGTATTCCTTAGTGTCAAGTGTCAGCCCGACCCTTCCAATTGGTGTCCGTCTAATAAAATGTATTCCCTGGTATCTAGCATCTCCCACACCCTTCTAATAATTGTCCCCATAATAAATTGCATTCCCTGGTTTTTAGTGTCACCTTTCAGCCTTCCAAATGCTGTCCAATAAAAAAAATGTATTCCTTGGTGTCTAGTGCCACCCCCCACCCTTCAAATCACTGTCCCCATAATTAAATGTTTTCCATGGTACGTAGTATCATCATCCACCCTTCCAGTCACTGCCCCTATAAAAAAATGTATTCCCAGGTGTCTAGAATCAGACTTTCACCTTTCTAATTGCTGTCCCCTTAAAAAATATATTCACTGTAGTCCAGTACCCCCTACCCTTCAAATCGCTGACCGTGAAATAAGATCAATTCCCTGGTGTCTAGTGTCAGTCGCTCACCCTTTCAATCACTGTTCCTGTTACAGAATGGATTCCTTGGCATCTAGTGTCACCCCCAAACCCTTCCAATTGCTGTTCCCAAAATAAAATGCATTCCCTGGTGTCAAGTGTCGACCCCACCCTTCTATTTTAGTCTTTATTTATTTAGTCTTTATTTATTTAACCAGGGATCACCATTGAGCAAGCTCATTTTCGAGGTGGACATGGGTTTGTAAACAAGGAACAAAGGACAATATACATGGGATGCAACACACAAGAAAATAGTAATAATACAAATAAAGTGAGATACAATAATACAGTATATACAAAGTATTAGCGGGTAGCATTGACAGTGGTATATGTTTGGAACAGAAGATACAGCTAGTTTTGGGTAGGACACAGTTTTTCCAAAAAGTAAAGAAATATACATATAAGGTGCACTGAACACAAATAAAACCTAATATAAAAGATATATAGTGATACGGTATGGAGAATTTAGAGCTGGAACCAGGGTCTAAGGAATGTGGAAGGGACAGATATGGGGGTAGAAAAAGGCGAGAGGGAAGAGTCGATAATAGATGTGATCAGTCTTTTAACAGTAGTAATTAGAGTGTGCTTAGACTTATAGGAGTCACTATTTAGGGTAGACAGAAACAGGACTCCTTATTATGATGTAGATATAGAGATTTAAAAGCTGCTAGGCTGATGGGGTGAGTTAATTTCAAAGTTTTTTGCAGCTTGTTCCACAGTTGAGGGAGCACAAAGCTGATGGCTGCTCTGCCAATGCGAGATTTTGCTTTGTAAACATAAAGGTAGATATATATGAGGTGCTTCTCAGGGCATACTTCCCCAGAGTGCACAAAGGTAAACAGACAGAGATATACTGAGGCAGTTTATTTGAGATAGCGTTGTATGTCCAAACCACAGCATTTTTTTGCCGTCTGTAAGCAAGGGATGACCATCCCACTGCAGTGTACAATCCACAGTGGTGGGTTGAGTATGGAAGACCCGTGATAAATCTTATGGCTCTGTGATAAAGCGTATCGAGTTTGGCTAGGGTACCTGCAGGTCCCTGACTATATAGAAAGTCTGCGTAATCCAATAGGGAAAGAAAGGTAGTTTGAACCAGTTTCAGTTTAGCGTCTCTTGTGAGGAGATTATTAATCCTAAAGAACAGACCAAGTCTTTGTCTAAGTTTCTTTGCCAGTTCTTCTTAGTGATCTGTGAAAGTAAGTCTATGGTCTAACCAGACTCTCAGGTACTTGAAATTTGGTACATAGTCCAACTGCTCACCTAGAATGGTAGTGATCTGCTGGAGTGTCCCAGCAATTGCAGGATTTATTGCATTTTGAAGGGGTGAGAGGAACATTGCTTTGTTTCTTTTTTTGCATTTAAGAGCAGTTTCTGGTTTATAAACTGATGTTGCAGCAGATTAAATTCATTTTGAAGGGCTTTACAGGCCACTTCAGGTGTGGAGCTACTAGAATAGAGTACTGAATCATCCACAAATAGGTGTATTTGTGCTTTTTAGATGGGGGCATCTACATTATTAATATAAATGGTGAAGAGCAAGGGACCAAGAATGGAACCTTGCGGTACCCCCCTCCATAGGGGTTTTGGTGAAGAAACTTCCCCTTCTGCCTTTACTTGTTGAAGTCATCCTGAGAGGTAGATAGAGAATCATTTAAGGGATAGGGAATCCAAACCAATGTTCCAGAGGGACGACAGAAGCAGTCTGTGATCAACGGTATCGAACGCCTTGCTTAGGTCCAAGAAAACCGCGCAGACAAAGTTTTTTTTGTCTAACTCAAGCTGCCAGTCTTTCGTCACCTTGGCCAGAGCAGAGATTGTACTGTGTTGTGCTCTAAACCCAGATTGTAACGGGTTGAGCAATTTTTCTGATTACAGGTATTTCCAAAGCTGGAAGTTCACTATTTTCTCCAGCACCTTTGACAGGATTGGAAGTAGGGAGATTGGCCTGTAGTTACTGAGCTCACTAGGATCTTCTGACTTAAACAAAGGGACCACAAGTGCATTTTTCCAAATGGGCGGTTGGTCACCCTGGGACAAAAATAAGTTGAAGAGATGAGTAATTGGGACTGCAAGGACATGGTAGCTGACCTTTAAGAAGTACGTGTCAATTAGATCAGCCCCAGTACCTTTCCTAGTGTCCAGCTGAAGGAGAAGATCTTCGACTTCTTTCAGGGAGGTAGGCTGCAGAGAGAAGAATGGACTGGGGATGAGTTTTTCTTGTGTATCCAATTTAAGTTGTTGGTGGAGGATATTCACTGGAGAGGAGTCAAAGGCTAGCCCTGCAGTGGCAAAATGACTATTGAGAGGATTGAGGATAGATGGTCTGTTGGAGATGACAGTATTGTCGATCAATAATTTAGTAGGTAGGGAATTTACAGTGGTGTGACCTTCAATGTCTTTGATAGTCTTCCAGAATTGGAGGCATTTCTTGAGGAGCTGTCCAGCTGAGAGCAGTAGAAATTAGCTTTGGCTTCTCTGACCATTTTGGTGCAGAGGTTCCTCACTCTCCAGAAAGAATTCCAGTCTTTTATTAAATGAGTTTTCCTAGCAGTTCTCCAGAGTACATCCCTACTTCACAAAGCATCTTTCAGGTTTTCTGTAAACCACCGACAGGATTTATTTCTGGCACAAACTTTTACTATGGGAGCATAGTTGTTGAGAGCCTCTAGCACAATTTCTGAGAAAATATCATAAGCTGCAGTCAGGGACTTGGCTAGATAGAAGTCCTGCCATTGCATGGAGTCTCTTAGGTCTGTTATATACCCATGGAGATAAAGTTGAGTATGCACCTTTTAAAGGAGAATTTTGGTACAGTTGTGGATTTAAGAGTGGATCTTACACACATGATGAAGCAATGGTTGCTAATATTAGAGAAGAAGATGCCAGCATGGGAGAATAAATGGGTTTGTTAACTAAAATGATATCCAAGAGAGTACTGTTATTAGGGTTTAGCTTGTTAGGACAAGTAGATTTGTTTATTAGCTGTGACAACCTAAGGGAATCACAGAACATTTTAAGTTCGGTGGATGCACTGGAGAGCGAGTCTAAGTTAAAGTCCCCTAGTATGATACATTCTGAAGATGCTGAACCCAGGATGTTTCCGAGATGTTTCAACAACTGTAGTCCAGCTGATGAGGGTCTGTAGCATCCTATCATACATAATGAGACACCGGTGGCAATTTCAATCTTTAATGACAAGCTTTTGAATTCTTTTGGGATAGAGGCTGAGTCAATTATAGTGGCAGGGAATTTACCCTTGATGTAAATAGCTACCCCACCACCTCTGGTTTGCCTGTCAGCTCTGAACAAAGAGTAAGAGGGGATGTTAACTTCATTGTTACTGGTTGCCAGTCGGAGTCAGGACTCCATAATCACCAGAACATCTGGAGCATTATGACATACCCAGGCCTGAACAGAAGTGCTTTTTTTAATAGGCTACATACATTAACATGCAAGAATGTAAGCCCCTTGAGGCTTTGTAGCTCTGCTTGGGATTCTATGGATGCCAGAGGGCCAGGATTAAGCTCAGCATTTCCTGAGCATAGTAAAAGCATGAACAAGAGTTTCCTGCAGAGTCCTAAGATAAGTGTGGGTGGCTGGGTCTTCTTTCAGTTATGTGATTTGTCTCTGGCAGTATAGGGAGTTCTGAGGGTTCTAATCATTGTCTATGTAATAACATATATTCACTGGTGTCTAGTGTCAGCCCCACCCTTCCAATCACTTTCCAAATAAACAAATGTATTCCCTGGTGGCTAGTGTCATCCTCAACCTTCCAATTGCTGTCCGTGAAATAAAATGTATTCCCTGGTGTCTAGTATTTCCCCCAACCGTCCAATCACTGTCTCCATATTAAAATGTATTCCCTCATTTCTAGTGGCACACCCCAGCCTTCCAACCAATGTACACATAATTATTTGGATTCCTTGGTGTCTAATGTCACCTGCACCCTTCCAATCACTGTCCCCATAATAAACTGTATTCCCTGGTGTCTAGTGTTATACCCCACTCTTCTACTCACTGTCCCCATAATAAAATGTATTCACTGCTGTCCAGTGTCAGCCCCTACCCTTCCAATAACTGTCCCCTTAATAAAATGTGTTCCCAGGAATCTAGTGCCACCCCAATGCTTCCAGTTACTGTACCCATAGTAAACTGCATTCCTTGGTGTCTAGTGTCATACTCCAATCTTCTAGTCACTGTCCCCATAATAAAATGCATTCACCGGTGTCCAGTGTCAGCAGCCACCTTTCCAGTCACTGTATCCAAGATAACATATATTCCCTGCTGTAAAGTGCCACCACCAATCCCTCCAATCTCTGTCCCCATAATAAAATGTATTCACTGGTGACTACTGCCCACACCACTCTTCCAATCATGGTAACCATAAGATACTGTTTGCCCTGGTGTCTAGTGTCAGACCCTACCCTTGCAATTGCAGTACCCTCAATAAAAGTTATTTCCTGCTGTCTAGTGTCACCCCCACCCATCCAGTCACTGTCCCCTTAACAAAATGTATTCCCTGGTGTTTAGTGTCACCCCCTCCCTTTCAATTGTTGTCCATGTAATAAAATGCAATCCCTGGTGTATGGTGTCAGCCCCTCACCCTTCTAAAAGCAAGAGTATTGGACTTTAGGAGGACTGACTTTAGGAAAATGAGGGAGTGCCTCAGAAAAGCACTAGCAAACAGGCAAGAAGGAGGGGTGGAGGAACAATAGAGAGTAATCAAAACAGCCATCACAGAGGCAACAAGCCATTGTGTGAAGCAAATCAGCAAAACACAATGAAGGAAAAAAACAATATAGTTCTTAAAAGAGGTGGCAGGGAAGGTTAAGGAGAAAAGGATGGCATTCAGGAAATAAAAGGTAGTTTAAGCAGAAAGAGGCAGGGAAGGCAGTCAGAATAGCAAAGGCCCAAACAGAGGAAAGGATAGCCAAATCTGTTAAGAAGGGGGATAAGACATTTTATAGGTACATTAGTTAGCAGAGAAAGACCAAGGGAGGGATACTGAAGCTTAAAAAAGGTGAGGGAATGTGGGCAGAGGGTGACAGGGAAAAAGCAGGGATACTGAATTTATTTATTTATTTATTTAGCTTTTGTTGACCGGGTAAGTGCACTAGACAAATCCTGCCTATTTTGAGGCACGACCCGGGGGGGGGAGGGGGATACAGATGAATGGCAACTGACCTTGAACCAGATTAAGCTGTTGGTGGTATTTTTAGTGAATAAGGGAAATTTGGCCAGGACACCGGGGAAATTCCCCTACTCTTTTCGATAAGTGCCATGGGATCTTTAACATCCACCTGAACTACCACCAATCCAGGCAGATGGGACCTCGGTTTAATGTCTCATCCAAAAGACGGCACCTCAGAAATGCAGCACCCCTCTCATGCTGCATTACAGTGTCAGTACTGGGATATTAACCCAAGTGCCAGATGTGGGAACTGAACCCACAGCCCTCTGATCTCCCGGCCTCAGAGGTGAGTGTGCTACCTACTGAATGAATATTCTGCTCAGTAATCACAAAGGAAGAGGAGGGGGGAGGTACTTAAACCAAACAAGAGAAATACTCTGGAGACGGGGGTTGATGCCATTCCATTTTCAGAAGAAAGGGTTCTGAAAGAACTAGTAAAATGAAGATGGACAAAGCAATGGGGCCTGGTGGGATTCACCCAAGAATTCTAAAAGACCTAATGGTAGAACTAGTGACACCGCTGATTACTCTCTTTAACAAATCTTGGGAGGATGGGCTGGTACCTGAGGACTGGGGAAGGGCAGATGTGATTCCTCTTTACAAAAGTGGGAGCAGGGCAGAGGCAGGAAACTACAGACCAGTTAGTTTGACCACAGTGGTAGGGAAAATGATGGAATCACTTCTGAAGGAAAGAATTGTTGAGTACCTACAGGCCAGTGGGGCACAGGACCCAAGGCAGCATGGATTCACAGTGGGAAAGTCGTGTCAGACAAATCTAATAGATTACATTGACTGGGTGACCAAAGTAGTAGACATGGGAGGGGCTGTGGACATGACCTACCTAGATTTTAGCAAGGCATTTGATACAGTCCCACAAAAGATTAATAAACTAGTTAGCCAGCCTTGGAGTGGGTCCCAGGGTGGTAGTCTGGATAAAAAATTGGCTAGACAACAGGACGCAAAGGGTAGAAGTAAACAGAGTCCACAGTGAAGAAAGGAGGGTTACTAGCGCGGTACCACAGGGTTCAGTACTGGAACTGGTCCTTTTCAATGTCTTTATAAGTGACATTGCAGAGGAACTGGAAAGAAAAGTATGTCTCTTTGCAGACAACACAAAAATCTGCAACAGGGTTCATACACAAGATGGAATGGAAAGGATGAGAAGGGACTTGGCAAGGTTGGAGGAATGGTCAAATGTATGGCAGCTTAGATTCAATGCAAAGAAGTGCAAAGTAATGCACCTGGGAAACAAAAACCCAGGGGAAGAGTACTCAGTGGGGGTTGAGATACTGACAACAATAAAAATGGAAAGGGATCTTGGGGTAATTATATCAGATGATCTAAAGGTGGGCAAGCAATGTGAGAAGGCAGTAAGGAAGGTTGGGGGATACTGGGATGCATAGGGAGAAGCATCAACAGTAGAAAATAAAAAGTTGTTATCCACCTGTACAGACAGTTGGTGAGACCCCATCTGGAGTACTATGTGCAGTTCTGGAGGCCCAATCTACACAAAGACATAGACAGAGTGGAGGCTGTCCAGAGGAGGGCAACCAAAATGGTGCAGGGTCTGCACCAGAAGACATATGAAGAGAGAGACTAAAGGAGGTTAATATGTATACCCTTGAGGAAAAAAGGAAGAGGAGGGACATGATAGAAACTTTCAAGTACCTCAAGGGAATCAACAAAGTCCAGGAAGGTAGTATATTTTAGAAAAAGAGATGTGCAAGAACAAGGGGCACAATTTGAAGATAGAGGGGGATGGATCAGAGGTAATGTGAGGAAGTATTTTTTTACAGAGAGGATTGTGGATGCATGGAACAGCCTTTCTGAAGAGGTTGAGGAGTAAAGAACAATGGGGGAATTCAAGAATGTATGGGACAGACATAAAGCAGTCCTAGTTGGAGGTAGGAGGAAGTAGACTGCTGGTTAACTAGGATCTGCAGCTTATCTATTAGGTAGGAAAATGGGCAGATTAGGTGGGCCAAGTGGTCCTTATCTGCCATCAAAATCTATGTTTCTATGTTAATCACTGTCACCATAACTAAATGTATTCCCCATGTGTCTAGTGTCAAACCTCACTTTCCCAATAACTGACCCCATAATAAAATGTATTCTCCCGTGTCTAGTGCCATCCTCCACTCTTCCAATTTCTGTCCATGTAAAAAAATGTAGTCCCAGGTGTCTAGTGTCAGCCCCTCACCTTTTCAATTACTGTACCCATAATAAAATGTATTCACTGTAGTCTAGTGTCACCCCCCCAAAATCCTTCCAATAGCTGTCCCCAAAATAAAATGTATTCTCTGGTGTCAAGTGTCAAGTGTCAGCCCCACCCTTACAATTGCTGTCTGTGTAATAAAATGTATTCACTTGTGTCAAGCATCAGCCCCACCCTTACAATCGCTGTTCATCTAATAAAATGTATTCACTGGTGTCTGGTGTCAGCCCCACAACTTCCAGTCACTATCCTCATAATAAAATGTATTCCCTGGTGGCTAGTGTCACCCCCAACCTTCCAATTGCTGTCCAAGTAATAAAATGTATTCCCTTGGGTCTAGTATCTCCCCCACCCTTCCGATTATTGTCCCTATAATAAAATGTATACCCTGGTGTCTAGTATCTCCTCCACCCTTCCAATTGCTTTCCACATAATAAAATGTACACCCTGGTGTCTGCTGTGAACCCCACTCTAATAATCACTGGAACCATAAGAAAATGTATTCCTTGGTGTCTAGTGTCAGCCCCCACCCTTCCAATCACTATCCCCTTAATAAAATGTATTCCCTGGTGTCTATTGTCAGCCACACTCTTCCAATCACTGTCCCCATAATTAAATGTGTTTTGTGGTGTCTAGTGTCACCCAACATGCTTCTAATCATTGTCCACATAATTAAATGTATTTCCTGGTGTCTAATGTCACACCTCATCCTTCCAATCACTCTCCCCATAATAAAATGTATTCCGTGGTGCTAGTGCCATCTTCCACTCTTCCAATCGCTGTCCATGTAAAAAAATGTATTCTCTCATATCTAGTGTCAGCCCCTCACAATTCCAATTGCTGTCCCTGTAATTGAATGGATTTACTGGAGTCTAGTGTCACCCCCTCAAAAAAAAACTCTGTCAATTGCTATCCCCAAAATAAAATGTATTCCCTAGTGTCAAGTGTCAGCCCCACCCTTCAAATCACTGTCCCCGTAATTAAATGTTTTCCATGGTACGTAGTGTCATCATCCACCCTTCCAGTCACTGCTCCTATAATAAAATGTATTCCCAGGTGTCTAGAATCAGCCTTTCACCTTTCTAATTGCTGTCCCCTTAAAAAATATATTCACTGTAGTCCAGTACTCCCTCACCCTTCAAATCGCTGACCATGAAATAAGATCAATTCCCTGGTGTCTAGTGTCAGTCGCTCACCCTTTCAATCACTGTCCCTGTTGCAGAATGGATTCCCTGATGTCTAGTGTCACCCCAAACCCTTCTAATTGCTGTTCCCAAAATAAAATGTATTCCTTGGTGTCAAGGGTCAGCCCCACCCTTCTAATCGTTGTCCATGTAATAAAATGTATTCACTGGTGTCTAGTGTCAGCCCCATCCCATCCAGTCACTTTCCAAATAAAAAAAATGTATTCCCTGGTGGCTAGTATCATCTTCAACCTTCCAATTGCTGTCCATGAAATAAAATGTATTCCCTGCAAGGGTGTAGACAGGCATACTCATTGTACACATTTGTGTACAGTTTTGTTGAGTGCCTGTCACAAACCATAAGCCACTCTGTTAATATTATCATTCTAATCTGTAGTAGTTAGGTTAGTGTAGACCACTGAGGAGTGTCCAATACATGTATAACCTCCTTAGAGAGTAGATGAGTCATCTGACAACAATCTGACTTGTTTGGAAGGGGGTGCCATTTGGAAAGGATGTGTACATTTTTAATGGGGGGGAATAACTGTTGGAGACTGTGTACAAAATGGAAATTTCTGGCTACAACTCCTGATTCCCTGGTGTCTAGTATTTGCCCCACTCGTCCGATCACTGTCTCCATATTAAAATGTATTCCCTTGTTTCTAGTGCTGTACCCCAGCCTTCCAACCACTGTACACATAATTATTTGGATTCCATGGTGTCTAATGTCACATGACACTTCCAATCACTGTCCCCATAATAAACTGTATTTCCTGGTGTCTAGAGTCATCCCCCACCCTTCCAGTCACTGCCCCCATAATAAAATGTATTCACTGGTGTCCAGTGTCAGCACCTACCCTTCCAATCACTGTCCCCATGATAACATGTATTCCTTGATGTGTAGTGCCAGCACCCATCCTTCCAATCTCTGTCACCATAATAAAATATATTCACCGGTAACTACTGTCCACCTCGCTCTTCCAATCATGGTCCACATAAAAAATGTTTTCCCTGGTATCTAGTGTCAGACCCTACCCTTCCAATTGCTGTACACTTAATAAAATGCATTTCCTGGTTTCTAGTGTCACCCCCACCCATCCAGTCCCTATCCCCATAACAAAATGTATTCCATGGTGTCTAGTGTCACCCCCCACCCTTCCAGTTGCTGTCCATGTAATAAAATGCAATCCTTGGTGTCTAGTGCCAGAACCTCACCCATCCAGTCACTGTCACCATAACTAAATGTATTCCCTGGTCTCTAGTGTCAAACCTCACAGACATCTCCAATCACTGTCTCCATAACAACATGTATTCCCTGGTGTCTAGTGCCACCCTCCACTCTTCCAATTGCTATCTATGTAAAAAAATGTATTCCCTGGTGTCTAGTGTCAGCCCCTTATCTTTCTGATTCTGGTCCTCATAATAAAATGTATTCACTGTAGTCTAGTGCCCCCCCTTCCAATTGCTGACCCTCCAATAAGATTAATTTCCTGGTGTCTAGTGTCAGTCCCCCCAAAACCCTTCCAGTCACTGTTCCTTTAATAAAATGTATTCCCAGATGTCTAGAATCAGCCCCTCACCTTTCCAATTGCTGTCCCCATAAAAAATATATATGCACTGTAGTCTAGTGCCCCCACCCTTCAAATCACTGACAATGAGATTAGATGAATTTCCTGGTGTCTAGTGTCAGTCCCTCACCATTCCATTTGCTGTCCCTGTTACAGAATGGATTCCCTGGTGTCTAGTGTCACCCCCTCAAAACCCATCCAATTACTGTCCCCAAAATAAAATGCATTCCTTGGTGCCAAGTGTCAGCCACACCCTTTCAATCACTGTCCATCTAATAAAATATATTCCTTAGTGCCAAGTGTCAGCCCCAACCTTCCTCTCACTGTCTATGTAATAAAATGTATTCACTGGTGTCAAGTGTCGGCTCCACCCTTCCAATCACTGTCCATGTAATAACATGTATTTACTGGTGTCTAATGTCAGCCCCACAACCTCCAGTCACTATCTCCATAATAAAATGTATTCCCCGGTGTCTAGTATCTCCCCCACCCTTCCAATCACTGTCCCCCAAATAAAATATATTCCTTAGTGTCTCGTACCTCTCCCACCCTTCTAATCGCTGTCTCCAAAATAAAATACATTCCCTGGTATCTAGTATCTCCCCCAACCTTCCAATCACTGTCCCCCAAATAAAATATATTCCTTAGTGTCTCGTACCTCTCCCACCCTTCTAATCGCTGTCTCCAAAATAAAATACATTCCCTGGTATCTAGTATCTCCCCCATCCTTCTAATCACTGTCCCCAAAATAAAATGTATTCCCTGTTGTCTAGGGGCAAATGTATTCCCTGGTGTTGCAAGGAGGTCTAAACCTCACTCTCAGGTTCTTGGCGATATTGGGAATGTAAGAAATCACAGACAAGTTGCATAAGAGTAATAAATGTGTTTATTACTACCAAAAAGGATAAATCACAGTTGCTCTAAGCAGTTCTTACCAATGTGAACTAGGAGTCAATGCTAAGCACTCCCTATACCTCAAGGTTTCTTCATGTCTCTTGGGGGTCTCCGAGGTATAAGACTCAATGTCTCACATTATATACCTATGATAATTACTATGGTTACTGCAAGATAGAAACATTTCTAGTTACAGAGATGAGCAATATTGGCTAAATCGGAGGTGGTTCCATGGTCCAAGATAACATTATACAATTCTGAAGTAGTCATCACTTTGTAAGCCAAAAGAGTACAGTTCTTACATGAATCAGTGTAATGGTACAAATCACCAAAAGGTGGCAATGCCGATGTATATTATAATCATTCTAAGGACACAGATGTCCTAACATCTTATAAGTGAGAAATACATAGAAAATATATAAGTATTAGAAAGCAAAGTGTATAACAATAATATGCATACATATCCTGACATCTACTCTTGTATGGTAGATGCCCTTAGCCCTATATGTTAGTATAACATATACCTAAGTACTAGCTGACTATGGTGTACCTCTGAGGGTACCAATAAGGGTGCAGGGACCTTGTGTAACATTCCCCCCTTGTTGCCTCTCTGGGCAACATAGGCAAAATTAGGGAAAGGCTAGGGAGCAAGTGTCATTTACAAACCCGATGCATGAGCTTTGTAAAGGAACTCCAGCTGCTCATGGTGTTGGTGCAGAGTGTACCATAGGCAGTATAGCAAAATAACCATAAAAAAGATAAAAAATGCTTGTATAACAAAACCTTTAAAAGTAATTTCAAGTCAAGTGTTAGTTAACGCATTATTCATATCACCATCATTAATCAATGAAAGGATGGTTTCATTAACTTGGGTCATATTATCGCTGATGTGGATGAGGTGGGTGTCTTTTCTCTCTAAAAGTGATTTTCATGTAAGTGAAAGTAGATCTATGTGTACATTAAAATATGGTAAATATTGAGATAGTGTAAGCAGATATTTGGGATCACCATTAATGATGTCTGCATCCATTAGGGGGACAGGGGTATCAACAGTATGTCCAATGACAGACTTTTGGTGGGGAACAAAACAGAAATTAGGGTTATCAATAAAGCAAGTTTTAGAACCATAAACATAATGTTTCATATTAGTCACAAAGCAAAACTCTCCATCAGAATTATACTGCATCTAAACAGTGGGCAAGTGCCACTTTTGCAACCGTACTGGGCAGGTGTAGCTGGTCATGGATATCCGTGTTATCAGGCGAAAAACTTCCTCTCGATAAGATTGATAAAGCTTGTCTGAAGTCAATGATGAGTCCAAAGAACCTGTGCCATTTGTGCTGATGTCATCATCCATGGAAAAGGACCAACTGATACTGTCAGGAGAATAACCACATACAGGTTTAATAACATTAAATACATCACATCGACACAGATAAATATAGCCCTTCTTAATGCAGCAGTCTGTATGAGGGGTGATCCAGGCATCCAGGAATGGATGGAAGACCAGTAGAGGAGGCAAGTCCAGGCATTCTCTGTAGATGTCGTCATCAAGATACCCAATGGAATCTACAGATGCCAGTTTGTTGAACAAAGCTGTAGTGGGATCAAAACATGGTAAAGAGACAGTGAATGAAACAAACATTGTGTCTTTGATAGAACATTTCTTAGTAGTAAACAAGGACCAGTATTAGGGTGTCTGGTCACAAACCCCAAGTTCCTAGCTGTAGAAAGGGGAATTGTTAAAGTTTGTAGCATACACATGGCAATACAGTCAGGGGTTTTACAATGTAGACAATACCATTTGGAAATACATCTATCATGTATTATGTCATGGATTCTTCCAGATTCTAGATCACGGAAGAGACTGTTGATGGTAGTGATAATGTATGAACCATAAGCTGAGCGTAAAATCTCATGTGCAATGTATTGTTTATCTGCTTCTTTGTTATTCTGTTATATAAGTGCACTGATTTTCTCTTTAGAGTCAGTAAATGCCTTAGCAATGTTGTGCATATTGTATACAGTGTATCTTTCTTCCTGACTAAGGCCATCCACACCATGCAGTAATGGGGGTAGGATATTATTTACCAAACCAGTCTGGAATTTTGCTGCATGAGATTTGATAGCAGCAATGTCTGCTTTGTTCCAGATAGACATAGCTGTACCAAAGAGACCTGTGACAGTGCCTGTTGCACCAGTGACATCAGAACTGTCAACCTCACCTGTATTACGTTTATGAATTTGATCATCAGGATAGGGTTTTCTCCTGAAGTTGCCTCTATGCTCGGTGGTATGTACCCCAGCAATAGGGTCTTGAGTACAAATCTGAAAAGCTGCTAAACTGTCAAGCAATAAAGTACTGTAAAATGCTGAAGTGTTAGTAGTATGACACATACCAAATTCTTTCATATTCCAGTAAGTCAGGTTAAAAAAAACAGCTATATACATAAATTGTAAGTTGTTAATAAGTGTACCAGGTAAAGCAGTGGATGTAAGGCCACTACGTGGACCAGGGGCGTGCTTTGGACAAACCAAAAGCTGTTTGTCAGTGGGTGGTAACACAAAAAGATACATGGCAGCTGTGGTCATATTGTGTACAGCACAACATTTTCTAGCAGAATCCTTAGACAAAGAATTACAATATGAGGGATCAATTGAAGCAATAATATTGTATAAATCAGAATGTCTAAGAGCAGTTTGTAGCAAGGAAAGAGAATCATTAGGGGATAATTTAGCATTGGGCCAACCCTGAAAAGTTCCCTTGGAGATTTTGGCCATAGGGAGAATTTGTTCTGGTGTAACCCTCTTGCAAATTGGGGTTCCTAAGAGCTTCCCCGGAGCTTGCCTAGCTGCCCCCTGCCAGGTTGGTGTCCTGCACTGCAGCAGCTTCACTGTGATTGCCAGGAGTGCTATCAAAGCCTCCGTGCCTGTCTTTAAGGGCTGCCTAATTCACAGTCATGATTAGTCTGGGAAGGGGTTGAGTATGGCCATACTCAAGTCCTGCCTGGGCTGCCGGATAATCGCTCCATTTCTACCTTTGCTGAATTGTGCAGAAGGAGCTCCTTTGAAAGGTGTCGCTGCTGCTGGGAATAATTTGGGGGTAATAACTGATAACGTAGCTGTTCTAACCTGTTTTCTTTGCAGCAAGGACTGTTCTGATGCTCCCCTCCATTTTGGTCACGGACTGGCGATTTGGACCAATCAGTACCTCGGGATTTGGGAGAGCTGTCTGATCAATAGAGTAACTGCTTATAAGTCGGAGAAGGCATTATGGGCTATGGTGCTTTTTCGCACCACTGAGGGGCAGAAGATTAATGGACTGACAGGTGTGCCAGCCAATAGAAATGGGTAGCGCCCAAATTGTAATGAGAGCCCCATGCTGAGAAGAGGCAGATGCATTGTGGCTGGTGAGAAGAGAGTGCTTCTACGCCAGTGGAGTGTTCACCTGGGAAACACGTAAAGGCCTGTATCAGCTGTTTGTCTGCTGTTGAGTGAGTCGGATTAAATCCACTGTGTGCGGTCAGAGGAGGCTGGTGCCAGCTCAGCTACCCACCAGGAGTGACCTGTTGGAGGATTGGAGAATCTTCTGAATTGTGCTCGGTCCTCGGGAAAGCTGAAACTGCTGTTGCAGCCCCCTAGCCAGCTGAGAGTTCATGTTAGCCTCAGAGGCTGCAGCCTGGTGTGGTACCCCTCTGGAGTTGCCATATAAATGTGTGAGGAGGCTGGTGAAACTCAGGCTTAGCCCTGCCAGTGGTGCAGAAATGGTTGCTTGCTGGAGTCATGAGTACTGAACCAGGGTGGCTCCCTGCTAAGCTGCAACAGTGGTCTCAGGTTGTTTTGTTCTACTGCTGGCTGCCTAGCTAAATCTCTTTTCCATCCTGACTTTTATCAGTATTGTAAAGGCTATCTGTGTCAGGGCCCCAACCAGCTGCCACAGTGGACTAGCCATTAGGGCTTGGGTAGCCAGGGGCAGGAAATATTAGGGTTAGGCCTGTGCACAGAGCCCTAGGTAGATAAGTATAGTGATAAGCCAATCAACTTGATTCCCCCCTGTCCTTGTTACTCCCCCCTTAAATAAATCAGATTGTTTGTTTCACAACTACACCCTGGCTAGTTTGTGCATTTATGGTGAATTACTGCATAGTGACTGCGATATAACTGTACCTTACTTTACAGGGGGTCCCCGGGGTGAGCTGAGAGATACCAGCCTGGGGGCAAGTGTACTGGGGGAAAGTATTGCTGGTACCTCGTGTGAGCCATTAGTGGGATGAAAGGGGGGTTGCAGTAACCCAGAGGGCTGTGACTGAGGCAATCTCAACAGTATTAAAACCGACCCCTGGGTGGAGGCACCCGCCAACGGATCTGGGCCCCTTACCCTGTCTCTGTGAAGGCAGGCAGGGTTTGTAGCCCTAAGGGTAGTGCCCCCTGGGGGTTACACTTGTGATGTGGTTTGCCACTCAATTTGTAGGGTAGATTTATCAGGAGGAACAACCGAGGCAGAGAGGTAAGCATCAGAACCTTCCTGCACAGTAACCAAACTATCGGGTATTTTGATGTAAACTCCCTCTGGGGCAGATGGTGGAGGATCAAGGCGAGGAAGAAGGTTCGGTACCGTGCCTTGGATGCAAGAGATAACTCCTGAGATGAGGAGAAAATGGAACAAGACAGCCATCTTGTCAGTATATCTGTGTAACCCCCTTGTTACCTGGGGTTACTAGAATCCCAGTAAGACCTAGTGGTAGGCAGGGAAGGCAGCTTGTGAAACTCCAGTTAAATGGGTTTCACAATGTCTCACTCTGTTCTTAGTGTCAGCTGAGACTGAGGGATGACATCACCAATAGAACTATCGCAGCTGCATGAGCCACATTGGAATCTGCAGCAAGGGAGTTGGTTAGAACGTTGGGAAGTTTTGAGGTCAGTGTGAGTCAGTGAAGTGTTAAGTTGGGAGCTTGCTGAGAAAGCAGCTCAGTGAAGGCTCTAGGAGCCTCAGCCCTGACAGAGGGCTATTTTTAAGTAAAAGGGTGTGTCTCTACCTTCAAGAGAGACACAGAAGATAATTGAAGTGGTGGAGCCCACTGTTTTCAGGTCTCAGTGCCCCTCCCTTTGGAGGGGTAGGAAAGGGTTCCCTGCAGATTCCTGGGGCAACCCCCTAGTTCTGCTTGTGAATGAAAAGCTGCCTGTGTGTTCCAGAGTTTATTTGGGAGAACAAGAAGATTTGATGTGAGTCACCTGTGCAGCACCTACAATGTGAGGTGAGTGTCTGCTCTTGCTAAAAGGCCTATGTTTTCACCTTGGGACTTGTGTGACAATGTGGGGATTGAACTACTAAATATTGGGAAGCCTAGAGTAATGGGCTAAGCAAAGTAAAAAGTAGGTTCAAGTCCAGAGCTTGTTAGGATGCAAATGATATGTAGAGGAGATGTGACAGACGTCTACCCAGAATCTACATTAGAAAGTTCAGTAAAGGAATTGTTCAGTTTCCAGAGAAATGGCCGGGCATGGGCTGTGGGAGCTGGAGGTGGGTGGCCCCCCATCTTTAGTGACCAGGTCCACCTCTAAGGATTTCTTCTGTGGATTTCTACTTTACCTCAGGCACTTGGCCAGTGATGAGGGGAAGTACCCAGATGTGGGATTGTAAGGAAAATTCTCTACGAGTCAAAGACTTTAGTGTGGTTTGGGGAGCCACAACAGAATAATTGGTTCATTCCTCAAATGGACCGTGGATCAAGTGGCCGGCTGGGGAGCCAGGCCAGTGGGGAAAACCCAAGTAGTGTACAAGTCTGGCTGAGTGCCTGGTGGGTTTAGAGCCTGAGGGCTGGAAATGGTGATAAAGTGTTCTGTTGTCTCTAATCTGCATTACCAGGAAATGTAGCCACATGGGGGTCCATCTATGCTTTGTTTGTTCAGATTGGATTTGAATAAAAGCCACACTGAAGAATCCCATTCCTGGTTCTGGACATTACAGTTATTGCTTCCTGTGTTTGGATTTACTTGGGTACCCCTGTGCAGGGAGCCAAACCTAGGTCCCCTGTGCCTAGTAACCTCATCCTCCCCAAACCCAGTCTCCACCAGGTACTGCTTCAGCTTCAACAGCAAGCCACCTGTTGTTTTGCTAAAAAGGCAGGGGTGAGGGGTTACATCTGAAAGGGAAAATCAAACATTTTTAGGTTAGTACTATTCCACTCAATGGGGTGAGGAAAAGTAATTATACTCCTTTATACAGTTTCAGCTAGTTTGCATGTAACCATTTGTTAGTTTATTGTTGTGCAACAGTCTAACTTGATAGACTACGGGATTGAGCTTGTTGACAATGGTGTAAGGGCCTTCCCACTTATTGGAGAAGGAGAGTGTGTGGGATGTACAGATCTGAGAACCATTACCTCATCTCCGACTTGCCAATCCACTTCTTGTGCATGTTTGTTAAATTGTATTTTGGACTGTTTCTGGGCCTTGCCCATGCAGTTGGCAGCATACAAGTGTGTGCGTATGAGGTCTTGTCTGAGTTTTTCCACATATTAGTCTACAGACACACTGTCTGCTGTGGGGGTCTGCAGGTCAAACAACAGGTGTTCAAGTAATCTCATTTGACTTCAAGTCATCACCTCAAAGGGTGTCAGCTGGGTGGTGGCTGAGGGTATACCCCTTATTGCCATAAGGAGTAATGGCAATATGGAATCCCAGGTCTTGGGATTGTCCTCAGTGAATTTGGAAAGCAATTGCTTAATCCATCTGTTGGCTCTCTACTTGATCTAAAGATTGTGGGTGGTAAGGTATGTGGAACTTCTGCTGAACTCTGGGGAGTTCAAGGGATTCTTTCATCAACTCACCTGTAAAACTGGTTCCTTTGTCTGAATCTACCTTGAGAGGTAGGCCCCATCTGGAGAAAATTTGTTCCACCAGGATTTTGGCAGTGGTTTTAGCTGTACATGTCTTAGTGGGGAAAGCTTCAACCCACTTAGAGAAGAGATCAGTTACCACAAGAGCATACTAGTTTCTGCTGGTATTGGTCAAGGAGCCAATAAAATCAATCTGTATGGCATGCCAAGGGCCAGAATGTCTTTGTGGTGGAAGTTTGACATTTCACTTGGTGGGAATGGGATTATTTTGAGCACAAATGAGGCAGTTGTCTATGTACTGTTTGACATCTTTGGTGATACCAGGCCACCAGGCGGTGGTCTTAAGCTGGTGGAGGGTATTTTCCACTGCCTGGTGTCCACCACTGGGGGTGTCATGCATTTGGTACAAAAATGCAGACCTAAGGTGTCTGAGGACCACCCACAACTTGGCGGTGGTGTCATCTGGTTGATACCAGATGAGCTTGTTATCTGTGAACAAGCATAACTTACCTTCATGCCTTTGGTAGGGATTGTGTGTGGGAAGTTTTTCTCCAGTGCTCTTGTCAAGGAATCTGAACACTTATTTGAGTTCAGTGTCAGTATGTTGGGCTGCTGAAAGGTCCAAGGGGGGAAAAGGTTCAGGTTTCTTTCTGACTGCTGCAATGAGTACAGCTGCATTGGTCTCTGGATGATCCATCATCCAGGCATCCCTTCCTCGGGTCCCTTCCTTGGCAAGAGTGTCTGCTGTATCATTGAAGGCATGGTACGGGTCATGTATGGAGTGAGCCTTGACTTTGTATACTTACAGTTTGTGTGCAAACCTTTGTGCCAGTGAGTGTATGTATATTACCAGTTATTTGTGTTTCACTGGGCTGCCATCAGAAGAGAGGGAGGAGTTCTTCTGCCAGAAAGGAAGGAATTCTGTAAAAGAACAACAAACCCAATTAGAGTCTGTGAATATGATGGTATCTTTGGTCCCATGCAGGATGAACTCGAGGGCACAGGCTACCGCTGCCATCTCGGCATACTGTGAGGATGCCACACTGCAATGCTTAGAAATTTTGACAGTGTTACCATAAGGGTAGATGACTAGAATGCCCATCCTTTCTATTTGTTCTCCTTGGTAGTAGGAAGCTGAACCATCTGTAAAAATATGACACAATTAGGTGTTTTCTAGCAATTGTGGCATGGCAGGGAGGAAAGGACCTGGATCTGGTAGATCAGGTGGCTGAAGTGTATAGTCATGGGGCTCTCCTTGAAAAAGGAGTCCATGTGCCAGCATGGATGGCATTTTGGTTGGGTGTACCTGTATGTCTCTATCCTGGAGAGGAAGTCACCAGTGTGTCAGCCTGGTATTAAAGACTGACCCATCCTTCACTCTGTCTGATAGCAGAAAGGAAGTTGGGGTGTGGTTAGTGTTGGTTATCAGTGGAGAGTACCCGATGATATACTGAAAGTGCTTGACAGCCCAGTAGATGGCCAGAAGGTTCCTTTCACAAATGCTGTACTTCTGTTCCACTGGTGTCAAAGAGCTACAATGCATATGCAAGGAGTCTCAAGGTGCCATGGACCTTCTGGGCCAACACAGCTGACATAGCAATGTCAGAGGTGGCACACTCTATATGGAATGGCAGTGCTAGATTGAGGTTGACCAGAGCTGGAGCTGAGGGCAAGGCCTGTTTCAGTGACATCACAGCCTGGGTCTGTAGAGGGCCCCAAGTCCAGGGAATGTTCTTTTTCAGTAACTCTTACAGAGCAGCAGCCTTCTCAGCAAACTCACAAATAAAATCTCTAGAATAGTTCACCATGCCTAGAACCTTTTAAAAGTTGCCACACTGGTGGGTAAGGGCAAACCTTGCAATCCTTGTATCTTCTTCCAGGTAGGGATGAGGCCTTGGTCAGTTATTCTCAGGCCCAGAAAGAGTACCTCTTTCTGACATAGTTGTGCTTTTGCTGGGTTAAATTTGAGGCCTGCTCTCTGGATGAGAGTCAATAGTTCATACAAGAGATCTAAGTGTTGTTCCTGTGTGGCTATTGTAAACAACAGGTCATCCACATACTGCAAGAGACAATGGGGAGTAGAGAAACCCTCAAGGGTGTCCATCATGTGTAGATGGAACAGGGATGGGCTGTTCTGGAATCCCTGTGGTAAGCAGGTCCACGTATACAGTCTACCTTCAAAGGGGAAGGCAAACTTATATCGACTCTTAAGGGCCTATGGCAGTGACCAGAAACCATTGGAGATGTCCAGGGCACTGAACCATTTTTGGTCAGGGGTCAGGAGTCATAGCACATCTGGTGCTGAGGCCACAATTGGGGCTCAACTGAGGGTGACCTGGTTCAGTTTCCTGTAGTCAATAATAAGTCTCCAGGCACCTGTGGGCTTTTTCATGGGCCACACTGGGGAGTTGGCAGTGGAGACACATGTCCTGATTACACCTTGGTTGAGGAGAGATTTTATAGTTTCCCTAAGAGAAGGCAAGGCCTCAGATGGGAAAGGGTATTGCCTTTGCCTCTCATGTGCTGTTCCTGGCACTTCGATGACAGTGTGCATTCTGCCACAGTCATGTTTGTTTGTAGCAAACACTTCCAAATGTGTTTGTAGAATGGGGAGTAGCTTTGGTAAAAGCTCATGGTTCTTGAACAAATCTATGACGTCATACTCTTTATTGTTGGCAGATATTGTTGCCACTGTGTGTGAATCAGTTATCAAGATAGTATGATATTGGCCCTGAATCTGGATCAATAGCATGTTAGCCAGATCCACCACACAGCCATGTGGTGCAAGGAAATCAGTTCCAATGATACCAGGATGATCATGCAATACCATCAGTTGAAAGGTGTTTGAGGCCTTCAAATGGCCTAGCTCTACAGGTAGTGGTAGAGTACGGTATGAAGGCAACCTAGTGCCATCTACTCCTGACATGTTAGTCCTCCATCCAGTGGACCAAGAAGATGTCTCTGGGTGTTCATCATGTAATACAGACACAGCCACGCCAGTATCTAATAACATGGTGAGTAGGTGGCCCTTGACCTCGGCCTCAGTGAAGGGCCTTCCATATGTATCCAAGACCAGCTTGTTTACAATCTGGACTAGAGCCTGTAATTGTCAATCTGTAATGGAGGAAGCAACAACAGAAAAGGGTAGCCCACAGGCACTACACACCCTGGGTGTACCACATAAGAACCTTTTACCTGGATCTCAGTGAGGAACACTGCCTGGCCCGATACTGCCTGTTGAAGACAGTCATGTCTACACTCAGCAATGTCCTGAGGCTGCAGCTGACAAGCCGGACTCAGAGAAGTAACCCCATAGAGGTTAAGGTGAAGATCAGTGCAGTGATATGGTTCCTAGCCACTGGAACCTTCCAAACACCAACAGGAGATATGCTAGGCATCTGCCAGTGTTCTGTATCAAAATGAAATGACATAATGGGACATAGCTCACTGCATGCAATGTACAAGTTGGCCAGCACAGCGGCATGGTGTGTCCACCATGGCTCACTGTGATGTGCCTCTGGTGGCCGCATGCAATACCGGTACCATAGCACAGGTACTGCATGGCATGCATGGCACAAGCACATGCGGTTATGCACACTACACCTGTGCAAATACCACTTATGGTGTACTGGCATCCATCGGTTCCGCCTAGTGTAGGGTCCCCTGTCTATGTCATGGAAGTAGTATCCGGCATCTGTACCATGCCCTGTGACATGTTGCTCACTGCCTGTTCCACCCCCTGGGTGTGACATTGAATGTTGGTTGTTGCTGCATGACAGTGTCCTGCACTGGCATTTGGATCTCTGCTGGGGTAAGTTGATATGGCACTGTGTGTTCTAGCATGTGTACATTGTCCTGTGTGCCCATATCCATTGCAATGGGAACTGGCATGCATGCTGCAACTGTCCCATATGTGTCATCCAACAGTGTCATGTCTGGGACCTGCATGGGAACCTGCATGCCTGCAGGTGGGACTGTGTATACTTGCATGTTGTACATAGGTATACTGTTTACCGGTGTGGCCTGTCCATGCGGTCTGCTGTGCAGGTTTGTGCTGCTGCAGGCTGCATGGATGAACATAGCTGCCATGGGCGGTGGCTGTTGCAGACATCTGTCTATGCGGCCTGCATTGGCTGAATGTGCGTATGCACGTGCGCATGTTGCTGTGCACCATGGACTGGATGTGTACCACCGATGTAGTGGCACACATTGCCTCTGCTGCTGTGTGCTCCCCTGTGGCCAGCAGATCCCATCGTGACAGGGATGGTATATGTGTGGTACTGGGCATCCCTGTATCACTGGTCACTGTGTATGCCATGGTCTTGGCTGCAGCATGGTCCATGTGCACCACTGGTATAGGTGTTGGCCTGCATGCCTGTTGACATGTCCATCCTACTGTGTGCCTGCCTGCCATGCATCACCCAGGCTATGTCCTGTAGGGCACTGGCCATTGTTGTGGCCTGTGTCTGTGCCCACTGCAACTCTACCAGTTCCCATTGCTGATCAGTGCTGTGCTCCATCATTGATGCCATGTACTCCAGTGAAGATGCCTGCTGCTGACTACAGACAATACACCATTCATCATGGTGAGTACTTCCATTTAGTACTCCCGTGTACTCGGGTTGGCCAATACTATGATGTCCTGCATGGCACCAACACCCTCCATGATGGTTGCCAGGTCTTTGTCTGCGATTGAGGACTCCACCTGTATGACATCCTGGCAGTACAGCCCGAGGTCATGGTCCAGTAATGGTGATGTTCATTCTGTTCCATTTGGTAGCCACAGTGTCACCACATGTTGCATGACCCTGCACATCATCCGTAGCTCACTGAATCAGTGCTGTTGTTGTTCATCTCGGTGTTGCTGTGCATATTCTGTGCACTGCTGTTGTTCATCTTGATATTGCTGTGCATATTCTGTGCACTGCTGCTGTTGTTGTTCGACTCGGTGTTGCTGTGCATATTCTGTGCACTTCTGTTGCTGTTATTCAACTCGGTGTTGCTGTGCATATTCTGTGCACTTCTGTTGCTGTTATTTGGCTTGGTGTTGCTGTGCATATTCTGTGCACTGCTGTTGCTGTTCAGTTTGGTGTTGCTGTGCATATTTTGTGCACTGCTGTTGCTGTTGTTCGGCTCCGTGTTGCTGTGCATATTCTGTGCACTGCTGTTATTCAACTCGGTGTTGCTGTACTTATTCTGTGCACTGCTGTTGTTCAACTCGGTGTTGCTGTGCATATTCTGTGCACCGCATTGTTGTTCGACTTAGTGTTGCTGTGCATGTTCTGTGCACTGCTGCTGTTGTTGTTCGACTCGGTGTTGCTGTGCATACTCTGTGCACTTCTGTTGCTGTTATTCGACTCGGTGTTGCTGTGCATATTCTGTGCACTGCTGTTCAGCTCGGTGTTGCTGTACATATTCTGTGCACTGCTGTTGCTGTTCAGTTTGGTGTTGCTGTGCATATTCTGTGCACTGCTGCTGTTGTTGTTCGACTCGGTGTTGCTGTGCATATTCTGTGCACTGCTGTTGCTGTTGTTCAGATCGATGTTGCTGTGCATATTCTGTGCACTGCTGCTGTTGTTGTTCGACTCGGTGTTGCTGTGCATATTCTGTCACTTCTGTTGCTGTTATTCGGCTCGGTGTTGCTGTGCATATTCTGTGCACTGCTGTTCAGCTCGGTGTTGCTGTGCATATTCTGTGCACTGCTGTTGCTGTTCAGTTTGGTGTTGCTGTACATATTCTGTGCACTGCTGTTGCTGTTGTTCGGCTCAGTGTTGCTGTGCATATTTTGTGCACTGCTGTTGCTGTTGTTCGACTTCGTGTTGCTGTGCATATTCTGTGCACTGCTGTTGTTCAGCTCGGTGATGCTGTGCTTATTCTGTGCACTGCTGTTGTTCGACTCGGTGTTGCTGTGCATATTCTGTGCACTGCATTGTTGTTCGACTTAGTGTTGCTGTGCATATTCTGTGCACTGCTGTTGCTGTTGTTCGGCTCAGTGTTGCTGTGCATATTTTGTCCACTGCTGTTGCTGTTGTTCGGCTCCATGTTGCTGTGCATATTCTGTGCACTACTGTTGTTCAACTCGGTGTTGCTGTGCTTATTCTGTGCACCGCATTGTTGTTCGGCTTGGTGTTGCTGTGCATATTCTGTGCACCACATTGTTGTTCGGCTTGGTGTTGCTGTGCATATTCTGTGCACTGCTGTTGTTGTTCAGCTCAGTATTGCTGTGCATATTCTGTGCCCTGATTTTGTTGTTCAGCTCGGTGTTGCTGTGCATATTCTGTGCACTGCTGTTGTTGCTCGGCTCGGTGTTGCTGTGCATATTCATGGCACTGCTGTTATTCTTCGGCTCGGTGTTGCTTTGCAGATTCTGTGCACTGCTGTTGTTGTTTGGCTTGATGTTGCTGTGCATATTCTGTGTACTGCTGTTGTTGTTCTGCTCGGTGTTGCTGTGCACACTGGCCGTGGGTCTTGCCTCAGCATCCATGCATGTTGGCTCACTGTGTATACCTGTGTCCTCCTGCACACCATCCCCTGCCATCGAACACAGCATCAGTGTTGCTTTTGGCCGACACGTCATGTTGCTCCTGCCATTCCTGTTGCTGTTGGTGGTCTGTAGTGCATGTGCTGCTCCTGCTGCTGTTGTCCTCACCATGTCCGCTACTGCTGTCGCTGGTGCTACTGCTGTTGCTGTCCATGTTGCTGCCTTCTGCACGCTTATCTGTAGGAGGAGAGAGGGACAGCATTACATGTCTCTGTATTCACAGGTGCATGCGTTAGTGTCCCTGTGTATTGTGTCCTACATACCTGCCCATACATGTCTGAACAGTGCTTTTGTTTGCCACTGCCTTGTTCAGTCGTCCCATGTGCATTTGACCAGTGGCATGCTACATATGTATTTGGTTGTGTCCACAGTGGTGCCTGTGTCTGGCCTGCAGCCCATGGTCACACGCAGGCAGCACACTTCCGGCTATGTGTGTGTGGTTGTCACATGGATTGTCATGCAGTCGTGCAGCCCCGTGTTGTACATAGAGCCCCTTCACATGCATGTGGTTGTGGTGGCGTGGGCCATGATGCCCTCCATGTTGCGTGTCCACTGGTGTAGTGCACGTGACACCCATGCACACATATGTGATGTTGTGGCTGGTGGGGCCTCTTCCATGCTCCTCTTGTCTGTTACTGCACATGGCATCCCATCCCTGCACACCTTGCTCTGTATGCTGAAGACTACAGAGATCTCAGTTAGTGTACCACTCTATTGTGCATGGTCTCATGTGTGCTGCCACCTGCTGTTCAAGGCCCATCAAGGTCAGCAGCTCTGTTGGTCCTCCACCTGTGCCACTGCTACACTGCCTGTTGTGTGCCAGTTTCTCTTTTCTGCCATGCCTAACATCATTGTAGTGTTTCTGCAGCACCCATATGCTGCATCTCACTGGACCCATGGCTTTGACATGTGTGGCTACCAATTCCCACACCAGTCTCCACCTGTCCCACATGTCCTCGTCACCTCCCTGGGACAGCAGCAGTGTACATTGTTCCTCCACCTCCTCCACTAGTACCTGTATTTTGGTTCTAGTGATGTTCTGCTTCCTGCTGTTGGCCAGTGGTCGGCGGGACTGTGCCCATTTTCCTACATCCCCGGTGTTGCCCCTTCCACTCCTGCTCTGCTTTCTGCATCTCATGCACTGCTAGCAGCTGCAGGGCTTCTCCTGGCTTGCCCAGCTCCTCAGCCACCACCTGCCATCTGTGCCTCCCTTCTCCTAGCTTCCTCTTAGACTCACATGCTCCGTTCCTTCCCTGACCTGTGCTGTGTGTTTAGTCCTGCTGCCTACTGCATGGGCATCACACCCAGATCCATCTGGTACTGTCCTCCTGTGCCCTCTGTGGCCTGCACTCTGCGTGTGCCCTTTGGGCATGTGGCTGTGCTCTCCTTCTGACCAGCCCCACCATCTTGTTCTATGGCTGCAGCATCCTTTGCCCTCTGTGCCCTGCACTCTGTGGGACCACTTTCTGGGTTGGCACGCCTTTTCTATGTGGCAGCCATGGGGTCTGCTTCACTGTCCACATCCATGGCTGATGCATTGTCTACCCTCTGTCCCCTGTGCTCTGTGGTAACCCTACCCGGCACCACACATCTTCCTGCCTCGCTGTTGGGGGGTCGGACTCACTATCCCCAGCTGTGCCTGCACTGTCTTGTGTTCTCTGTCTACTGCTCTTGGTGTCTGCCATTCCATTTGCCCTGTGCCTTCTGTGTCTTCTACCCACTGCCTGAGCAGTACCACAATGTCCATGACTGGCACCATGCTCCTGTGTGGATAGTGCACTGTGGTCTGCTTTGACTGCATGTGCCCCGAGTCATCCTTGCCTGTCATGCACTGTCACGGGGTTGTTCCACATCTTCATCCCGCTATCGTCCTCCACTCTCCTTCTCCTGCCACCCTCTGTGGACCTGGGATCCTTCCCTCTCTTATTCTGGCCTTTTGCTGCATGGCTTCCACCCAGCTGTGATGTTCTTGGAGTCTGACTTCCTGGTTAACACAGCCAATGACCATCATAGCGCATGTGTCATTCTTATGGGGCGAGCTGCCAGCTGCATCCTTGCAAGGGACTTTGCTGCTTTTTTGCCGTTTCTTGGAAATTTTGGCACTGGTACATGGATGCAGCATTCCTTGATGATGGCATCACCTTTGCTGCATGCACCATCATTTCCAGCCTTGGTTGGAAAATCCTGCCCCTTGTATCATTTTTCCACACCGTTCATCACAGATACAATGCCTGTAGTAAAGATATCTGAATCCTTATGCTGATCTGCTTAATTAATACATTTTAAAATACTTCTCAGCCACATACAGCTGCACATCGCAATCAGTCACTGAAGTGCCCCAAAATACCTGCCTGTGCAATTTTCAGTTTGTATTGTGCTGCTGTTTTTCCCTTCACTTTGCATTAATATCACGTAACATCTTTTTCATTCTCTTAAGATGGGCATATTTTGATGTTTTGATGCAATTCAGTCCCACCTTAACTTCAAACACTATTCCATGAATAGAGTACCACTATAATTAGCTTACATTACAGTACTCAAAAATGCACATGCTCATTGTGGATGCAACATAGCAGATGGTGGATAAATGATGCTGCCTTTTGGTAAATACTGCTGATGTGTAGAGAACAATAGGGGAAAAATAAGTGGAGACAGAAAGAGAGAGAAACAAATACCAAACGATGCAAAATGTAACTCTGATCCTTATATTCAGAGATTCAGTATTACATAGCTGCATAATCCTCAAAGAAAACGTTGAAACACATAATATGTATGGTAATTTCAGCTTCCATTCCATATATATTTTTTAGATTTATCCTCAACATTCTTTGTTCCTGACACATTTGCATGCAAACATGATCTTTATAACACATAGTTCATTTGGCTCTATACCTTACTCCCCATTTCCCTTCTAAATCCTCTATTGAAACATTATAGTCTGTTGTCATGGGAGTAGCTGTGATGTCACAAGGAGACTCATCAGTTCAAGGGAGAAACCAACAGGAAAGCATTAACTCTTCAGAAGCAAATATCCTGTTTTCCTGCGGTTTATATCACTACACCATACTGGAGAAAAAGAATACAGCACTGATTAAGCAATAAAGCATGACAGGGGGTGTGTTATGGTGGGATAACAGCCCACGTCATGGTGGTTGAAGCACGAGGCCTAGCTGAGGGCTTCCACCACCTGAGGAGGGCTGTTAGCCCATCATAACACCCCTCTTAAGTGCCTTAATGCAATTTTGAAATTAGTCATTTTTAATAAATTGTTTACATTTTTAAACATAATACTTTCAGCTGGGCCATTGTGCTGGGATAACAGCCCAGCTGAAAGCAGTTCTCGGACAATCAGAATCCAGCATTCTTTATAACTGTTTCATAATGTGCAATACAGCCTGCCCTGTGTCTAACTATTACATGCTGTTACATTTCACCCGTACATGTCAGCTTGTCTTTATTGTGCTACTCAATAATGAAGTTGCAGAGACTGTAACAACAACTAAACAAACACAGAAGAAATGAATGGTGTTTGCTGCTAAAAATGGAATATGTTCACTGTGCCAAATTTAAACACAGAAAACATACACCCACAATAGTGTAAAACAATTAACACCATTACAAATATGTGGACAGAACCTAATACGGACATATAGACAGTGCATTGCTTCTGTTACATTTTCTGATTATATCTCTCACAAATATCAGAAAATTAATGTCTCCATCTATTACTAGACACATTTTTTATTTATTTATTTATTTAGCTTTTGTTGACCGGGTAAGTGCACTAGACAAATCCTGCCTATTTTCAGGCACGACCCGGGGGGAGGGGGATACAAGATGAATGCCAACTGACCTTGAACCAGATTAAGCTGTTGGTGGTATTTTTAGTGAATGAGGGAAATTTGGCCAGGACACCGGGGAAATTCCCCTACTCTTTTCGACAAGTGCCATGGGATCTTTAACATCCACCTGAACTACCACCAATCCAGGCAGATGGGACCTCGGTTTAACGTCTCATCCGAAAGACGGATTTTAATTTGCAACATTGCAAGTTTTATCCCTGCATTGTTCTACTGCATTACTGTACATAAGGATCTAGGGGTGTTGGTAACAGGGAGCGAGATCAGCTCTGCCCAATGCAGGAAAGCAGCAGCTAAGGTGAACAGGATGCTGGGCTGTATCACAAGGGGCTTCTCACCCAGGCATAGGGAGGTGATTCTGCCCCTCTACGGATCTTTGGTCAGGCTGCACGTGGAATACTGTGTGCAGTATTGGGGGTCATATCTTGAAGAGTGACATTAATTTCCTGGAGGGGTGCAATGGAGGGCAACAAAAATGTTGCAGGGGAAGGAAGGACATGCCTATGAAGACAGGTTGCAGGAGCTGAATATGCACACACTGGAGGAGAGGAGGGATGGAGGATATGATTGAAATGTTCAAATACTTGAGGGGAGTAAACAAACCCAGCACTGATGGGGTGTTTAAGCTGAAGAACAGTAGGGACACGGGGGACACAGGTTAAGATTGGAGGGTGGAAGATTCAAGAGGGAGATGAGGTGGCACTACTTCACCAAGAGGGTGGTGTCTACATGGAATTCTTTACCAGAGGGGGTGGTATCATGTAAGACAGCAAGAAGTTTTAAGAAGGAGTGGAACAAAGCAGAGGGAGGGTCTGGGTGCCAGGAGCTGAGTCAGTTATGGGAGCGACAGATAGGGGTTGGGGCAGCTGCAATCTAGGTGCAAGCTGCAAACTCAGGGAGACATTGATAGGCCAGAAGGTCTGTTTCTGTTTGCAGTTTCATATGTTCATATGTTCGCATAAACAGAGCCTGAAACATTGCTTCCATTCTGTATTTTGTACATTTGTTAACAATAAGATACATGTTAAAGGGGCTCTGTCAGCTTTGCCCTTGGTTTTCTTTCATTATGTTTGCTTGCACGCATGTGCAAGAAACACAGTGCCATCATCCAAGTTTTTCAGAGGTGTGTCGGCGTCTTCCAATTCAGTCAGTGTGTTTGCAGGCACGGTCGCAGTTCTCCAATCACTGCTTGAGCTGTCTATGACAGTAGTTGAAAATGCAGTGGCATACAGTTGAAAGAGGGAGCTACGCTTCAGTGAGCAGCGATAAGATATCACCTGCTCATCCATGCTCCCCCCTTAAACACACGCGCGCGCATGCTGTGTGCTCGCCCCCCCACGCACACACTGTATAGCCAACTGGGGTACCCAATCCCCCATTGGCTGTACTGTGCTTTTCCCCAAAAAGAGTTCCAGATACCATGCAGGGTGCCCACCCCAGCATGGCAACACATCCGTATGGGTGACGGGGTGCCCAATCCCCCATTGGCTCCAGACCCCCCAAACAGCCTTACAGCTGCCACGCTGGGAGACCACCCCAGAATGGCACAAGTCTGTATGGCTGACAGGGGTGCCCAATCCCCCATTGGCTATACTGCACTTCCCCCCAAACAGAGTTCCAGATGCCATGCTGGGTGCCCACCCAGCATGTCAATACATCTGTATGGGTGATGGGGTGCCAAAGCCCCCGTTGGCTCCAGCCCCCCAAACAGCCTTACAGCTGCCATGCTGGGAGCCCACCCCAGTGTGGCACAAGTCTGTATGGCTGACAGGGGTGCCCAATCCCCCATTGGCTATACTGCACTTCCCCCCAAACAGAGTTCCAGATGCCACGCTGGGTGCCCACCCAGCATGTCAACACATCTGTATGGGTGATGGGGTGCTGAAGCCCCCGTCAGCTCCAGCCCCCCAAACAGCCTTACAGCTGCCATGCTGGGAGCCCATCCCCAGCATGGCACAAGTCTGTATGGCTGATGGGGGTGCCCAATCCCCCCTTGGCTCTGGCCCACCAAACAGCCTTCTAGCTGCCACACTGGGAGCCCACCTCAGCATGGCAAATGTCCTGTGTCATCTTCCTGAAAATGTTCCTCATGCTCACCACCCTGCACCCACCCACCACTGCGCACCCTGCCTCCCTACTCCCCACCCCTTACTTACCTCCGGACTCCAGCCGATGATCTTTGGTAGACCGGGAACACATCTACACTCTTCAAAGCCGACCATGAACTGAGGAAATGCCAGTAAGCTGTATAATGGGATAGATAGGGTTTTTTCAACTTTGCTGCATATCTCCGGCACTTTTTGGAATTTTTACACCAAATTTTCAACATGGGGTTTTTCGGACCCCTTCTCATGAATGCTCTCACTGTCATGGCGTTAATCGGCAAAAAAGGGTGATTTCGCAGTCACTGCACAAAACCACCTTTCAGGACCAAGTAATGAAACAACACTGCCACTGTTCATAAGGTGGATTCTCAAAAAGCCTATGTTGAAAATTTGCTGGAAAAATTCCTAAAAATGACGGTTTTACGAGCGTGTGTTGTGCAGTTCCTATGCATGCTCATAAGTTCATGAATTTTCAATATTTTCACTCCAGATTTTCAACATTGTCATTTTATCACACCTCCTTATGAGCAGTACAGCTGTCATTTTTCACAGCTTGTCCAAAATGTGTTTCCGCCCTTGTAGCGCACAATGGTGCAGTCAGTGTGCGAAATCTATGTATGGGACACAGTAAGAAAATCACAGTGACACTGTTCATGAGCAGAGGTCTTAAAATTGCTATGTTGAAAATCTGGTGAAAAAATTCCTAAAAATGACTGTTTTATGAGCTTGCATTGGACAGTTCCTATGCACGCTCATAAGTTTGCGAATTTTCAATATTTTCACTCCAGATTTTCAACATTACCATTTTATTACACTTTCTTATGAACAGTACAGCTGCCATTTTTCACATGTCACCCAAAATGTGTTTCCGCACATGTAGCGCACAATGGTGCAGTTGGTGTGCAAAAGCAATGTTTGGGACAGATTAAGAAAATCACAGTTACACTGTTCATGAGCAGAGGTCTTAAAATGGCTATGTTGAAAATTTGGTGACAAAAGTCCATATAATGACTATGTTATGAGTGAACATTGCGCAGTTTCCACTCACCCTCATAAGTTCATGACTTTGTAATTTTTTCAGTCCAGATTTCCACCTGTGGCATTTTTCCACACTTCCTTATGAACAGTACAGCTGTCATTTTTCACAACATGGCCAAAATGTGTTTTCACACTTTCAGCGCAGAGATGCATAGTCGATGTGGGAAATCATTGTTCAGGACAGATAAAGAAAATCACCGTGACACTGTTCATGATCGGAGGTTCCAAAATGCCTGTGTTGACAATCTGTTGTAAAAAATTCCCAAACTAATTACATTATGGATGTGTGTTGCACAGTTTCTATGCACGCTCATGATTTCACCAGTTTTTTTCAATATTTCTACTGCAGATTTGCAACATTGCCATTTTTTACACCTCCCCATGAACAGTAGAGCTGCCATTTTCACATCCTGTTTGGAATGTGTTTTTGCATCTGTGGTGCTAAATGCCGTAGTCACTGTGTGTAACCCCCTTGTTACCCGGGGTTACTAGAATCCCAATAAGACCTAGTGGTAGGCAGGGAAGGCAGCATGTGAAAATCCAGTTAAATGGGTTTCACACTGTCTCACTCTGTTCTCAGTCTCAGCTGAGACTGAGGGATGACATCACCAATAGAACTTTCGCAGCTGCATGAGCCACATTGGAATCTGCAGCAAAGGGAGTTAGATAGAACATTGGGAGTTTTCAAGTGAGAGTCTGCAGTTTGGCTTGAGAAGTGAAGTTTGTACTCAAGTGGTGGAGACTGCTGTTTTTTGGGTCTCAGTGTCCCCTTCCTCCGGGGGGGATGTAAAGATTCCCAGCAGATTCCTGGGCAACCCCCTTAATCCTGCTAGTGGAGGAAAAGCTGCCTGTTTAGGCCAAGATTTATTTTGGAAGATGGAAGATTTGTGAGTCGCCTATGGGGCACCTGCAACTTAAGGGTGAGTGTCTGCTCTGGCTAAAAGGGCATATGTTTTCTTCACCCTGGGACTTGTGTGAAAATCTAAGGATTGAACTACATATTGGGAAGCCTAGAGAAATGAGCCAAGCAAGTAAAAGCAGTGTCAAATCCTAGAGTTGTGTGAAATGCTAATATTATGTAGAGGAGATGTGACAGATGTCTACCCGTAATCTACATTTCAAAGTTCAGCAAAGGAATTGCTCAGTTTTTCCAGAGGAAATGGCCGGGTATGGGCTGTGGGAGCTGGAGGTGGGTGGCCCCCATCTTTAGTGACCAGGTCCACCTCTATGGATTTCTTCTGTGTTTTTTACTTTGCCTCAGGCACTTGGCCAGTGATGGGGAAAGTACCCAGACATGGGATTGTGAGGAAAAATTTTCTCTAGGAGTCGCAGATTCTAGTGTGGTGTGGGGGAGCCATGACAAGATAATTGGTTCATTCTTCCAATGGACCACGCAAATGGGATAATTGGTTCATTCTTCCAATGGACTGTGAATGGGATAATTGGTTCTTTCTTCCAATGGGCCATGGATCAAGTGGCTGGCAGGGGGCCGGGCGAGTGAGGAAAACCCAAGTGTGTACAAGTCGGGCTGTGTACCCAAAGCTGCGTGCAAGTCCGGGCTGTGTGCCTGGTGGGTTCAGAGCCTGAGGGCTGGAAATGATGATAAAGTACTCTGTAGTTTCTAATCTGCATTACAGGAAATGTAGCCCCATGGGGGGTCTGTCTATGCTTTGTTCAGCTGGTATGTGAATAAAAGCCACACTGAAGAATTCCATTCCTGGTTCTGGACATTACAGTTATTGCTTCCTGTGTTCAGATTTACTTGAGTGCCCCTGGGCAGAGTAGCCAAACCTACGTACCCCTGTGCTGAGTAACCTCATCCTCCCTGAACCCAGGTCCTCACCAGGTAGTGCTGTCAGCTTCAACAGCATGCCACCTGTCATTTTACTAAAAAGGCAGGGGTGAGGGGTTACAAAAAACAGCTTTCGGCTAACAAACTGATATTGCCACTATTCATTAGGTGGGGGTCACAAAAAAAATGTTGAAAATGTGGAGTGAAAATACCAACGAATGCCTGAGGTGTTCAGGTTTCCAACCATTAACACCCCACCCTGTAGAGAATGACAGGCATCAGTGGTGTGACCTGGGATTCTTGCCTGTAATACTCACACTATTCCACACCCTGCAGCCAGTGAGAGGCATCAAGGTATGCCTTGGACTCTTCAGCCCCAAAGTTCGCCCTATTCTCCTATACCACACCCATCTCACCGTATTTACTGATGGAATGGGGTGCATAAGGGCCAAAGACTCCAAGGCACACCATGGCACTTGTCAGTGTCTGCAGGGTAGGGTATAGTTAAATGGTGTGGCCATTATGCCTGACGACCCAAACGCACACCCCAATGCCTGTCAGTCTCTGCAGGGTGGCGGTGGGGTTGGCTTCAGTTCAATACTTCACTGCCATTCCTATTATGCAGCTCTGTAACTTCTACACTACCAATACCAATGCCAGCAAGCAAACATTTGGCATTGACAAATGCTTGTTTTTTATTAGCATCTGTTATGTATTTGGGAAAGAGAAATAACAACTCATCTTATAAAACAGACACCACTGAACTAAGAAAAACAACAGAGGAAAGAGACTTAGGGATTATAATTACTTCAGATCTAAAATTTAGTTCTCATTTCAAGAAAACAGTAAAGAAAAATAATCAGATATTAAACTGCATCTTGAGGCATATTACCAGCAGAGATAGGCAAGTGATTATGCCTCTCTATAGTGCCCTGGTGAGACCCAACCTGGAGTATTGTGCTCAAGTATGGGCTCCTTATAAAAAGGGATATTCATAGCTTGGAGCGTATTCAGAGAAGGGCTACTAGATCCATCAATGAGGTAGGAGACATGTCATACTCTGAAAGGTTAAAGGAGCTAAACATGTTTATTCTGCGGCACAGAAGAACTAGGGGAGATTATTTTGTGTTATTTAAGTGTTTGCAAGATAATGCTCTATTAGCGGACCTAGGGTTGATCCCCAAAATATCAAAATATGAACCTAGGGGACTTCCTTTTCAGTTAACAATACAAAAATGGCATACTCTTCCAAGAAAGCATTGGTTTAACCAGAGAGTGGTTTCTGGCTGGAACTCTTTACCAACAGATGTGGTAGCCAGTACTAATATGGATATTTTTAAATATAGATTAGACAAGTATCTTTTTTTGGTAAATAAAAGACAATATAGATTATGTTCAATATATAAAATAATGGCAAGCTCTATGGATGCAAGTCTAACTAGCTTGAAAATACCTAGGAACCTATGAACCTAGTGGGTCTCTAGGCACATACAAGCACAAAGGATTCTGTAGAATATCCTGTTCAGAAAAGAAAAAGAAATCTGTTTACCTGTTTTTTGGGGATTTTTCATTTTTGCATTACTGTTAGTTCACACTTAAAATCCCCTGCCCACCGGTAGCAGATACGAGCTGAGAATACGCCAAGAACACACGTCCACTGGGAGTGGAGTGCTGATGTGCACATTTTAAAATATCCATATCTAAAACACATAAAAATCAGCACAGTAATGAGCACTCAGTGACCCGTGAAATACTATTTAACTCTGGTGCTGCAATCCCACGCATGCACAATAGCAGCACATTCCCACGCATGTATGGGATCTTTCCTCTGGCCACTACTGCACATGCCTGGGATTTTGGCACCAGAGTTAAACAGTATTTCACAGTTCAACAAGTGCTTGTTTTTTCTTTGCAAATGCCAGGCGCACTTAATTATAACCTGCTCTGCAGGATTACACGTTTGTTGCCATATATATGTTCAAATGTGTACTTCAGCACTATGCTCCAGGGGGACATGTGTCCCTGGTGCATTCTCAGCATGGATCT
The DNA here is from genome assembly GCA_016271365.2 of Neoceratodus forsteri. NCBI lineage: Eukaryota > Metazoa > Chordata > Ceratodontiformes > Ceratodontidae > Neoceratodus > Neoceratodus forsteri. Next base: position 19,428,519 of record JADMNL010000028.1, read on the forward strand.
GCTTCTGGTGGGCAGGGGGACTGAGAGCAATGTAAAACTGAAAAATAACAAAAAAACAGGTAAAAGGATTTCTTTTTCTTTTATGCAGGGGCATGCTACAGAATCAGTTGTGAATGTATGTGCCTAGAGACCCGCTATTAAAAAATCAAAGAAAACCGAGGGGCAAATCTGACAGTGCCCCTTTAATATTCAGTAACACCGTTTCAGGTTTCTGCACATTTCACTGCAGATTAGAGGGCTATAATAAAGATTACTGAATGTTCACTTTGAGCTGCTTGTTTTACATACTTTATTGCACTTCTCAACGAAAACTTCTGCACATCATAATGACATCTATCTGCTGCTAAGAAAAACCCTGCAATTTGCTTTTTTCTTTCATATTATGCTATTTCTACCTACCCCTACCATTACAATTACATGACAGCTTTTTCTCCTCACAGAACATAACTAATATGACATGTAACTGTTTCTATAAAGCGGGGTGGGGGTTCAAGAATGGGATCACAGCAATTTGCCCGTCTTTCTTTTTTTAAATTAACCACAAGTGTCACACTAAGCTGCAACTTGTTTACAGGTGTGATCTGAAAGCACAGGTCAGTTAAGTGATTTGCTTAGAGTCACATAGTATGCAAGTGGAAGCTGTGGGATTCAAACCCCAGACTCCAGATTTGCAGCTCAGATCCTTAAACCACTGTGCTACACTGCCCCCCAAACACTTTAATCCCACATCACCACAACTTGCCTGCTGCATCATTCCATATACTGCATGGTGATATGACTATTCTGCCTGTACTTTAATCAAAAAAATATATCAGATCACTACAGCTGTGACATATCAGACCAAGGTTAAATTATGCAAATGTTTCAAAACTCATATTGAACAGATTGAATGGATAAAGGCAGACAGACTGAAAGAGAACCATTGATACTTGTGGCTCTAATCCCACAAATAACAATACTCACTTTGACAGTGCTAAAAATAGATAGGTAGTTGTGATTGTTACAAATACTGGAAAAGCACAGAAGCCAGAGGTGTGGTTTAGGCATGTGAGAATGGGTGTGCACTATGTCCACAATACTGATTTTGTGTATTTAGTTTTTGTTGACCGGGTACGTGCACTAGACAAATTCTACCTATTCTTAGGTACGGCATGGGAAAGGGGGAAACAGATGAATGCCAAATTAACTTGGAACAGATTAAGCTGCTGGTGACATTTTCAGTGAATGTCAACTTGTTATTCTGCTTGGATTATAAGACTGTTGTAGTAATATCCTTAGGTGCAGAGTTTTGCATAGAATTCCATAATTCACTTCAAACATCTACTTTTCATTACATCTACTTTATTACAGCTTGGCACATCACTGCTTCTCTATGGTGACATGTACAACACATTGGTGCTTTGTTTCCCTTTGTTCCCCCTTGTACAGAAGAGTAACACATATAATTTTAGACACTTCCAAACTCTTCTCAGCTGTTCATTCAGTGCTGCTGTTGTAGAATGCTACAGTATCTTTTGTTGTACAATAAGATGGCTTATAAGGGTTCTGCAAAGTGAAAGGGCAATGTTAGCAAACTGGCTGGGAAACATAACAAAAACCCTTTTTAGCATTGTACTTCCATGCCCTTTACTACCCTTAGAGGCATTTGATGATGCACACTGTTCTGACTGGTGATTCCTCATTACCAATCAGCCCAGTGAACACACACTATGGGGCCCCTCTTTGTTACCCCCCCCCAGAAAGCCACTGACTTGACAAGGAAATGATGCAAAAACAAGACGACCTGTTCTATGGAAATCATTTCTGCTTCATACTGCATCCATTTCTAATCTCCAACAAAGTATAGGGGGCTCTGGTTTACCCAAATAAATTTGTATATACTTGAATTACCTGCTTTTTGAGTTCATCATGGTGCACAGGCGCAGACAAACGCATTGCTATAAGGTTCTCTACATGGGTGTGTGCAATGGAGAGCTCTGTTTCTTGGGGCAGGTCAGTGGCAGGCAAATCAGTTAGCAGGCTGGCAATGACTCACTTTCAGCTGTTTGGGCTGAGTTGGACAACTTTTCAAAGGTTGGAGCCACACCAATAGTGGTGCGGCTTGGTCCTTTGAAGTTGCATTCCTGGTTGCGTGTTCACACTGCTGTAGCTTACAGCAGTGTGAAAATGCTGAGCCCAAGACTTCTTCATGCCCCTTCACAGTTAAAAACAAAAAAATAAACCAACAGGGGTACCCAATACTCCTGTCAGAATACTCCCTTCCAGTTAATTTTGCAGATGGGGAGCCCACTATCTTTTGGCATAATACTCCCCCAATTTCATGTGTGCCAAGGGGAGTGCCCAATCCCTCTTGGCTCTTGCCCCTCCCAACCTTTATATGTGCCAACAGGGGTGCCCAATCCCCATTGGCTACAGCCCCCCAAACACTCAGGTGGTACGCTGGCAGCTCACCCCAGCATGCCAAAAGAACCTGTAATAAAGAAAAAAACCTTCCCATGATGTTCTAACATTTTTTTAAAACCTGTAAACTAGAAAATGGTCCCCTGTTGATTCCAGTGGCACGTCCCCCAACCTGCAGCCATCCACTGTGCACCCCATCTCCCCTCTTCCCCATCACCCCGTACTTAACACTGGAGTGTGGCATGATGATCTTTGGTGGACCGGGAACATGCCTGCACTCTTCAAAGCCGACCACGAACTGAAGAAAATGCCGGTAAGCTGTATAATAGCATAAATGTGTTTTCTTTTTCAATTTTGGTGCACATCTCAGGCATTTTTGTGAATTTTGGCACCAAATGTTCAACTTGGGATTCTTGGGACCCCACCTCATGAATTCAGTCACTATCATTTGGTTATTTGGTCCCGAAAGGTGATTTTGCAGTTATTGCGTGGAATCACCTTTCTGGACTGATTAATGAAACAACAGTGTCACTGTTCATGAGGTGGGCTCCCAGAAAGCATATGTTGAATATTTGGTGAAAAAAATCCAAAAAATGACTGTGTTATGAGTGTGGATTGTGCAGTTTCAATGCACACTTGTAATATCGCAAATATGTAATATTTTCACTCCAGATTTTCAACATTGGTATTTTTTTTACACCTCCTCATGAACAGTACAAGTGTCACTTTTCACATCCTGACCAAAATGTGTTTTCACACTTATGACCTAGAATAGCACAGTCACTGTGGGAAATCAGTGTTTGGGACAGATTATGAAAATCACAGTGACACTGTTCATGAGCAGAGGTCTCAAAATACCTGTTTTGAAAATTTGGTGACAAAAGTCCATAAAATGACTATTTTGTGAGCATGCATTGCGCAGTTTCCTTGCATACTTGTAACCTCAGGGATCTGTAATATTTTAACTCAAGAGTTTCAACATTGTCAGTTGAACAGTACAGCTGTCATTCTTTACATCCCCCCGAAATGTGTTTTCGCATGTCTGGCACACAATGGCACAGTCGCTGTGGAAAATCAATGTTCAGGACAGAGTAAGAAAATCATAGTGACAGTGTTCATGAGCAGAGGTCACAAAATGCCTATGATGAAATTCTGGTGACATTATTCCACTAAATGACTGTTACAAGTGTGTATTGTGCCGTGTCCACCTACGCGTTTTTGTACTTTTCATATTTTCACTCCAGATGTTCAGCACTGCCGTCTCTTCACACCTCCCTATGAACAGTACAGCTGCAATTTTTCACATCCTGCCTGAACTGTGTTTTCACACATCTGGCGCAGAATGGCATGGTCGCTATGTGAAATCAACATTCAGGACATCTTAACAAAATCATAGTGCCACAATTCATGAGCAGAGGTCCCAAATACTTTCATGAGGTGGGGGTCACAAAAGGCCATGTTGAAAGTTTGTAGTGTAAATACCAACAAACACCCAGGGCATTAGGGTTTCTAATCAAAACATCCCCCCAACCCGTGGTGGGGCTACAATGCCCTCATCTTCTCTGAACCGCAGACACATCGTCACTCTTCAAAGCCAGATCATGAATTGAGGAAACAGGTATGCACTTCACTGTATTGCAATGGGAATGTGAACTTGCTGGCATAACTTGTTCTTTCTGTTGGGAACTATAGTCCTACCAATCGGTGCATACCAACAGCAGTCCCAGTGAAATGCTTGTTTACTTTCAGCTTCAAAAAGGACTGCACAAAATATTAATTATATGTCCAAACTTGAGTTTCTTCCTATTCCACTTCTTTCATTCCCATAATTTTCATTATTAAATGCTAGAAGATTACTCAGTAAGATAAATTAACTCCAGCTGGTATTAATTGTTAATGATATAGATGACTGTGGGGTCACAGAAACTTGGTTATGGATGAGCAATGAGGTCAAGATAGACAAGGATATACAGTATTTAAAAAAAATTGTACATTTTCTAGAGGAGGAGGGGTAGCCGTATACGTAAAGAACAGTATAGATTGCCTAGATCGATATGTCCGCCCCGATGGCATTGAAATTTCATTATATGGGTTAAATTGAAATACAAACATGTTCCCACAACCTTAGGACTTTGCTACTGACCACCTTCATTAAATACTCACAATAATTCCTTACTTATGGACTATTTAATAAATATCAATCATTTGGAAAACATTATACTTACGGAGGACTTTAATTATCCAGGGACAAACTGGAACTGTTTGGTAGGGACTAACCATCAAGAAACTAAATTCTTAGAAATAATACCACAGTTATGCCTCGATCAGTTGGTAAATGAGCCATCTAGACATGAAAACACTCTAGACTAATATTAACAACTATCTGTGATCAGGTAGAACCTCCCATTTTATTAGACTCTTTAGGTGACAGTGATCACTCTGTGATACTCTGGACACTTAAGTACTCTAAAGTGCAAAATCAAAGTGTAACAAAGATGCAGACCTTTGCTAGGGCACATTATGAGGCAATAAAGAACCATGTAACAGAGTGGAACTGGAAACAGGAATTATCTGATCTTGAATTAGATCAAATATGAGAAAAAATCAAAGAGAAAATTCATTAGTGTATTATCAACTGGGTTCCTGAGCAAATAAAGTATAAAAACCAAAGGAGGCCCCCCTTTTGGTATATTACAGAGATCAGAAAACTTGTGCGGGCAAAAAAAAAAGGACTATAATAAATATAGGAAGCAAAGTTCAGATCTTAACTGGCACAAGTTTAAACAGAAAACTAAAAAAGTAAAGTTTGCCACAAGAAAAGCTAAGAAACAACTAGAATTGAAATTAGCAACAGTAAAAAAGGATAGCAATAAACAGTTTTTTAATTATATTGGCTCCCTCAAAAGTGATGCTCCCAAGGTGGGTCCCCTACAGATAAAAAATAACTTGGTATCTGAGGGACAAACTATGGTTAATGAATTTAATCAGTATTTCACTAGCATATTTAAAAATAAAGAAAAGGTTGATAATCTTGATTATAAATCTCTAGATATTTGTGAAGAATTCACTGTTGCTGAAACTTACTCAGCTTCAAACTCTTTTAAACCCACATCCTCAGCAGGAGCGGAGAATATTCCTTTCAATTTCTTAAAATAAATTTTGTACAAGCTTACTGGTGCTCTGTCTTGTTTGTTTAATAAATCTCTAGCAAAGGGAGTAGTACTACAAGTGTGGAAGGAAGCATGAGTGATCCCCATCCATAAAAGAGGTGAAAATCAAAGTATTAAGAACTACAGACCAATTAGCTTGACCTGCTATATGGGCAAAGTAATGGATAAACTTCTGTTGCATAAAATGAATGCCCATTTAACTAGTCATGGTTTGCTTGAGATAACTCAGTATGGGTTTACATCTGGTTCATCATGTCAGAGCAACTTAATAAACTTCTTCGAACCCATTACTGAAGCCTTGGATGCTGCTTTACCAGTGGATGTAATCTTCCTGGACTATGAAAAGGCCTTCGACTCTGTGCCACACAAAATCTTAATCGAATGCCTAATTGATATAAAGCTTCATAGTAACATTGTTAGGTGGATCACCTCTTTGCTGGAAGCTAGGAAGCAACAAGTTACTGTTAGGGGATATAAGTCATCTTGGAGCAAAGTCACTAGTGGAGTCCCACAGGGCTTGGTATTGGGTCCGATCTTATTTAATATGCTTATTTCCACTATGAAAACCACTCAGGGAGTATGGCTAAATAAATATGCCGATGATGCCAAAATGGTGTGCACTGTGAATAATATCACTTCAGTGGAAATGATGCAGGATAATCTAAATACTTTGTATATCTGGGCAAATCAAAATAAATTAACCTTTAACATCTCCAAATGTAAAGTTATGCATTTAGGTGAAAAAAAAACGGCACTGTGATTATCATATTAATAACATCCTAATAAGTACAGTTAATTCTGAGAAAGATTTGGGAATACATATTACTAACAACTTAAAATTTTCTGTAAACATAAAACTGTTAGAAAATGTCACAGACTGATAAATTGTGTTCTAACAAATATTACAAGCAGAGAACCTGAAGTATTAATACCTATATATTGTAGTATAATAAGATCATACCTAGATTATTGCTCATCCTTTTGTGCTCCAACATTATTCAAAGATGAAGTATTGGTGGAAAAAGTCCAAAGAAGGTTTACCAGATATATTAGTAATCTGAAATCACATACACACGACATTCAAATGAAAACCTTGGGTTTTTATTCCCTCGAGTATCGGGCATTAAGAGGAGATTTATGTCTGATCTATAAGGCAACACGGGATGAGGCATTGTTTGAAATCTTATGCATGAACTGGTGTGTTTCTAGAAATAACACTAGGTCCCATAATTTAAAGTTAAGAGTAGGTATTAATAGGACTGTTAGAAGAAATCAATTCTTCACACAAAGAGTACTTTCCAGTTTGGAACTCTTTACCCTTGACTGTGGTACAGAGTGTTAACTTATTTAAGTTCAGAATTAACCTAGACTTGTATATGGGTGATTCCAAATATAACTTCCACCCAGGTTAAGGTTGACGGGTTTATTCATGGGCTCGTCCCTCGAACTCGTACAAACCTATGAACCTATATTCCCACACCTAAGTTGCAAACATAACTTCATGCACTGCGTAACAGTTCTAACTACTTTAACTTTATTTTGCATAAAACATCCAAGTGAACCTTGCAGTTTGCATAGAAAAGAGGGAGGAGACATTACATAGAAAAATAGAAAGTGATGGCAGAAGGGAACCACATGGTCCATCTAGTCTGCCCATAAGCCTAGCCCTCCTCCCCCCAGCTGCTGTTCAGTATTATAATACGTTTGTGTCTAACTCATGCATTCTTGAATGATCTGACTGACTTAGTCTTCACGTCTTCTGGTGGAAGGCCATGCCAAGTCTCCACCACCCTCTTGGTAAAGAAAAACTTTCTAGTGTTACTCTTGAACTTACCTTCTTCCAGCTTCATGCCATGCCCCCTTATTCTTGCATGATTCTTGATCTGAAATAGGTCCTGAACCTGGACCTTGTTTATTCTCTTCAAGTACTCAAAGGTTTCGATCATGTCCCCCTTTCTCTGTGTTGTTCTAGGGAGTACATGTTTAGGTAATGCAGATGTTCCTTGTATGTCTTGTTGTGGAGTCCAAGTATTATTTTTGTAGCTCTCCTTTGCACTGTTTGAAGTGTGTCTATGTCCTTTCTGAGGTGAGGTCCCCAGAACTGCACACTGTACTCCGGGTGAGACCTTACCATTGATCTGTACAGTGGCACAATCACCTCCCATGTTCTACTTGTAATTTCTCTTCCTATGCAGCCAACATACTGTTCACCTTTAATGCTGCTTTTTCAGGTTCCTTTTCATAACAGTGACTGCCAAAAGGTGATCACTATTATGGTGAAGTCCACAACACCAAAAATCAGTTTTGGCACTGTGCATGTCGAAGGTGGGGGCAAAACATTAAAAGGGTGGGCCAGGCGCAACAAAAACATACCTGCCCCCAGACCCAACATCTTTCCACGCAAGCCATGAACCAACCCACCACATCACAGGGCCAGCTCAGTAGCCCACCACATCATCACCCCTCAAAACCCCTCCTGCCCCTTGCTGAGCATGCTCACTCCCACCCCCGATGCACACGTATATGTAGCGACATCCTGTCGCTACATGAGCGAACCCACCTCATCCAGTCACCCTACTGCGTCAGTAGCCCCCATGACATGCATTGCAATTGAGTCGCTGTTTTGTGGTTTGCTCAATTGGAGTCATGCATGTCACGGGCTACCCTTTTTCACATTGCTTGGATGTTTTCAGGTTGTCAATTATAATCATCCCCAGATCCCTTTCCTACTTTGTGGCTTCCAATTTCACTCCACACAGGAGGTATTCCTCACATTTCTCCTCCCTAGGTGCATGACCTTGCACTTTTTGGGGTTGAAATTTAATTGCCAAGTTTTGTCCAGTTTTCAAGTCTCTGAAGATCAACCCTCATCCTTTTCACTTCCCCCAGATTGTCTACCCTATTACATATCTTTGTGTCATCCGCCAAGAGACACACCTTGCCTTCTAGGCCCAAAGATATGTCACTGATAAAAATATTGAAGAGGATAAGCCCCGGCACCGATCCCTGTGGCACATCACTAGTTACCTATCTCTCCTCTGACAGTAGGCCATTTAAGTGTACCCTCTGAGTCCTTCCACTAAGCCAGATCTGTACCCAGTTTACCACTTTTTCCCAAGTTTGTTCAATAGGCTTCTATGTGGGACCGAGTCAAAGGCTTTGCTGAAGTCTAGGTATATTACATCCATAGCACTGTCTTGATCTACTGTCTTTGTTACCCAGTTGAAGAAATCTATTAGGTTTATGTGGCATGATCTTCTTGTGGTGAAGCCATGATGTCTTGGGTCCATTATGTCATTTACTTTGAGAAAGGATATAATTCTTTCCTTAGTTAGAGTTTCCATCATTTTGCTGATAATTGAGGTCAGGCTTACTAGGCAGTAATTACCAGCACTTTCCCAACTGCCATTTTTATGAAGAGGGACAACTGTGGCCTTCCTCCAGTCTGCAGGAACTTCCCTGACATCATTCGAGAGACTGAACAGTTCAGTCAGCAGTGCCAGCAGGTCTTCAATAAGTTCCTTCAGTATCCTGGGGTATATTTCATCAGGATTCATGGCCTTGTCAACACTAAGTTTTTCTAGCTCCTTCAGGACAATATCCCTTGTCAAAGTTGTCAAATTCTATTGCTGCTGACTGCACTTGTTTCTGTCAAGGTGGTACCACAAGCTTTTTCTTCCTTAGTAAATACTGAACAAAAGTAAATAAATAAAAAAAGTATCTGTTAAGGATTTCTGCTTTGTCCTTGTCATCTGCTGTGCATTTCCCATCTTTCCCTTGAAGTCTGACTATACCTCCACCGGTTTTCCTTTTCTCCTTGATATATCTAAAGAAGGTGAGGTCTTGTCTCCCTTTTTGACCCCCAAGGCAATCCTTTCTTCTGTTTGTGCCTTTGCCACCCTAATTTGCTTCCTACTTCATTCAGTTTCTCCTTGTATGTGTCTTTGCCTTTTTCACATCCTGCTTGCTTGTATCTTTTCAAGGCCATCCATTTCTCCCTGGTCTCAGTGGCCACTTCCTTGGAGAACCATAGGGGTTTTCTTCTCTTCTTGGCTTTACTCACACATTTCATACATTGTTTTGATGCTCCTATGATAGCTTCCTTTAGAAATGCTCATTACTTATCTACTCCCTCTGTCCATGTTAATTTAGCCAGGTTAAGTCTGAGCTTTTCCCTCATTTTATCAAAATCTGCATGTCTGAAATCCAAGATTTTAGTTTTAATGTGCTTGATTTTGTTTTCTGTTTTAACGTGGAACCACGCCATCTGGTTAACATAGAAACATAGACTTTGATGGCAGATAAGGACTGCTAGGCCCATCTAGTCTGCCCATTTCCCTACCTACAGGATAGGCCGCAGATCCTAGTTAACCAACAGCTTATATCTTCCTGCCCCCACAAGAATTGCCTTATGTCTGTCCCATGCATTCTTGAATTCTCCCACAGTTTTAGACCCCACAACTTCCTCAGGAAGGCTGTTCCATGCATCCTCTACCCTCTCTGTGAAATAATACTTCCTCACATTGCCCCTGAACCGCCCTCCTTCTATCTTTAAATCGTGTCTCCTTGTTCTTGCAAGTCTCTTTTTCTGAAAGATGCTACCTTCTTGGACTTTGTCGATTCCCTTGAGGTACTTGAAAGTTTCTATCATGTCCCCCCCTCTCCCTTCTTTCCTCAAGGGTATACATATTAAGCTCCTTTAGTCTCTCCTCATACGGCTTCTCTTGCAGACCCTGCACCATTTTAGTTGCCCTCCTCTGGACTGCCTCTATCCTGTCTATGTCCTTGTGGAGATGGGGTCTCCAGAACTGGACACAGTATTCCAGATGGGGTCTCACCAACTGTCTGTACAGAGGGATAACAACTTCCTGTTTTCTGCTGCTGATGCCTCCCTATACATCCCAGTATACCCCGGCCCTCCCTACTGCCTTCTCACATTGCTTGCTAACCTTAAGGTCATCTGATATGATTACCCCAGTCTCTTTACTGTTTTTTGTTGTTACTACCTCCCCACCCATTGTGTATTCTTCCCCTGGGTTCTTGTTTCCCAGGTGCATTATTTGCACTTTTTTGCATTGAATCCTAGCTGCCATACGTCTGACCATTCCTCCAACCTTGCCAAGTCCCTTTTCATCCTTTCCACGCCTCCTTGTGTATCAACCCTGTTGCAGATCTTTGTGTCATCTGCAAAAAGGCATACTTTTCCTTCCAGTCCCTCTGCAATGTCACTGATGAAGACATTAAAAAGGACTAGACCCAATACTGAACCCTGCTGTACCCCACTGGTAACCACCCTTTCTTCAGAGTGGACTCCATTTACAATTACCTTCTGTGTCCTGTTGTCCAGCCAATGTTTTAGCCAGGCTACCACCCTGGGACCCACCCCAGGCTGGTTAATTTGACTAATAATCTTTTGTGTGAGACTGTGTCAAATGCCTTGCTAAAGTCTAGGTAGGCCATGTCCACAGCCCTCCCTGGTCTACTACTTTGGTCACCCAGTCAAAGAAATCTATTAGATTCGTCTGACATGACCTTCCTGCTGTGAACCCATGCTGCCTTGGATTCTGTGCTCCACTGACCTCTAGGTACTCAATTATTCTTTCCTTCAAAGTGACTCCATCACTTTCCCAACCACAGAGGTCAGACTGACAGGTCTGTAGTTTCCTGCTTCTGTCTTGGTCCCACTTTTGTGAAGGGGAATTACATCCGCCTTCCTCCAGTCCTCGGGTACCACACCATCCTCCCATGATTTATTAAAAAGAGTAGCCAGTGGTTTCACTAGTTCCTTCCTTAATTCTTTTAGAATTCTGGGGTGAATTCCATCAGGACCCATTGCTTTGTCCACCTTCAGTTTTAGGAGTTCTTGCAGAACCCTTTCTTCTGTGAAAGGACTGGGATCGACCCCCCTATCAAGAGTGCTTCTGTTAATTGGATTAGGCACTTCCCCCTCCTCTTTTGTGAATACTGAGCAGAAATATTCATTCAGTATTCCTGCTTTTTCACTGTCCCCCTCTGCCCACCCACTGTTCATTCTATTCAGCCTCACTATCCCTTCCTTTGTCTTTCTACGCTCGCTGATGCACCTGTAAAAGGTTTTATCCCCCTTCTTAACTGAGTTGGCTATCTTTTCCTCAGTTTGGGCCTTTGCTATTCTGACTTCCCTCCCTGCTTCTTTCTGCCTTAACTGGTACAGCGCTCTCTGTCCTGCTCCTTCTGTGTTTCCTTATACTTCCAGAATGCTATCTTTTTCTTCCTGACTTTCACAGCCGCCTCTCTTGAGAACCATAGTGGCTTTTTCATTCATTTTGATTTGTTTATTTGCTTCACACAAAGGCTTGTTGCCTCTGTGATGGCAGTTTTGATAATTCCCCATTGTTGCTCCACACCTCCTTCTAGCCTGTTTGCTAGTGCTTTTCTGAGGCACTCTCCCATCTTGCCAAAGTCAACCCTCCTAAAGTCCAGTACCCTCACTTTTGTATGGGTTGACTCTGTAGCTGAGTTTAACATGAACCACACTGTTTGATGGTCACTTGTCCCAGATGGCAACCCACTTCTAGATCTGAGATCCTCTCACTGCCCCCGTTTGAGAGTACGAGGTCTAAGATTGCTCCCTCACGAGTGTGTTCCAAAACTAGCTGTCTAATGCCTGCCACCTGTAGGGCATCAAGAATGGCCCTGCTCTTGGATGTGGCTGCAGCAAATGTGATCCAGTTAGCATCTGGCATATTCAGGTCTCCCATCAACAGTATCTCCCCCTTTCTCTGCCATTCTAAGAATGCCTTCTATCATATCCTTGTCCATTCCTTCCCCCTGACATGGGGGTCTGTACACAACCCCTGTGCAGATTGTGGTGCCCTTTCCAGTCTCCAAGGTGACCCACAGTGCCTCCTATCCTCCCTGTTTACTCTTTTGTTCAGTTGCTTTTATCCCTTCCTTTACACAGAGAGCTACTCCTCCCCCCTCTTCTCCCCTGCCTGTCTCTCCTGAAGTTATGTACCCTGGTATGTTAACATCCCAGTCATGGTTCTCTGTGTAACATGTTTCTGTGACTGCTATAATATCCAGGCATCCCTCTTCCATTAAGGCCACCAGCTCAGGGAGCTTGTTGCCCAGACTAAGGGCATTGGTACTCATTACCCTCCATTTCCTGATGGCCTTACCCCCTTTTGCCCCATCCCTGTCCTTCTTGCCTTTGTCACTTTCTCCATTTACCCCCTGCCCTTCTCCCTATCGACACCTCCATGTTGGTGTTTGCCACACATACTACTGTGATTGTTTGGGGGGGCCTAGGATTTTCCTGCTCCTTTCCAGTGCCTCCCTCCTTGGCTGGTTTAAAAGCTTGCCAATGAAGCATTTAAACCTATCACCTAGGATTCTGGTTCCCCTCCTGGACAGATGCAGCCCATCATGCCAGTATAGGCTTGCATCACTCCAGGTGGACCCCCAGTCCCCAGTGAAGCCAAATCCCTGAGCTCCACACCAGTTTTTCAACCACTGATTGAATCCCATGGTACGGAACACCCCTAGCCTCTCCTACGCCATAGATAGGTAGCACCTCCGAAAAGGTTACTGTGCGTGCTACTTGACTAAGGCCCCTCCCCAATTCCACAAACTCTTCCTGCACTTCTCTAATCGCTTTCTTAGCCAGGTCATTTGTCCGTAGGTGGACAATGACATCCAGCTCCCTCCCCTGTGCAGCTGCTTCTGCAATCCTGAGGATTCGCTCCCTGTCCCTCCAAGCCATGGCGCCAGGCAGGCACCTTACCTCACTCTCCCCTTCCTTGCCCAGTTCTCCCTTCCTAACAATGGAGTCCCCCACCAGGAGTTGTTTCTTTCCCCTGCAGGGTCCCCTGCCACCCTCCTTATATGGTTGTTGCTAGATCCTAGGTTGCTCTCGACTTCTATCCTTGATATGATGTCACTTTTGGTGAGTAACAGGTCAAGAATGTCTTTATCCATTGTGGGTTCCTTGATAAGCTGTCTTAGGTCTGATAAGTGCAGAGTGTCAAGGAAGTCTTTACTTCTTGTTGTAGCAGAGGAATGGCTTCCCCAATTTATGTCTGGTAAATTGAAGTCACCCACCAATACAACACCCCCCTCAATACTCAAATTGTAAATGGATTCTAGTATCTACTTGTCCCCCTGCAAGCTGATTGCTGGGCATCTATGCAATAGTCCTACTGTAGTAACTGCACCTGTTCCAGCTTCAAGAGTAACCCAAAGAGCCTCGACTTCAGTGTGAGTGTCCTGGGTCATGGCAGCTTTTATTCCCTTCCTAACATACATTGACACCCCACACCCTTCTCCAGGTCTGTCCCTTTGAAAAAGGCAGTATCCCCGAATACTTACCTCCCAGTCATGGTTGTCCTTAAGCCATGTCTCTGTGATGGCGACCCAGTTCAGATCAGCCTGTGCAACACTAGCTATAAGGTCAGCCATTTTGTTTGCTAGGCTACATGTGTTTGTGTATATGACTTTGCAGGCCTGGTTTTTTTTCCCATTTTGGGTCCCTGTTACAATACTGAGCCCTTTTCAGTATTGTTCCATGAATGCAACCTATCCCATTTCCTGCTCCATTCTTTGTTTGTCCCCTCTGATATGGTGAATGTATGGGGAGGGGTAGTGAACTGTGTTTCTATACTCTCCCCAGTGCCTAGTTTAAAGGGTCCACAAAGACGTTGAATTTCTGCCTTAAAGCTCTAACACATTCCTTGGTCAGGTGCAGGCCATCATAACAGAAAAGACTCCAGTCCCAGAAGTCCCTCCAGTTCCCAGTGAAGAGGTATCCTTTTTCCAGGCACAAGTTTTGGAGCCAAATGTTCGGCTCCCTGATTTCCTCTTTGAGAATTTCCTGAATGCTGCCTCCTCTGTCCCATACTGGTAGGACCTCTGAGAAGGCTATGATAGGCAATTGTGAGGATTATTTTTCCACTAGATGAGATAAATTGTTTTTGGTCTCCTCAACTGACTGATTTGCTAGGTTGTTTGTGCCTAGGTGGACAAAAACGCCAGCGCACTTTCCTTTTCTGCATATGAACCAGTCAATATGGTCAGTGTCTCTCTTTGCAGATGCCCCAGGTAAGCACCTGCTAGTTACTTGAGTGTCAGGCTGCTGAGCTACACATAATGTTAATTTCTAAAGACTGAACGGAAACACGGTGATTGCCTCGAGACACAGAGGCATACAGAGCAAATCTAGCAAACTCTGCATTTGTACCTGTGATACACAGAGTAACAGAAGTATTTTACTATTTTTAAACTTAAGGACATGGGACAGACTATCACAAATACCAGAACTGCACTACAAACAACTTCTGAAACTGCAAGCATGATAAGAATTTTACCATTTTTTCCATCTGAGAGCTACTATACTGTCACAAATACCTCTCTCAGCTTGTTAACATTGCATTTTGCTCATAAAACCTTGATGTTACAATCTTTATGTGCAGAGTTCTGGAAAGGCATTGATGCAGCACTTACAACATATGATCATATGAACAATTATTTTACTACAACCTCTTATATCACTGCTGCCTGCTGTGACAACTTCCATAGGCTGGACCATTACTTTTCCATTCTGTAACCTTCTACCCAATCCTGCAACATATACTCGTGCATACTTTTTTTAATCATATCATAATTTTTGTTCCCCAGCTGGTTGGCCCACATCTGACTGAGCCCCCCAGCCCTGTCTCCCAGAATTGCCAGCTCTTACCTACCCGGCCAAGGAGTGGCACCTGTAGGGGATCAATCTTTACCCTGTAGACTGGCATTTTCCACCAATTTTTATCCCAGAGGCCCCAGGAGACAGTGCACATGCATGTGGAGAAGCACATGTGCTGAACAGCCTCAGTCACTGCCTCCTTCTCCCACCCCTTGGCCTACTGCGTAGGTCGCCTTGGCATGGAATCGTAATGTTGCATGGCAGAAAGCCGTACGACTTCATCACATTGCATGATTCCATTAAATCTTTTGTTCTGTGGGGGGCTCTGCCCTCACATACCCCTGTTACAGGAGGGCTATGCCCCCGGACCCCCCACTAAGGATTCGAACTCCGGGGGGGTCCAACATGGAGAGCACACAGGTCCAGGGTGTGCCACAATGCTGTACGCTATTAAGTGTACAACATTATGACACGGTGTGAGCCCCCTCTGTCCAGATCCTCCTCCAGCCTCCACTGGGGGTCACCCATCACCCAAAGGGACACTGCGTTTCCTCCCCAGAGATGAGGAAAGATTGCCTGTCAGAAGTTCAATCCAGCTACGCCCTTCCCCTGAGCTGACCTCTGATGCCACAGGCTCATTCCCGAACCCAGGCCGACGGCGTGGGTCGAGGTGAAGCACCAGCACCTTAGCCCTCTACACCACCTGGCCGGCCATATTCTTGCATACTTAAAAATCCTAACCATCCTTTAAAGCAGTGTAAGCCTAGCTTTCCATTGTTCATGTACCCAGTTGAACAGAGCAGTTCTTCACCTTTTGTTTCTTTTCTTTTTACCAAACTCTACCACTGATTCCTTAATCTCTTTTTTTTTTAAGGAAACTACACCTTCTGTATGTACAACAGATTGTCCCAACTCAGCAAATTCAGTCCCAGTATAGCCAAACTGAGGATTTACTTTACTACTATTACTTTTTAAACTACAAAGGCTGATATAGGTCATATAGAGTGTAACAGAGAGGGAGGAATACTGGCTGGGGCAGGACTAGTGTATCATACCTTTAGGTAATATCACTTTTACCTTGGTTTTCTGTTGCTCTTTAACACTGCTCTACACAGTGGTGCTTCACATTTCCAATATTTCCCCACCTCCTTGGTCTGCCATTGTTTTCTGTACAGTTTATATATTATACTGTTAGTGTAAGACAAATATTACTCATTATTTAATTAACTAAACATCTTTTCAGATTTAGTAAGCTTTATTAAGTTTACCATACAACAGACAAATCCAAAACACCATTACATAGCTAGACATGTTACATAACAGCAACAAGCTAAACCCCTATCCCTTTATTACAAATCCATGGCCAGTATTTAACCCCATGAAAAAGGAGGTAGGTTATGCTGCTGCAGGGAGCTTGATGTGTAAAAAGGAACAGACAAAGGAAAAAACAGTAACCCCCACCCTCCCCCACCTCATTACCCTCTACCACCAGGAGAAGGAAATAGGAATAAGTAGGGAGAGCCGGTGGAAACGGTCACCTACTTCCAGCTTTACTCCATGTATTTCAGGGCATATTCCGCAATACAAATGCAGAGGGTGTTACATACATAACAGGGTATGTAGGGGGGCCCAAAACACCTACTTCCAGCTTTACTCCATGTATTTCAGGGCATATTCCGCAGTACAAAAGCTAAGGGTGTTAGATACATAACAGGGTATGTAGGGGGGCCCAAAACCTCTCATATTTTTTATTATTTTTGGAACAGCTTGCTATGATATATTCTGCTTGCAGAGCAAAGAGGATTTCACGATGCCATTCTGTGTATGTGGGAGTTTGTTGATCTAGCCAATGGCACAATATCAGTTTCTTAGTACGTAAGGAGATTAACATCATATGTTTCCTTTGGTTTCCAACAAGAGTATTACCCGAGTCCCCTAAAATGCAAATTTCTGGTTGGAAGGCATTTTGTAGTCACAATAGGGGGTTAAGTCTGAACTTTATGCTTTCCCAGAGAGGGGAAGCTTTCTCACATTCCCACAAGATGTGGAACAATGTGCCCCGGTGCTTCCCACATCTGGAGCACAGATCCACCTGAAGCTTACCCATTTTACAAAGTTTTACAGGAGTATAATATAAATCCTGTATTATCTGGAATAGAAGCAGTCTATAACGATCCCACCTAATATCCTGGTATAGCCTTTTCCAAATTTGTGACCACTGACGGGGACCCTCGGGAGTTGGGTGAAGAATTCTGTCCCATGTATAATGGGGAGTACCTTCTAGGTCTGAAACTCTTTTACACAGTTCTTTATAATAAAAGGAGATAAAATGAGAGTTAGGCCTTATTTGCAACATACTGAGAATAGGCCCAGTCAGGTAATGGTCCCATAAGCCATTACCAAAAGGCCTTATTAAGACCTGGGAGATTTGGAGATATTTAAAACAAAAAGTAACAGGCAAATTATATTTAGCCATCATACTAACATACTAAAATGCCAGCAGAATAGGCCTAAAGGTCTTTCGTGTCTGCTTATTTGGTCAGCCCCCACCCTGGGTGCTGACCTTGCTGTCCCCCTTGCCTTCTCTGGCTTCTCCCTTCCCAGTTCCGGATATTCTTGCTGCATTGGATTTTGCTTCCAGAACCCTTCCCCTGTACCTGTCCCACCCCCTCTTGAACCCCATCCACTGTCTCTGCCTCCACCAGCCCCCTAGACAGTGCATTCCATGGCTCCACCACCCTCTCAGTGAAGTAGCACCTCTTCCTTTCTCCCTGAATCCTTCCCTCCAGCTTCCACCCATGCCCTCTAGTGGCCCTTCCTCCTTCCTTCAAAGCACCCTGACTGTTCCTACCCTATTTACCCTCTTCATGTACCTGAAGACCTCTATCATGTCCCCCGTCCCTTCTCTCTTCCAATGTGTACATATTTAGCTCTTCAAGCCTCTCCTCATAGGTCCTGTCCCCAAGCCCCAAATCATTTTGGTTGCCCTCCTCTGGATCCTCTCCAGGAGGTTAATGTCCCTCTTTAAGTGTGGCCTCCAAAACTGCATGCAGTACTCAAGGTGCGGCCTCACCAAACAGTTATACAGAGGGAGTATCACTTCCCTTCTTCTGGAGGTGATCCCCCTAGCGATGCATCCCAGCATCCTGTTGGCCTTGGCTGCTGCCCTCCTACAAGTTTAGTTTAGTTTAGTTTATTAGTCTAGGAATTAATACCTTTGAGCCAGGGCTCTTTTACAAAGGTTCCACATCACAAAGAACATTTAACAAAGCACGATACCCATTACAGGTAAAACCAGACAGGAAAGTTACATCATAAATTTGCTATTAACAGTTTAAGGCAGTAACGTTTTTAAGTTTCATAGAAAAACAAGCTATAACAGGTTCAAGCGAGTAGACAATTTCGAGGTTAAGGAAACTTCCAGGGAGAGGGTGATCATTAGGTGCCAAAAGGAGGCTAGAGAGGAGGAAAGGTGGTGAGCGGGAGAGTAAGTGAGAGGGGACAGAAAAAGGGGAGTGAGTTTGGGTGGGAGACAGAAGTAGTAGAGGTACCAGAGGGTTCATTAGTCAGGAGGAAGAGGCCTCAGATGTGAGGATGGACATGAGGAGTAGTAGTCTTTATCTAGCACAATCACAGTTGCTAGTGGTGGTGAGTGGGCATAGAGCATGGATTTGAAAGCTTCAAGCAAGGTTGAGGATAGAGTAGGTGGACTAAGCGCATTGAACCATGTCGGGGCCCTGTAGCGAAAGATCTTTGTCCCTGTGCAGTCCAGCATCTCAGAACCAGGAAAGGTTGGCGTTCAGATCTGGTGGAGGGTCGTGAGCCAGGATTCAGTCAGAGTAGGTTTTGAATACATAATGGAGTCAGTCCCAAGATAGATTTTTTTGCCATTGTGCAGGTGAGATAAATAAGATGATTTGATAGGTTCAACCAGCCTGATTCATAATACAGATCACACGTATGAGTCAGTCTCTGAGCCCCCGTGAGGAGCCGGCTGGCCTTATTTAGAGTGACTGAGATACGCCTTAGAGCAGTGGAGGTAGCTGAGCCATAAATAATAAGGCCATAGTCAATGATTGAGATTATGGAACTCTGTATAGCTATTCTCAATGCCGCTTGATTTAGAAATTGACGGTTACGGAATAGTATTCCAAGGCATTGGTTCACTGTTTTCGCAGTGTTGTCAATGTGGGTTGCAAAGGTGAGCCCAAGTCTCAGAGTTGTTCATCTTGACATCCACCACCACCCCCAGGACCCTCTCAGCCATCAAGACTTGTAGCATTTCCCACCCCAGATTGTACACTTGGCCTGGGTTTCTGGCCCCCAGGTGGAGTACCTTGCATTTCCCTGCATTGAACCTCAGCTTCCACTTTCTAGACCATCTTTCCAGAGCCTCCAGGTCCCCCTGTAGGGCCACCCTCCCCTCCTCCCTATCCACCACTGCCCCCAGTTTCGAGTCATCGGCATTTAGCAGGACTACCACTCATCTCACTCCTGATTCCTGTCCTTATGTCAGATACGTAGGCGTTGAACAGAAGGGGCCCAAGAACTGATCCCTGTGGGACCCCACTAATGACCCTCCTTGGGGATGAGACTATCCCACCAACTCCTGGAGCCAATTGCCTATCCATCTGATCATCTGGTTCCCCACCCCCATTTCTCCCAGCTTATCCAACAGGCCCACGTGAAGAAAAAAGTCAAATGCCTTGCTGAAGTCTAGAAAGAGGACATCCACTGGTCTACCCAGGTCCAAGGCACTTGTCACCCAGTCATAGAACTCCACCAGGTTTGTCTGACATGATTTTCCCGGGATGAATCCATGCTGTCTATCATCCAGGCACCCTGACTTATCCAGGTTCCCCCCTAGCCTCTCTTTGACAATGCCCTCTATCACCTTGCCCACCACCGATGTCAGGCTGACAGACCCGTAGTTCCCTGCCATCTCCCTTGATCCCCCCTTGTGGATAGGCACTATATGCGCCACCTTCCAGTCTTGGGGCACCCACCCTGTCCTCAGAGAGATGGTGAAAAGCTCTGCCAGGGGTTTCGCCAGGACATCTGCAAGTTCCTTCAGCACTCTGGGATGTAATTTATCTGGCCCCGGTGCTTTCTCCATCTTAAGGGAGCTGAGGGCTTCCCTCACTCTCTCTGCTGTGATTTCCACTCCGGTACCTCTTCTCCTGCTTGGCCTCCCTCACCTGCCAGTGATGCCTCCCTCTCCCAGACCTGCCGATTGGTGAGGTCCCCTCCTCAATATCACTGTCTCCTCCCATGTATGATGCAGCACCCCATTTTCCTGGTGAAACTGAGGTGAAGTACCTCATTTAGTACCTCAGCCTGCCCCTGGGTCTTGTGCCCATCTCCCCTGATTTAATCCTGCTAATCTGCCCCTTCACCCTTTATCTTTCCCCAATGTATCTAAAGAACCCTTGTTCCTCTTCTAATTTCCTGGCCAGGTTCTGTTCCTTCCTTGCCTTAGCCACCCTCACCACTCTAGTGGCCCTTCTAGCCATCAGCTCAGTACTCCCGATCCCTTCTCCCTTGAGCACTTGAATTGCTTATAGGCTGCTTTCTTCCTCGCACTACTTCCTGGACCTCCCTGGTCCACCAACAGGGTTTTGGGCTCACCGCATTCTCGCCTTACTCTTGCACAGGTGCTGGTAGCATCCTGCATCCCTCTCCTGATGATTTCCCACCTACTATCAGCATCCATGTCTAACCCAATCCCATCCAAATGCTCTTAAGGATCCTTCCCATTTCCTTAAAATCTGCCCTCGAAGTCGGGTTACTTCGCCTTGTGCAGCCTTCTACTCTCCTAGGTCCAGGCAGAACCAGACCGTGGCATGGTCACTCCCCGCCAATGGGTCCCTTACCTCCAGGCCCCCAATCTGGTCACTGTCTGCCAGACCACATCCAGTACCTGTGCCTCCTGGTCGGCCCTCACCTGCTGAGTTAGGAACGATCTTGAAAGACATCCAACAACCTCTGTTCCCTGGTCACAGAGGATGTCATAGTCTCCCAGTCTGTTCCTGGCATGTTTAAGTCCCCAACACCCACCACTGCTCTCTGCCCAGTCTGCAGTGTCTCCTAACATCTGCCACCAGACTGTCCTCCAGCTCCTCCGCCAGGCAGGGGTCTATACACCACTCCTATTTTTACCTCTTGTCCCCTTGTTATCAAGGTGACCCAAATCGCCTCCACGGTTCCCTCCGCCTCCTCTACTCCCCTATGCCAATGCAGTTTTTGACTATCATTGCTACCCTCCTCCCTTCCCTCCCCTGTCCTTCCTGAACATAGTGTAACCTCCAGGTTCAGGTCCCAGTCGTGTCCTGCAGTGTCCCAAGTCCTCAGTGACCGCCGCCACATCCACTGCTCCCTCAGTTAGCCTCACCTGGAGCTCAGGCATTTTATTGCCCAAGCTCCTGGCATTTGCAGGACTACCTTCCACCCTTTCCTTATAGTTCCATTTCCTGCTCGTGTTCCCATGGGGATTCTGTTTTCCCTGGTCTGCACTGCCAGTTGGCCTTTTCCTGCAATCCTCCTGGTCCCCAGGGGTGGAGACAGAGTTCCTCCTTATCGGCACCCCTTGACAGCCTTTTCTCCCATCCCACCCCCTTCACATGTTTAAACCCCACTTTTCACCAATGAACCCCTCTATTTTCAACTTAAGGATTCCCCTCCAAATTGAGATGTAGTCTATCTCTAGCATACAGCTCCTTATCCTCCCAGGTCTCCCCCCAATCCCCCATCAACCCATACCCTCTGGCCTCACACCACTCCCTGAGCCACTGGTTTATCTCCCTAATTTTCCTTTTGTGTTCCCCACTAGCCCTTGGCACTGGCAGGATTTCTGAGAAGTAAACTGTGCATCCTATGTCATGACAGACCCTGGCGAGCTCCTTGAATCTTGCCTGTATCTCTAGCTCGCTATTTCCCTCAATGTCATTTGTACCCAGGTGGACCAGTATGTCTAGGGAACCCCCACAATCCTTTGCCAGCTGATATACCTCATGCTTAGCCCTGTGCACCGTTAGTCCAGGGAAGCATCTTGTTCTAACTGGCCAGGCTTCTCCCTTCCTATCCCATTTGATACCCCTGATCATAGAATCCCCCAGCAGGAGCACTCTGACCACTCCTTTTCCTCCATTCCCCCTTCCATGTCCCTCATCCTTTCTACAGGCCCCTCCACCCAGCTGGCTCCTTGTTCCTCCCCATATCTGGGTGCCACATGCTACCCTTCCATATTTACCATGGCCACCCCTCCTCCAGTCCTATGCCTCTCCTCCTCCTGAGTATCCTTCTGTACCTTACACCCCTCACTGCTCGCAACTGGTCCTTCTCCCCCATCTGCTAAACTAGCCTGACTCATCCTCCCTTCCTTCCTGTCTCCATTTAGTTCCTCCTTGCTCGTCGTTGCTCCCCTGGCCTAAACCCTCAGCTCCTTTACTGAATCCTCCTTGTACTCTGGTCCTTCTCTTTACCTTTCCTCCCAACTGGTCCTTCTCCTTGCGCTTTCTCCTCTTCCCCTGCCCCTCCTGCTCTGATTCACTGCTCCCCCATTCTCCTGCATTCCAGGTCCCCCCCTGTTCTTCCTGCTATCTGGCCCCTGCCTTCTGCCTCCCACTCCCACTCCCTTTCCACCTCTAACTACCCCTGTCATGGCTACATCATCCCCCTCATCCTTGAGCAGAAGAAGAGAATTGAAGCGGTTACTGAGTGTAAGGTCTGATCCACCTCCCCGCCTTGCTTCCTTCTGTCCAGCCCTGGCCATCTGCCTACTTCCCTGAGAAATGTTGTCCCTCCATCCCCTTTGTGAGGGTCCCCAGTTACCTGCCTGCTTCCTTGGTAGTGTCCTTTGGACCCTCTGCCAGGGTCCCTATGTGACCCTGAGTATTCTCCTGCACTCCTTTCTATGCCCCACCCCCAGTGCTTGGTGCAACCCGTGGAGATTCCCAGCCCCTTCCCCAACCATACCACCCCCTTCCCCAGCTTTCTCCTAATCCCCGCAACCCTCCCTAAGCTGTGACAGCTGGTAGCACACTGGGCAACCACTGAACTTCCAAGCCCAGTCCAGTATCATGGCTGCTCCACACCCTGTGCACCCCACCACCCTCCCAAAGATGCCGGCCCTAATGATGTGTGGTTCCATCCCCTTCCAAATAGGTTTCCTTGGGTGAGCCACCAGGCTCCCCCCTAGTCCAAGATACCCATACTGCCTAATCAGGTCATCCACTAATCTTAGAGCCAGTCCCACTGTACACCAGTAACCCTGTTACTAGGTGCAGTACAACACATTAAACTTATAAGGGAAATGAACAACTCCCTAAGTTCCTCTCTCCCAGCCTTTAAATCCAACCCCCAGTGGCTAGAACTACATGAGCTGTACCTGCAGCCTTTTCCTCCAATTGCAGGGCAGGTGTTCCCCTATAAATTCGCAGACTTCTGGGGAGGGAGAGGTGGGGGAGGGCAGGTCCTGGGCAGACACCTGACTCAAGAGAGAGTGTATCAGCCCTGTGTCTCCCCTACAAGCCCAGCAGCCAAAGAACCTGGCCCAAGCAAATCCCACCAAATAGGTTTTAAATCAGAAGAAATAGGCCTCTACCAGCGCAGCCTGTTACACAGTGAAACATCCACAAAATGAGCCCCACTTACAGCCACCAAATCAGTTTACAAACATCCAGCATCCCCCAAAACAATACCCTGCTAGCCCCTTAGAAGTAAGAAAGAAAAGAACTAACCTACCAAGTAAAATCCATAAGAACCCCGTGAAAACAACAGCAGCAGCTACTGTCCTGGAACACAACTGATCCTGTCCCCTTCCAGTTCTTTCTCTGGGAAAGTTAATAATCTATAATTCTCTGTTAGGTCTATAACCTTTTTTCCCATTCCCCCCACCCAAAACATATGATTAATAATCCCCCCCTAATTTAAAATTAGGGTTGCTCAGAATACTGTGTGAGATGTCTTCCTCCGTGGAATTCCTTATGATATCGTTTAGTTGTTTATGGATACAAAGGGTTCTTATAATGGGGGTGTTTTTAAGCTGTCCTGGAACCTTATTAGAGGAAAGATATGGTAATGCCCTCATATCTATTCTGGCTGAGGCACAAAGTGAATTCTCTATCTGCAACCATAATGGAACATAAATTTCCGGGCTGGGAGTCAGAGCAGAAATCAGCCATTGCGAGACAACTAGACAGTTAGTGGCGAGATAATAAAGATGTATATTAGGAATTTGTAAGCCCCCTAACTCTTTTGGTCTCTGTAATTTGGACAACACCCTATGAGGACATTTGTGCTTCCAAATGAACTTAGAAATAATACCATGTATATGAGTAAACCAGATTTTAGGTAAATATTGGTGACATAATTGAAGGGGATATAACAACCGAGGCAAAATATTCATTTTAATGATGTTGATTCACCCCCATAGGGAGATAGGGAGCATTGCCCAGTGATTCAGGTCGATTTTAATACGTGTTATTAGCTGGTCTAAATTATACTGCTTCATTCTGGAGTTAGAAAGTGATAAATATATACCCAGATATTTCAATTTATCTTTTATCCATGTGAGCCCAAGGTGTTGAATATCTGCCTTTAAAGTCAAGTTATTTAGGGGCATAACCTCTGTCTTAGACAAATCTAACTTATAATTCGATAAACGTCCAAATTCCTGAATAATATCTAGTGAAGCTGATATAGATTTAGATGGGTGAGTTATATGAAGTAGAATGTCATCTGCATATACTGATATTTTGTATTGGATATGATTAATATGAATGCCCATAACTGAGGCAAAAGAATTAAATTTTCTGATTAGGGGTTCTAAAAATAGGTTAAACAGATAGGAAGAAAAAGGGCAACCTTGGCGGGTGCCCTGATGTAACATAATGGGAGAGGAGAAAACTCCATTACAGAAGATATGGGCTGATGGGCAGGAGTAAAGGACTTTAATCCGTCTTATAAATTGTACTGGAGTAAGATATTTCGGGACTAGATTGAATAGGCAATCCCATGACACTCGATCAAAGGCTTTTTCTGCATCCAGGGACATCAAGGCTGATGGTATGTCAGAGTCCCTGGATGCAGAGATGAGATGGGAGATTTTCTGGAGATGATCTGCTGACAGGCGTCCGGCCACAAATCCAACCTGTTCAGGATTTAGCAATGTTTGCCATACTTGAGCTAATTGACTGGCCAGGATTTTAGCTAAGATCTTCAAATCAACATTTATGATGGATATTGGGAGATAGCTTGACAGCATTGTGGGGTCCTTATCTGGTTTTAATAAAATGACAATGGTAGCAGAGATGAGCCTGTAGTCTGAAAGACCATTTTTATAAACATAATCATAGAATCCGAGAAGTTTAGGGCCTATTTGGGCTTTGAATGATTTATAAAAATTAGAAGTATAGCCGTCAGGGCCTGGCGCCTTATCTGCCGGTAGGGCATCAATAGCTTGATAGACCTCGTTTACTGTCAGAGGGGCTTGTAGAATAGAAATTTGACTCTGGGACAATTGAGGGAGTTCTACATCTTGGAGGAATAGATCCAGTGCGGTATAACTAAAGGGCATTGGGAACATGAGTAGAGGGTCTGATAATAATCCTGGAAAGAGGAGGCAATATCCCTGGGAGAAGTATAAAGGGTGCCAGAGGCATCTCGGACGGCCAAAATAAGCCGATCGGCCACTTGTGCTCTAATTAACTAAACATCTGTTAATTTAATGTTTGCCAATCATTTCCAACCTCTACACACACACACACACCATGCTGCATGAAGCAAAAAAAAAAAATTAAGTAACTTACTCAGGTTCACACAGTATGCAAGTGAGGACAATGGAATTCAACTACAGATCTTTAGGTTTGCAGTTCGGAGCCTTAAACCACTATGTTATACTGCCTCCTTAGTAGCTAAGTACTCCTTAAAAGGCAGATAGGGGTACTGCCAAGTTACTAATAATTTATTTATGTGCATTACTTTCTTTCACCCGTAGTTACATTTACCCCAATAATCTTTACTAATGATACTTTTTATACACCATGATACAATTTCTGTGCAGAACTCTGCTGTATAATGTTACTTGGGAAAACATCATTCTTGTTAGATTTATTTCTTATGTAGCTGACTAAAGAACCACCAGCTCACTATCAACCTGCAGAAGACTCAGACCATGCTCTTTGGATCTACAGCCAAGACAAAAGCTGTCCTTGCCCCTCTGAGGATCTCATGTGCTGATGGGTCTCTCCTACAAGTTGCAGTTACTATCAAGTACCTGGGGGTCAATCTTGATCCTCAACTGGATCTCTCTCTGCACATTCGCAATGCATGCAAGGCCTCAGACTGTAAGTTGGGCCTTGCATACAGAGCAAAAAGCTGTCTCACCCCAGCTGCCCATCTCGTCCTAGCCAGGGAGGTCCTCCTACCCACACTCTACTATGGGCTTGTCACCTTTGCCCACATCACCAAAACCAGTCTCTCAAAATGGGACAAGGCATACAACAGTGTATGTCACTTTGCACTCTCAGCTCCCTGCCTCACCCACCGCTGTGAGCTCTACTTCTGGCTTAAGTGGCTCCCACCAGAAAAGCACCACACCATTGTCTTAGGCTCCTTCATCGACAATGTGGTCAGAACTGCCATCCCTTCTGCCCTCGCCACATCCCTCGTACCTGCTGCCCCTCTTACCATCTAAGATCCAGTGACCCTCATGTCCTCCTAGTTCCAAAATCCCACACCCAAATGGGTGACCAGGCCTTCGCTGCACATGCACCCAGACTATGGAAGTTCCTTCCAGCTAGCACTCTCTCCTCCTCTTCCCATCTCTGCTTTAAAGCCTTCCTCTGGAACTTCCTCAATTCGGCCTTCTCCTGCCACTGCACTTAATCAAACCCCCTCAACCATTCCACTGTAACTGGCTGCGTCATTACTGAACTCCTTTGCTTAAGGTGGCAGGTCCCTGCATCTTATACACTAGTAACACGTGCTGCTACTTGCTGAATTGATTGCATTGGGTCCTCCTTGGCCCTACTGCGCAATAATCATGTATATGTTACTGTTCCATCTACTGCTCTGTCTCTGGGGCGTTGTTGCCTTGATATGTTGGTTACTGCCTCTACATGCTGTTTATCGCCCTCCTGCTTGTAATGTAAATCCCTTGATGCTCGTGTATTACCCTGCTTTGTTGTTGCTCTTGACTATACCTTGTACCTGTCTCTGCCTGATGTGTTTGAATGTACCCCTGTAATCTCCCGGGACGCACCTGAAAATAGGCACTTGGTTGTCTAGTGTGCTTACCTGGTAAACAAAAGCAAATAAATAAATTTATTTCTGTATTTTGTAACCTGGGAATTTCAGAATACATGCCACATGCCATAAATGATTGATTTTACATGGATATCCTGCCAACACTCGAAGTATTCACTAAGGATGGCATTTTTCTTTTGCCTTACTCTGGGCTTTCCTGCAGTTTAGAGCCATCTGAAACATCTTTATGCATTTTGTAATCTGAAATTCTTTTTTTGCAACAAAATATAGTTTGAAAGTTTGCAAGATGGCAACATGTGAAATCTATTTTTTCAACAACTGGTGTCCTGTATGTCTGCTGGATACAGTCAGCATAGTAACAGTAGTATTGCATTTTTTATGTTGCTTGCACACATGTGCAAGAAACATATTGTGACAGCTTACTGCAGAAGCAGGTTGTGGAGGTGCGGCACTGTTATGGCCAGTGCCCCCACTGCCTTTGGAGGCATGGCCCCTGTTCGCCTATGGGGTGGCATGCTGCTGCTGACACTAGTTCAGCCAGCATGCCACCACCTTGAAACATTTTAGCTGCTGCAATCAGGAGCCACCTCATCATTGCAGCATCATCTGCTGCAATGAGGGAGTGACCCCTCATTGCACGGCTTGCCGCTGAGCCTCCCAATCCCCATTGGCTTCAGTCCCCACTTCCCTTTGTCGATGGGGGACCCCGGTCCCCATCAGCATAAGTCCCACCCCACTTTCATTCTGTGCTGAGGGGGTGCGCAATCTCTCTCAGCTCTTGTGTCTCCCCCCTTTGGTATGTGCCAGTGGGGGTGCCCAATCCCCTGTCAGCTACAGATCTCCCCAAAACACTAAGGTGGCGTGGCACACTGGGAGCCCACCCCAACTTGCTAAATGCCCCTGAAAAAGAAAAACCATCCCTAAATGTTTTGTTTTTTTAATCTGTTAAAAAAACGGTCCTCAGAGTCTCCTGGCCCCTCCCCAACCCATACCCACCCTCTGTGTGCCCTACTTCCCCACACCCCTCTCACCCCATACTTACCTCTGAAGCATTTTTGAGATGATCTTTGGTGGACCAGGAACATGTCTACAATCTTCAAAGCTGACCACGAACTGAAGAAATGCTGGTAAGCTGTATAAAGGGTTTTTTCAACTTTGGTGCATATCTCAGGCATTTTTTGGAATTTTGGCACCATATTTTGAACATGGGGTTATTGGGACCCCTCCTCATGAATTCGGACACTGTCATGGTGATATTTAGTCTCTAAGGGTGATTTCATGGTCACTGCGTGGAATCACCTTTTGGGACCAATTAATGAAACAACAGCGCCAGTGTTCATGAGGTGGGCTCTTAAAAAGCCTATGTTGCAAATTTGGTGGAAAATCAAAAAAAATGACTGTTTTATGAGTGTGTGTTGTGCAGTTGATACGCACGCTCGTAACTTCGTGAATCTGCAGTATTTTCACTACAGCTTTTCAAAACTGGCATTTTTCCACACCTCCTTATGAACAGTACAGCTGTCATTTTTCACATCCTGACCAACATGCTTCCATTGCAGAATAGTGCAGTTGCTCTGGGAAATCAGTGTTTGGACAGATTAAGATCGAGCGAGTTGGGGTGTGTGACTGAGCTCAACTGAGCTCTGATAGGACTGCTGTGGATTTCTTTGTGGGCATAAAAAGGTTCCAATGCAGGCAAGAGCCCAGTACAAAAGGGCAGCCTGCAGCGCTGGGGGAAACAGAACAAGTGAGAGAGGAGGAGTGAGCAAGCTCAACGGAGTGCTGTCGAGGCTGCTGCAGATTTCTTTGTAGGCAGAAAAAGGTGTCAATGCAGGCAGGGGCCCAGTACAAAAGGGCAGAATACAGTGACAGGAGAAACAGAATGAGCAGGTGAGAGAGGAGGAGTGAGCGAGCTCAACGGAGCTCTTTTGGGACTGCTGCAGATTTCTTTGTGGGCAAAAAAATGCATTAATGCAGGCAGGAACCCAGTACAAAAGGGCAGCCTGCAGCACTGGGAGAAATGGAATGAACAAGTGAGAGAGGGGGAGTGAGCAAGCTCAGAGATGCTCTGTTGGGACTGCTGTGGATTTCTTTGTGGGCAGAAAAAGGCGCCAATGGAGGCAGGAGCCCAGTACAAAAGGGCAGCCTACAGCGCCAGGAGAAACAGAATGAGTGAGGTGAGAGAGAGGGGGAGTGAGCAACCTCAATGGAGCTCTATTGGGACAGCTGTGAACTTCTTTGTGGGCAGAAAAAGGTGCCAATGTGGACAGGAGCCCAGTACAAAAGGGCAACCTGCAGCTCTGGGAGAAACAGAACGAGCATGTGTGAGAGCGGGGGAGTGAGAGAGCTCAATGGAGCTCTGTTGGGACTGCTGTGGATTTCTTTCTGGTCAGAAAATGGAGCCAACGCAGGCAGGAGCCCAGTTCAAAAGGGAAGCCTGCAGTGCCAGGAGAAACAGAATGAGCGAGTGAGAACCCAGTCCCCACCAGGTACTGCTGTCAGCTTCAAAAGCATGCCACCTGTCATTTAGCAAAAAAGGCAGGGGTCGGGGGTTACAAAAATGGAGGCACCACTTTGGATTTAATTCTGGGAAGGAAGGTGCTTGGGCAAGGGGCTAGCATTTTGGCTATCTGGCAGTGGGTAGCCCAAAAAGCTGAAGCAATTTATTTAGTGTGTAGCTGTGTGCTGTGAATCTTATGCTGCTGTTTAAATTGCCAACTGTTTACCAAGGAGCCGTAAAGCCAAAGAGTGAGCCCTTGTCCTGCATCAAATGTTTACAGCGTTTTTGCCTGCTTTTAAAATGAACTGTGGTAAAGAAAAGTGTGGAAGACTAGGGTTAGCAACAGGAAAATTGTGCCCTGGATGTTGGAAATGCTTTTAAAATAAACTGTGGTAAAGAAAAGTGTGGAAGACTAGGGTTAGCAACAGGAAAATTGTGCCCTGGATGTTGGAAATGCTTTCTAAATGAACTGAAAGACTTGCAGCGAAAAAAGGCTATGTTAAATGGCTGAAATGGGCTCCTGCTGTGGAGTGAGCTGAGAAAAAAAAATGCATTCTGCAGTTTAAATTTGCCTGCTCGACAATCGTCATGAGGAGAAGAGCACTCGTGAGGAAGAAGAGGCTCATTTGCATGGCGTCGTGTGATTGGGGAGGCTGCAATCAGTCCTGCCCCTCAGCCACCTCTACAGTGACTGCCCCAGCATTCGAGAGGGAGTGTGAGTGGAGTGCGTGTACTGGCTAGTGAAGGAGCATCGTGGAGTGTTAAAATCGCTGTAAACCTTCTAAAAATAGATTTGCTTGTTTAAAATTGGGCTCAACCCGTTAATCGATCATCTGAACTGCAAGAGTGGTGGTCGAGGAGACGATAGGTAGGACTGCCCGCCCATTTCTGTTCTGAGGCCTCCAAGAACTGGCTGCAGGCCATTTTTCCCCATCGCAGCAAACAGCTACTGATAACAGTAAGTATTAACATTGGAATTGCTGAAACAGTGATTTTCTGCCCTATGCCAGCCAAATATGTGTGCAGCAGTGTAGTCGCTTTGCAAGTAACGACTGCGTCAAGTCCTGCCAGCAAGTGCAAGTCTTCGGAGCCATTGACTGTGTGTATAGTAATGAGTTCAGCATCAGTTTAAAGTTTAAAGCCAGAGAGAGACTGTGAGTTGTAGCCAAATGTGCAGCACTAGTTTTACAGGCAATCCTGTGCTCAAAAACCTGAAGCTTTAAGGGACCGTGAGTCAAAAAAATGTGTCCAGCATGTAAAAAGTCAGTAGAAAATCATGTAAATGTGTTTAAAGCAAGAACAGTGCAAGTTTGTGCAGTTTGAGCAAAAGTTATTAGTAGTGTGTGTAAATCGGGTGCGCAGTGGCTTGACCCAGTTTCTGAATATTGATGCACAGGAGTGCTGCTGCCACCATTACAGGGTGGGGTAGTAAAGTAAACACAGCAGCAGAGGAGCCATTTTAAAGCTACAGAGTGTGTTCATTAAAGTGGGACTTTCAGTTACAGTGAGCTTTTGTTTGTTTTTCTGCAGTTATGGCCTCAGGGCCACCTCGTTACCTGGATCATGCCCGGGTTGCAGTAACAGCAGCAGTAAATAGACTGAGGGATAGTGAAAAGTGGTGCTATGGAGGACAACTGCCTCCTCATGTGATGATTCCTGGTTTTCCAGTGCATGTGTGTCAAATATGCTTGAAAGCTGGAAGGGTCGTCTTCAGGATACCTCACTGTGCTGGGTGCCTAGAAGAATATGGCTTGTATAAAGTGCCTCAGATTTGTTTGGCTTCCACATGGACAAAGGTTCAGGAATCTATAGTTGGCAGCACACAGCACCAGACGGAGCCTGTGGAAGAAGGCCCTTTGGGGGAGTGTGGCACAAAGCTAGAGGGTGCAGATTTAGAGACAGAACCAGAAGTTGAAGTTTCGGATGCTGGATCCCAGAAGGAAAGTTCGGATAAAGCATCAGTAGACCCCTGGAGGGGGGGGAGCCTAGCCCAAGTCTCATAGGAGAAGATAAGATGCAGGAGGCCTTTGAATGGGAGGTGTCGAACTCCGCACCTAGTGATGAATGGATAGTCTCTGGAATGAGGACAACTGCTCACTCCTGGGCTCAGATCCTTAGTGAGGAAGAAGATGAGGGGGAACCTATGTGGCCTTGTGAAAAAGGAACGGGTACACAGCCTCAAGCTCTTGCCTCGGAGGAATGCATGGAACAGAGTGGTGATGCCACTGCCCTGGCTATGCAAGAAGAAGAAGTCAGGGATCCATTTTTAATTTCTTCAAGGATGCAAAGCTGGCAGAACCAGGACTGGCCACCACCAAGCCAGGCCAGCTGTCTCAGGTTGACCAAAGCTAGTAAAGAGGAGAGACTGGTTCATAGAAAGGCAAATGAGATCTATGGTATGACCTTTCCTACCTTTCCTCGGAAAGTCTGGGAGGAGATTGAGAACAGCAGGAAATCCTGGATCTGGGCCGAAGCAATGAAAGGTGTGCATTCTGGGGCAAACAAGCTTGTAAAAAACAGGACACTGTTTATGGACAGAGTGAGAATAGTGGACGGAGAGGGACTCCCACTGTGTAAATTATGTGCGCCCAGATGGGGTAATAATTCAAGCTTCCGACCCCCAATACTATTGGCCTCAGTGCAAGGACCTCCAAGCAAATGTGCCCGTGACTACTAAATGGAAAGCCGAGCAGTGGTAGTCAATACTGCCACACCAGACTGTGAAGTGCTTTTATTGATCCGCCAGTATGGACATCCAGGACTCAGGTGCCCCACATTCAGCAGTTCTACAGTGTACTGGCCTTTCCAGAATCCATCGACTGGCCCACCAGATGACTTCAGATCCAGAGAGGACACCAGCCCAGCTGTATCCTGCTTCATCGCCTGGTAATCGGATGACGTCAGACCAGCTGTTTTCTTTTTGTTCCTGTTCTAAGGTTCCATCTCCAGAGATGACATCAGTTCCCAGATGTGCCCTTCTGTGGTTCCCGGAAGATGTCCGCCCAGCTGTATCGGAAGAAATGCTATCAGGGATAGTCTTCATCAGAGGTGCAGGTCAGTTCAGAATTTTCCATTCTACAAGGGGCTGGTAAGTCTGAACTTTTCTATCTTTATGACACTGCAGTACACACCCTATACTAGCAGACTCCAAAATGTGTGAACTGTCCTCAAAGACTCTCTTCTTCGGGACTTTGGCCTGTTAGAACTGTGTTTCACCGGGCTCCGGCCCAGGAAAGACTCTTTAATGGACTAGCCTTCAGGCACTGTGGTCACTAGTTGGGACTTTTAGGGCACTCCATCCCCCAAATGTGTATTGTAAATAATGTTGTCATTTTCTAATATATATACTGTTTTCTACCTTTTCTAAAAAAATCTTTTTGGGATTCTTCAGTGTTTTGATGGTAGGAGTTTTAGGTAGACTGTGCATGTAAATTAGGAGTGTGTGTTGTCTTTCTTTTTCTTGCAGGTGTTCCTGGAGAAGATAGAAGAGAAGACAAGAAGAGGAGGAGGGGCTCATCAGAGTTCCTCATTAGTACTTTAGTGTGTAGTAATTTACTACACACTATTTACTGTGGTGGTGTTATTGTTGTTGTTACTGTATTAACCCTTTTCCTTCCACAGGTGTGGTTGTGGGCGTGGAGAGGAGGCAGTAAAGTGATGTAAAAATGTGGTATTATTTTCTTGTTGTGTGGTTGCAGGTTGCCCAAGGTCGGGGAGGTCCCCAGGTTGTTTTTGTTTTTGGGTGTTAAGACAAAGGCAGACAGATTTTCCCTAGAGGGTTAGAGGGGATAGACAGGCTGTGGTCCTGAATGGCCATAGGGACTGCAGTGCTGATCGATCAGGGCTATGCTCTGGACAGTTCTACCAGAACAACTAGGCGGCCATAGTAAATGGGTAGTATAGAGGCTGATATGTCAGCTAAAGGCCTCTAGGCCATTAGTGTTGCCTGCCTGTGCTTGTACATGGTAGGAGGGGGCCTGATCACCCCCCTCTGCAGGTAGCACATAGGGTGGGATGGCCTAAAGCTGGGTAAACAATGACTGCGGACAGTCATTTTCCTGGTCACAGGCAAGTGTAACCCCCTTGCTACCCGGGGTTACTAGAATCCCAGTAAGACCTAGTGGTAGGCAGGGAAGGCAGCTTGTGAAACTCCAGTCAAATGGGTTTCACACTGTCTCACTCTGTTCTCAGTTTCAGCTGAGACTGAGGGACGACATCACCATAGAACTATTGCAGCTGCATGAGCCATAATGGAATCTGCAGCAGGGAGTTGGAGTAGAATGTTGGGAGGTTTGAACAGTAGTCTGTAGTTCAGCTGGAGTTTAGAGCTTGCAGAGATAGCAGCACAGCAGCTCTGTGTAGACTCTGGGAGCCTCAGCCCTGACATAGGGCTACAGCTAGGAAATAGGTGTGTGTGTTTCCACCTTAAGAGAGACACAGAAGATAATTGTAAAGTGGTGGAGACTGCTGTTTCAGGTCTCAGTGTCCCCTCCCTCCTGGGATGGGGGCAGGAAAGGGTTTCCTGCATATTCCTGGGGCAACCCCCCCGGTTCTGCTACTAGTGGAGACGCTGCTTATTTGTTCAAGAGTTTTTGGGAAACAAGAAGATTTGTGAATCACCTGTGGGGCACCTGCAACCAGAGGGTGAGTTTCTGCTCTCCCTAAAGAGTCTATGTTTTTCACCCTGGGACTTGTGTGATAGCGGGGATTGGACTACTGAAATAGTGGGAGGCCTAGAGTAATAGGCTTAGCCAGAAAGTAAAAGTATGTTCAAGTGGTTACTGGAAGCTTGGGACCAAGATTGCGGTGGTGTGTGAGCTGCCTGAGACTATTTAGAAGCTGTTTTTTTTTGTTTATACTTATATTTTTATTCAACTGTTTTTACATTTTTTCTTTAAGTTTGTTTAATTTTAGTTCAGTTAGGGTCGTTTTAGTGAGGTAGCTTAGCTTTCCGGCATTTTTTCGGGCCTTTTGGTCCACGCTAGGTTGGCTGTTCTCCCTGTTATACAGGAGTGTAAGCCGCTGGTGCAGTTACAGCTGTGTACAGCTGGTAACTGCATGTATTTTAATTTTACTGTCGTTATGTGGATTTACGAATTCGCTATTTTTAGGAAACTGAGCCCAAATCCTGTTACCATCTGTGTTCTGCATTCTGTGGAGCTGTTATCGAACCTGTGAAGTCAAAAGAGTTGCTGCTTGTTCGAATTTGAAAGCCCTAACTGTTATCGTTACTTATGAATTCCTGGTTACCGAACCTGTGAAGTTGTGAGAGTTGTTGCTTGTTCGAACCTGAAAGCCTGGAACTGTTATTGCTTCCTATGAACTTCTGGTTTGTCTGACCATATTTAGAGAGTCCACATCCATTCGAGCAGTGGTGTGGTGAGAGCGCTTTCAGCGCATCATTCTAATATGAGTTTTGTGACTGTTTTGACTCAAGTTCGCATTTTATGAGTTGATATTCCTACAGTGATTTTGGCTGCTGCTGTTTGAAGTTCAGGGCTGCTGAGGGTCGTTGAGTGGTGCAGGGTGGGAACCCTTCCTCCTTATACCTCGGGTTGCTTTCTCTTGTTACCCCTGACCAAATGGGAGTTTCCTCATCTTCCTTTGGGGAGTCAGAGGAGGATTTTGAGGTTCTCCTAAGTTGCCCTGGGGGTATACTTGGTTGTTTACCCTCAGGACTTATGTGGCTGCAGGTCATAGGCAATAGTGGTTTGAGTAGCCCGGGTGATGTAGAAGGGAGGTTTGGGGTATCCCTTTTACTATCGGACAAGGTTTTGCACACTCTTGCCCTTTTGCCAGAATAACCCTTTAATGGAAATGGATTTTAAAGGCTGATTAAAACAGGATTATCTATTGACTTGGCTTTGAGATTTGGAGTTTAACAGGCTTTGGGACTATGAAGTGCTGAAATTAAAGAAGAACCACTACTGAGACATTTTTTGAGAGAACTTTTCCTGTTGTTTGTTATTTGTGTAAATGTTTGGGCAGTGAGAGTGCCCAAACCATTGTTGTTTTTTAGGTACTGTGAGTACCTGAACATTTGTAAAATTTGTATTATTTTATTTTTATGTTTTTTGAACCCCAGGATAGTGAGAGTACCAGGGTTTCAGAATTTGTTGTATTTATTATTATTTGTAAGTTTATTTAATTATTTTTATTTTTGGGATTTGAATTCTCTTTAGAAATGGACTCTTAAGGGTGGTTTTCCTTTTGGTTTGTTTGATTTATAATTTATCTGTATTGTTTTACTTGATAATTTTAAGGTAATAGTTTTAAGCTGTCTATATCTGGGAAGGCTGAACAATTGAGACTTATTTTTATTTATATAAGTGGTTGATTATACATTTTTTGTTTATATTTGTTTGTTTCTTTTTGTAATGTATCGGGGTGATTTGGCGACGGTTGGGCACTATTCCCCCACCAGACTCAGGGAACTGCATCCCTTTGAGTGTCCACCATTGCCATCTGACACCTATTTTAGGTGTCGTGGTTTGGACATTTTGAGGAAACATAAAAAAAGATGGAGAGCGGAGTCTGGTGGGGGACAGGAGGAGGGAGAGTGGATTGGGGTGGTAGGATCCAGGAGACACCCTGGGGTGAAATGGGGTCAAGACAGAGGTTATGCTTGTCTTGTTTCCATACCCAAGGGTTCCAACTTTAGCAGGCAGGAGCCGAGGTCTTCCCAGACAGCTCATCCAGCCTTGGCGGTGTTATGCAATGCCAGATCTATTAAAAACAAGACAGCTATAATAGCTGATCTTCTTGGATCGACTGATCTGGCATGCATCACCAAGACCTGGCTGGATGAAAATCCAGGCCCTGTATTGGCTTCAGCAACACCAGCCGGGTTCTCGGTGATACACTGTCCAAGGCTGGATCGTAGGGGTGGGGGTGTAGCCATTATATTTAAGACTGAGCTGGCCTTGTAGATGTGCCTTTAGGAAGTACCAGATCCTTTGAATATATCTTGGGTGAGGGTGTAGGTTGTGGAATTCTCCTCATCTACCATCCACCAGGAGATGGTGAATTCCTGTAGGAGATAGCAGACTTCATCGTCGACCTGGTATTGCGGTCCCCCAGACTGTTAATTCTGGTGGACTTCAATGCCTGGGTCGACGATGAACTCTCTTATTTTGGTCAAAATCTCCTCCAGTTGATGACTTCACTGGGCCTAACACAGGTTGTTACCTCCTCAACCCATATAAAAGGCCATTCATTGGATCTGATCTTCCTATTGGATATGGAGATTGCTGACTTGGGGGTGGAACCAGTCAGCTAGTCTGACCATCACACCATAAGGTTCAGTTTCAGGGCTCCCCCTAATAGATCTGCCCCTACGGAGATGGTTCAGTACCGCCCTTTAAGGGGTATTAGTCCCAGTGACCTGACGGCAGCACTAGATCTATCGTGCGTGTCTGGTGAATGCATAAGTCCAGATGATCTCGTATTGGCCTATAATAAGGCTGTGGGAGATGCTCTGGACAAGATTGCTCCTGTTCATGTTCGGCCTCTCACCATCCGTCCAAGGGTTCCTTGGTTTGATGGCTCCTTGAGGGAGTTAAGGAGAGTTGGCCGAAGGTTGGAGAGAGCCTGGCGGAAGTCTGGAAATGATGCTGACAGGCTTAGGTTGATGGCACATTATGATGGCTATAAGAATATAAGAATAATAAGAAATCAACCGTAAGAAGGCAGAGTTCCTGTCCAGGGAGATTTCTGCTGCACAGAATAGACCGGCTCAGCTTTTCCGGACTGTTGACAGATTGTGCAGTCCAGTCTGTCTCCAGCCCAGAGAAGCCTTTTCTCAGCTAAGATGCGAGGAGTTCGCTCGGTTCTTTGCAGATAAGGTTGCTAGCATCAGGTCTGGTATCGGTCCAACTCCTCCTTTAAGGGATTGCAGTTGTCGACAGGAAGGGTTATCCACCCAGTCTGTCTGGTCAGATTTTCACCGGCTGGAGTTCACTGACATTGTGAAGATCATCCAAACATTGTGACCAACCAGTTGTAGTTTGGATCCGGGTCCTACAACCCTCTTAGTAGGATGTTTAGAGGTTATCTGCCTGATCCTTGCTGACATTGTCTGGAAATCCTTGGAGAGGGAGGTCTTTCCTGATCCCCTTGAGGAAGTGGTAGTTCAACCACTCTTAAAAAAACCCTCCTTGGATCCAGACTGTCTAGCTAACTACCGGCCTATCTCTAACCTTCCTTTTGTTGGGAAGGTTATTGAGAAGGTGGTTGCATTACAGCTGGATGATCATCTTACAACTCACAATGTCTATGATACTCTCCAATCTGGTTTTAGGAAGAAGCATAGCACGGAGACTGCCCTTGTCCGGGTGTTAAATGACCTCCTAATGGCTAGAGATCGAAAGGCATGTACCATTCTGGTCCTTCTCGATCTCTCTGTGGCATTTAACACTGTAGACCATGGTGTGCTGTTGGAGCACCTGTGGATTTATTGTGGACTGTCTGGAACAGCCCTCAAATGGTTTCAATCTTACCTCACAGACAGGTTTCAGAGGGTTACAACTGGAATTTATTCCTCTGGTGCTCACTCTCTGCCATGTGGGGTTCCATTTTAGTGCCCATGTTATTTGCAGTGTATATGCTGCCTTTAGGAGATATCATCAGGCGATACAGCTTGGGTTTTCACTGCTATGCAGATGACACTCAGCTGTATCTGTCTTTTCCACCGGGGCAAGATGGTGCTCTCTCCATGCTAGACAACTGCCTTACTGAGATCAGATTATGGATGAGTTCTAGCTGGCTGAGACTGAATCCTGATAAGACCGAGGTGTTGGTAGTGGACCCGGGTCACCTGGTGACGGGTTTGGGGGCTGGCCAAACACCGGGCTTATTGCTCGGTGGTATGTCACTCACTACCTCTGATCGGGTACGAAACCTGGGCATTATTTTTGACGACGGCTTGACCTTAAAATCTCAGGTGTCAGCCGTGGTCATATCCTCTTTTTTTTCATCTGAGGAATATAGCCTGGATTAAATACCTGGTCCCACCGGGTGATCTGCCAATGTTGGTCCATGCCTTTATCACTACCCGTCTTGACTACTGTAATTCCCTTTACCTAGGGCTATCTGGGGTTGATATCCATCACCTGCAGTTGGTGCAGAATGCGGCGGCAAAGCTTTTGACTGGGATCTCTAGATCCAGTCATATTACGCCTGTGCTCCGCAAGCTGCACTGGCTGCCTGTTAGGTGGCGGATTACCTATAAGGTAGGTTTACTAACCTTTAAAGCCCTACATGATCAGGGACCCGGCTACCTGAAAGATCTCCTGGTACACTATTGCCCCCTTCGTCCTCTCTGCTCTGCCAACAAGGGATTGCTGGAGATTCCCAGGGTTCGATTAAAAACATCTGGATCTCATGCTTTTGCTTTTTCAGCACCAACCCTGTGGAATTCTCTACCTCATTGGTTGAGAGATTGTCCAACCGTCAAGAAATTTAAAAATGAGTTGAAGACATATTTATTTAGTTTAGCTTATCCTAGTTATGGCTATTAATTTTATAATTTGAATTTATGTTTTTATGTGAACTTATTGTACAGCACCTTGGTTTTGAAAGGCGCTTTATAAACAAAGATGATTTGATTTGATTTGATTCAAAATCCAGCACTTATGGGAAGCCAAAAGACATGTAGAGGAGATGTGACATACGTCTACCCAGTAATCTACATTGCCAAGCTTTCAGAAAAAAATTGTTTAGTTTCCAGAGAAATGGCCGGGTATAGACTATGGGAGCTGGAGGTGGGAGACCCCCCCCATCTTTAGTGACCTGGTCCACCTCTATGGATTTTCTCTGTGGATTTCTACTTTGCCTCATGCACTTGGCCAGTGATGAGGGAAGTACCCAGATGTGGGATTGGAGGAAAATTCCCTCTAGGAGTTGAAAGCTTTAAGGTGGTTTGGGGAGCCACCAACTAGAAAATGGGTTCATTTCCCAAAATGGACCGCGGATCAAGTGGCCGGCAGGGGAGCCAGGCCAGTGGGGAAAACCCAAGTAGTGTACAAGTCAGGCTGTGTACCCAAAGCTGCATGCAAGTCCGGGCTGTGTGCCTAGTGAGTTCAGAGCCTGAGGGCTGGAAATAGTGAAGAAGTGTTCTGTTGTCTCTAATCTGCATTACCAGGAATGTAGCCCCATGGGGGTCTGTCTATGCTTTGTTTGTTCAGTTTGGATGTGAATAAAAGCCACACTGTAGAATCCCATTCCTGGTTTTGGACAATTCAGTTATTGCTTCCTGTGTTCGGATTTACTTGGGTGCCCCTGTGCAGAGTAGCCAAACCTAGGTCCCCTGTGCCGAGTAACCTCATCCTCTCCGAACCCAGTCCCCACCAAGTACTGCTGTCAGCTTCAACAGCATGCCACCTGTCGTTTTGCAAAAAAGGTGGGGGTCGGGGTTACAGTGGCTTTCTAGTCCAACCAATATCTCAGTTTCCATAAAGAGTTCCTGCTGAAATTGGGATTATGCTGTTGAATTAGATTTATCAGGGCACATTAGTTTTAGATAAATTTCTGTACTGAATCATTATTTGTTGTCCAAAACATAATTTTCTTTTTTAGTAGTACTGCCTTTCTACACAGAATATCTCAGTTGTTTTTCTTCTATATACTATAACTAAATTGAGAAAAGTTTAATACTTTTTCTTTCTCCTTCAATAATAACATTTGCCATGGCCCCTGCAAATACATGATACTGTTTGTGTGGGAAACTGTACTGTTTAATGCTGCTTATCAAAACCGTCATCCTTGTTAGATTCATTTTTATGTTTGCTTGCACGCATGTGCAAGAAACATAGCTCCATGAACGGAGATTTCGGAGGTGTGTCACCTCCTCCTCCAATTCAGGCACTGGGCTGGCAGGCGCGGCCCCTGTAAGTCAATGCATTTTGGAGCTGTCTATGACACGCTCCAAAATGCAGTGGCATACAGTTGAAAGGGGGAGCTACGCTTGAGTGAGCACCGATAAGATATCGGCTGCTCACGCAGCCAGCCCCCTACAGACAGGCGTCGGCGCCCCGTCAGTAGAATAGCCCACGGGGTGCCCAACCCGTCGGCTGAACGCCTCCCCAAGTCCTTGTGCTATGCTGGGAGCTCACCCCTGGCGTGGCAAGCGATGCCTTGATTTTTTATTTTATATTTGCCGGCGGGGGTGCCCAATCCCGATCAGCTGAACGGCCCCACCCAGTCTTTGTGCCAC
This sequence comes from Neoceratodus forsteri, assembly GCA_016271365.2. NCBI lineage: Eukaryota > Metazoa > Chordata > Ceratodontiformes > Ceratodontidae > Neoceratodus > Neoceratodus forsteri. The sequence goes on from JADMNL010000028.1 coordinate 19,469,732, forward strand.
GCTGGGAACCCACCCCAGCGTGGCAAACGATGCCATTTTTATTTTTTATTTTGCCGACGGGGTGCCCAATCTCGTCGGCTGAACAGCCCCCAAGTCTTTGTGCCATGCTGGGAGCCCACCCAGTGTGGCAACGTCCCACGACGCCTTTTTTATTTTAAGACCTGTAAAATAAAACTGTCCTTCGGCGTGCCTCCCAACGCCCCTCCCACAACCCGCACCCGCCCACTGCGCACCCAGCCTCCCCGCACCCACCCCATACTTACCTCTGGACTCCGCGCGCACGATCTTCGTGGACGGGAACACGCCTGCACTCTTCAAAGGCGACCGCGAACTGAGGGAAATGCCGGTAAGCTGTATAATGGGTTGTTAGGGGTTTCAATCTATTGCATCATCTCGGGCATTTTTGGAATTTTGCACCAAATTTTCAACATGGGGGTCTTAGACTTCTCATGATTATGTCACTGTCATGGCGGTATTTCCCGGTTGATTTCACGAGTGACTGTGAAATCACCCTTGGGCCTGAATACCACAATGACAGTGACATCATTCATGAGAAGGGGTCCTAAAACACCATGTTGAAAATTTGTTCAAAATTCCAAAAATGACTGTTTTACGAGGGTGCGCTGCGAGTTCTATGCAGGTCGTAAGTTCGCGTAAATTTCAATATTTTCACTCCAGATTTTTAACATTGCCATTTTACCACACCTTCTTATGAGTAGTATAGCTGTCATTTTTCACATCTCGCCCAAAATGTGTTTCACCCATGTAGCGTAGAATGGCGCAGTCGTAGTGCTAAATCAATGTATGGACAAATTAAGAAAATCACAGTGATACTGTTCATGAGCAGAGGTCTTAAAATGGCTATGTTGAAAATTTGGTGAAAAATTCCTAAAATGATTGTTTTACGAGAGCGCAGGCTGCACAGCTCCTATGCACGCCGTAAGTTCGCGAATTTTCAATATTTTCACTCCACATTTTCAACATTGCCATTTTACCACACTCCTTATGAGCAGTATAGCTGTCATTTTTCATATCTTGCCCAAAATGTGTTCACCCATGTAGTGCACAATGGCGCAGTATGTGCAAAATCAATGTATGGGACACATTAAGAAAATCACAGTGACACTGTTCATGAGCAGAGGTCTTGAAATGACTATGTTGAAAATTTGGTGAAAAAATTCCTAAAAATGACTGTTTTACGAGTGTGCGTTGTGCAGTTCCTATGCATGCTCGTAAGTTTGCAAATTTAATATTTTCACTCCAGATTTTCAACATTGCCATTTTATTACACTTCCTTATGAACAGTACAGCTGCCATTTTCATATGTCACCTTAAATATGTTTTCAGACATGAAGCACAATGGTGCTGTTGGTGCTAAAGCAATGTTTAGGACAGATTAAGAAAATCACAGTTACACTGTTCATGAGCAGAGGTCTTAAAATGGCTATGTTGAAAATTTGGTGACAAAAGTCCATAAAATGACTGTTACGAGTGAGCAATGCGCAGTTTCTACGCACCCTCATAAGTTCATGACTTTGTAATATTTTCAGTCCAGGTTTTCACCAGTGCCATTTTTTCACACTTCCTTATGAACAGTACAGCTGTCATTTTTCACAACATGGCTGAAGTGTGTTTTCACACTTTCAGCGTTGAGATGCATGGTCGCTGTGGGGAATCATTGTTCGGCACAGATAAAGAAACTCACAGTGACACTGTTCATGATCGGAGGCACCAAAATGCCTGATTTGACAATCTGCTGTAAAATATCCCCAACCTAATTATATTACGGGTGTGTGTTGCACAGTTTCTATGTACGCTCATGACTTCACCATTTTTTTAAATATTTGTACTGCAGATTTGCAACATTGCCATTTTTACACCTCCCATGAACAGTACAGCTGTCATTTTTACATCCTGTTCGAATGTTTTGCACCTGTGGTGCTAAATGCCATACTTACTGTGCATAAGCAGCTTTTAACTAACAAACTGATATTCCCCTGTTCATGAGGTGGGTCACAAAAAAAACATGTTGAAAATTTGGAGGAAAATACCAACCAATGCCTGAGGTATTAGGGTTTCCAACCATAACGCCCTAACCCTGTAGAGAATGACAGGCATCAGGGTGTGACTTGGGATTCTTGCCTGTAATGCTCATACCATTCCACACCCTGCAGCCAGTGAGAGGTATCGAGGTATGCCTTGGACTCTTCAGCCCCAAAGTTCACCCCATTCTCCTATATCGCACCCATCTCACCGCATTTCTAATGAAATGGGGTGCTATAAGGGCCAAACACCCCAAGGAACACCAATGACACTTGTCAGTGTCTGCAGGGTGGGGTGTGGTGAAATGGCAAGGCCATTATGCCTGATGACCCAAATGCACACCCCAATGCCTGTCACTCTCTGCAGGGTAGTGGTGGGGTTGGCTTCAGTTCAATACTTCACTGCCATTCCTATTACGCAGCTCTGTAACTTCTACATTACCACTGCCAATGCCAGCAAGCAAACATTCAGCATTGACAAATGCTTGTTTTAAATTATTTCTGTATATTGTAACCTGAACATTTCCTGCTGCATGTGGCATGCAGTACGTTTTTCATTTCGAGTGAAACAGTAACATTATTTGTATTTTCATACTAGCATTTGCCACAGCCCCTACAAATACACGATACTGTTTCTATCAGGAACTCTGCTGTTTAATGTTACTTGGGAAAACATAATCCTTGTCAGATTTGTTAAAGCTTTTTCTGTATTTCGTAACCCAGCAATTGTAGATTGAGAACAGTTTAATTCATTGTCTTTATCTTTCAATATCAGCATTTACCACAGCCTTGCAATTACATGATACTGTTTGTGTGTGGAACTGTGCTGTATGACAAGTTTATTTATGTCATGCCCTTTAAGACACTGAGTTGTAAACCTGGAGACCTAGGTTTGAATCCCACAGCCCTCACATGCATGCTGTATGACTCTGAGCAAGTCATTCAACTTCTCTGTGCTTCCAGGTTGCACCTGGAAAAAAGCATCGGTTTACTGTGCCTTCCTGGTTAAACAATTTCCCCTTTCCTTTCCTTTTACCTACAGACTTTTTTTCACCCTGTTGGTGTACGATGTATATTACTACACTATTTATTTAACTTAACATCTGTTATGTTAGTGTTTGCAAGACATGCTCCAACCCCTATGTGTGTGCACACACACAGACACACAGACACACACACATCATGAAGCAAACCAATGTTTAGTGACTTGCTCAGAGTTACACAGTATGCAAGTGAATGCTATGTAATTTAAACCCAGATCTCCGGGCTTGCAGCTCACAGCCTTACATCACTAATCACTGCCCATACCAAGCAAAATCTAGTCACAGCCAACAAGGCAGCATAATGCTATTTTCAGTGTCAGTGGCTCAGCAAGTTGCACACTCACCTCTGAGGCTTTAAGAGAAGAAGGCTGTGGGTTCTATCCCCACACCAGGCACTTGGGTTAAATCCCAATACTGACACTGTAGTGCAGCACAAGAGGGTTGCTGCACTCCTGAGGTGCCGTCTTTCAGATGAGATGTATAAGCAATGTCCCTTCTGCACGTTCTGATGGTTGTTCAGGTGGGCGTTAACGGTCCTATGGCACCTGTTGAAAAGAGACGGGGAATTTTATTGAACAGTTGGAGTTCATTACAAGCAAAGACAAACTGAGTACAAATCAAATCAAAAAAGCAAAGGGGAAAAAATACATCAATAATAACAGGTGGAAGTAAACAAATTTGAAAAACACAAAAGTAAACATCATACTATAGAGACTATAGTCTCTATAGACTATATATTGCATATATCAAAACTTATACTAACATAAGAAATGCATTAATTAAGCAATAAGGCACGACAGGGTGCGTGTTATCGTGTAATAACGTCACTCCTGGGATGGGTTGAAGCACGAGGTGAAGCCGAGTGCTTCCACCACCCCAGGAGTGACGTTATTACATGATAACACACATCCCTGGAGTGCCTTATTGCTATTATACAATGGCTAATTTTTTATGATAGAAGAAAAAAAAGAAAAAAATATATTTTTGGGGCTTTTTTGATCATTTTTCATGCGTGGAAGTACATGTTTTAAAAAAAAATTCACAGTTTCTGTTTTGCCCACTAGATGGTGCTGTGAGCATATGCTGCCTTCGGTTTGCCTGTCTACAGGTTTCTTTCTGTTATCACACACACTGTTGTGTTGTCACAGTGGCAAATCGTGGCTCCAGCTTGTCACCTTGCCGCTTTTAACATTTTTAAAATCTGTTGAAAATGAAGCATTTTACAGTGGGGGCATTTATTTTGTTGAGTAGAAAGTGTGGACACCGAGCCGATCGGCGAATGCAGTGGACCTCCAGCACATTCGGGAATGCAGCTCTGCTGTGTGTGAAAAAAGGCAATTGCAGGTACGGCTTTGTATTTGTTTTATTTTCGTTTTTTTTTTTTTAAATTTGTAATGCTGTGGAAAACACAGATGTGCGCCGACACAGTCAAGGAACGAGCGTCAGCTGTAGTGTGCACGCGGTCAAATGGCCCCAATTATGAGTGTGTGAAAAAAGCCGACTGCAGGTACGGCTTTGCATTTGTTTTATTTTCATTTTTTTTTTAATTTGTATGCCTGTGTAAAACACAGATGTGTGCCGTCACAGTCAAGGAACGAGCATCGGCTGTAGTGTAAGCGCGGTAAAACCGCCCCAATTATGAGTGAGCTATGACGCTTCAAGGTACTGTCGCGGTGGCTTGTGTGGTGAGGAGGGGGGATTTCTGTCACTGTTGTACGGTCACTTGTGTGCCTGGACTTTATACAGTGATGTTATTGTTCAATAACATCACTGTCCAAGGCACACACTGACCAATCAGGGAACAAGAAATTTTATTGCCATTGTATAATTGATATTAAATACCCCATGTATCACAGTGTAACCATAAAAGCTTTGCTTTTTCCACAGAAAAACAAATCATATCCAGCTGCATTGTTCTGGTTCTAGCCTGCCTAATGTTATGCAAAAGTTCTGGATGAGAGATTTGTCTTTGCTGTGAAACATACATACACCGAGCCTGCCATATGTAACACCTAATAAGAACTTAAACAATAAAAACAGTATCTGCATGGTACCTAGCAAAGGAACTGTCATAGGGCCCGTAGATCAGTGTTTGGTAAGTCAGGGATGCAAACAAGAGCTCTTCCCATGTGTTTGCAAGGAGATCCCAGAAGGGTTGTATATACCCACATGATAAAACAAGAATTTGTCAATGCCGAATGTTGATTGCTTTGCTCCATTGAGCTCACTCACTCCCCCTCTGGCAGTCACTCATTCTGTTTCTGTTGGTGCTGCAGGCTGCGCTTTTGTACTGGGCTCCTGTCTGTGTTGGCAATGTTGTCTGCCCAAAGAGAAATCCTCAGCTGGCCCGACAGAGCTTCGTTGAGGTCGCTCAGTCTCCCTTTCTCACACGCTCATTCTGTTTCTCCTAGCACTGCAAATTGCCCTTTTGTAGTGGGCTCCTGCCTCTGTTGGCATCTTTGTCTGCCCACAAACAAATCTGCAGCAATCCTGACAAAGCTTCATTGAGCTCTCTCACTCCCCCCTCACTCGCTCGTTCTGTTTCTGCCGGTGCTGCAGGCTGCCCTGTTGTACTGGGCTCCTGCCTGCACTGCTGCCTGCCCTTTTGTACTGCACTCCTGCCTGCACTGCTGCCTGCCCTTTTGTACTGGGCTCCTGCCTGCACTGCTGCCTTTTTTTGTCCACAAAGAAATCTGCAGCAGTCATAATAGAGCTTAGTTGAGCTCACTCACTCCCCCTTTCTGACCTGCTTGTTCTGTTTCTCCTAGCACTGCAGGCTGCCCTTTTGTACAGGGCTCCTGCATTGGGGCCTTTTCTGCCCACAAAGAAATCCACAGCAGTCCCGACAGAGTTCAGTTGAGCTCGGTCACTCCCCCCTCTCACTCGCTCAGTCTTAATCTGTCCCAAACACTGATTTCCCACAGCAACCGTGCAAAAACATATTTAGGCCAAGCTGTGAAAACTGACAGCTGTGCTGTTCATAAGGAAGTGTGAAAAAATGCCAGTGTTGAAAATGTGGCGTGAAAATATTACAAATTTGCGAGGTTACAAGGGTGCATGGAAACAGTTCAACGCACGCTTGTAACACTGTCATTTTATGGACTTTCATCACCAAAATTTCAACATAGGGATTTTAGAACCACTGGTCATGAACAGTGTCACTGTCATTTTCTTAATCTGTCCTGAACACTGATTTCCCACAGCAACCACACTATTCTGTGCCGCAAGTACGAAAATGCATTTCGACCAGGATGTGAAAAATGACAGCTGTACTGTTCATAAGAAGGTGTGGGCATATCTACTTATTGCTTTGTCTCCACTCCACACACCCTGCTGTAATAGAGGATCATTGAAAACCGCAGGAGGATGGGAAACTCCACAGCTCCATTAAGCTTGTTCACTGCCCCTCTCTCACTCTCTCATTCTATTTCTCCCAACACTGCAGGCTGCCCTTTTGTACTGGGCTCCTGCTTGCATTGGTGCCTTTCTCTGCCCACAAAGAAATCTGCAGCAGTCCTGATAGAGCTCCGTTGAGTCCACTCACTCCCCCTCCCTCCCTCACTCACTCTCTTGTTCTGTTTCTCCCACTGCTGCAGGCTGCCCTTTTGTACTGGGCACTTGCATTGGGAACTTTTTCTGCCCGCAAAGAAATCCACAGCAGTCCCGGCAGAGCTCAGTTGAGCTCGGTCACTTCACACTCTCACTCGCTCAATCTTAATCTGTCCCAAACACTGACTTCCCATAGTGACGGTGTTATTCTGCGGCAGGAGTGTAAAAGCATAGTATGGCCAGGATGTAAAAAAACAACAGCTGCACTGTTCATAAGGAGGTGTGAAAAAGTGCCAGTGTTGAAAATGTGGCTTGAAAATATTACTAATTTGCTAAGTTACAAGGGTGCATGGAACAGTTTAATGCACGCTTGTAACACAGTCATTTTATGGAGTTTCATCACCACATGTTCAACAGGGATTTTAGGACCTCTGCTCATGAACAGTGTCACTGTCATTTTCTTAATCTGTCCTGAACACTGATTTCCCACAGGGACCATGCTATTCTGAGCCAGAAGTGTGAAAACACATTTCTGCCGGGATGTGAAAAATAACAGCTGTACTGTTTGGAAGGAGGCGTGAAAAAATGCCAGTGCTGAAAATCTGGCATGACAATATTGCAAATTCACGAAGTTACGAGAGTGCATAGCAACTGCGCAATGCACGCTCTGAAAACAGTCATTTTTTTGGATTTTTTCCACCAAATTTGCAACATAGGCTTTTTGAGAGCCCACCTTATGAACATTGGCACTGTTGTTTCGTTAATCAGTCCAGAAAGGTGATTCCACCCAATGACCGCAAAATCACCTTTAAGGGCTGAATAACACCATGACAGTGGCAGAATTTATGAGGAGGGGTCCCAAAAACCCCATGTTGAAAATGTGGTGCCAAAATTCCCAAAAATGCCTGAGATATGCACCAAAGTTGAAAAAACCTATTTATGCCATTATACAGCTTACCAGCATTTCTTCAGTTCACAGTCAGCTTTGAAGAGTGCAGACCTGTTCCCGGTCCACCGAAGATCATCGCGCCAGACTCCACAGGTAAGTGTGGGGTGAGGGGTGTGTGGGGAGGTGGGGTATGCAGTGGGTAGGTGCAGGTTGTGGCAGTGGGTAGGAAGACCGCGAGGGACCGTTTTCTTTTTTTACAGGTAAATAAAAAGATATTGCAGAATTTTCTTTTTTTTACAGGTACATTTGGCACACTGGGGTGGGCTTCCAGTGTGCCATCTAACTGTTTCTTGGTGGTGCCAGCTGTAGCCATTGGGGGATTTGGCACCCCCATCGGTGCAAAAACAGGGTGGCGCAAGAGTCAAGGGGGATAAGGCACCGGAGTGAGCTCCCCATTGGCAACTCAAACTGGGAGGGGAGACATAATGCCGCCGGGGAGTGGGCTCCCTCATTGGCAACTGAACTAGCACCAGGGACTGAAGCCGATGGGGATTGGGGCCCCCATCGGCAAAAACATGCTGTTGTGGGGGGCACATGCTGCCGAGAGGAATTGCGCACCTTCTCGGCAGTGGGGCCAGATTAATATTGTTTGTGAACATGGCAGCATGTCGCTGCCAAATTCACAAACAATATTACAGTAGCAACGTTCCACCCAGCAATGACGGGTCACTCTCTCATTGCAGCGAATCGCTGACACTGCAATGACAAGGTGGCCCCTGATTGTAGCAGCTGAAACATTTCAAGGTTGTGACATGTTGGCTGAGCTAGCGTCAGCAGCAGCCTGCCACCCCATTGAGGAACAGGGGCCAAGCCTCAAAAGGCAGTGGGAGCATTGGTCACAACAGTGCCGCGCCTCCACAACCTGCTTCTGAAGCAAGCTGCCGCAATGTGTTTCTTGCGCATGCGCACGATCAACATAAAAAGGTGGTTCTGGGTTTCCAAGACTTGTACACATGAAAATCTCAGACTATAGCGGTCCAAAAGCTGCTTGTGCTTGTTATTGGCTTTTATACTTAACCTGCCGTGTGTGGATCGCCAGCTACAATCCCAAGCAAAAGGGGGTATTCTTGGACTGTTCAACTGCTGAAAAACTGTGTTTTTCAATAAGGCAGTGCTTTCTTATCCAATGTCAGCAAGTGGGTGGGGGTATTACCCCACTTCCAGGCCAGTTTAATACTATCCACCCCATACTGGGGGACTGGTAACCTGCATAATAGCCTCGATTTCTTCTCTTCCCATACAGAGAGGCTTGGCAGAAGCCAGGGCTCCACCAGATCCTTCCAGGTTATGCTTCCAGGTTTCACAGCAAGGCTAAGATTATAGGAAAAAAAAGGCTATAATAAAATGCAGCTGGCAGTGCCATGCTCACCCCGCCCTTTTGTACTGGCCTGTAAGTAAACTCCCTCTTAACTGGGTTCAGTTGAGACCCCAAAAGGCTTGAAAGAACACACTACATTAGCTGGTGACCATCCCCTGAGGGGAGAGGAAAAACATAACTCACATATAAAAATACTGGTATCAGTAATGTTTTAATGAGCATGACTCTCTTTTTCTTAGAGATTACCTGCCCCTTCCAGCTGTTAATAAGCCTATTGGCACGCCCCATCTTTTTCTCCCAGTTTAAGGTAGCAATATCCCCAGGCCCATACTCTATGCCTAAAATCAAAAAGGGAAGATTGGAGGCTGCAGACCCTGCTAGACATCCTGCTGGGGGCAAGGGTGTGGACCTGATGGTGACTCCTCTACATTTCTCAAAATTAATCCTAGACTCAGACATTAAAGAGTAAGTGGACAATGTATCTGATAGTGCTACCTGGGTTACATCAGAGGCTACTGTTAAAATCACATCATCTGCATATGCTGCAGCTTTAATAGGTAAAGTACCGGGGTAGCAATCAATCCAGTAACACCTGTATTCTCCAAAAGCATACCAATCAAGATGTCTGTGCCAAACTCATAAAGCATAGGACTAAGTCTGCATCCTTGCCGAACTCCTCTACCCATTTTAGTTTTCCTCTCAAACCATCGATTAATATTCAGTGTAATGTAAGCTCCTTTATTTATTTATTTTTATTTAAAAGACTTAAGGATTACAACCTTTGAATAAGGGACTCATTTACAAAGGCTCTGCTTCAGAGTACAAGAAGACAGAACTTACAGAATACATAGTAACAACAGGATGGAATCACACTAGGTTGCACAGAAAATTATAATAACCACAGTAGCACATGATTATGGTTACATACAGCCATGTTTCACAGAAACAGTTTGAATAGTTAGGCAGAGTACGGTATTTGTCTTAACAGATATCAAACTGTCATCATCATACGTTCGGCACAGGCTGGCTCTGACTGTACTTTTGTGGAGTGGAAGACTAGCAGAGCTAACAGATGCAGCAGCCCAAACAAAGGTGTTATCTGGAAGATTGACAGTGAGGTAGCTGTAAGGTAGAGCCTAACTAGAGGGTACAAAGGCACTGCCGAGAGGTGAGTAAATGTTCTTTGAGTACTATTTTGTAGGGACCTAGGTTGGAGAAGGAGGAAATTTCAGAGGAGAGCTCATTGCACCAAGTTGCTGCTCTGAAGGAGAAGGACCTTTGTGCTAGTGAGGTCCTGACCCTTGGGATCGACCATACCTGTTTGCTGGAGGTGCAGGTATTTACCATGGAGTGGTGGGATTGGAGAGCAGCAGATACCCCAGAGGGGAGAGTCCCAGGTGAATTTTCTTAGTAAGGAGATAGGTTTGGTAATGTATTCGGTCATTCAGGTCTAGGAGGTTTGTAAGGAAATACATGGTGCAGGTGTGGGTACTCTTATCTGCTCCTGACAGAAGTCTGCATGCTTTATTTATGGCCAGATGGATTTTGTTCAATGCGTATGATCGGCTGCTGAATAGATGGTTAGCCCGTAGTCCACAAGAGAGAGGACCGATTCGGTGACAGCTAGGTTGAGGGATAAGCAGGTTTTGTACCTCTACAGAAGCCCTATGTGGGCATTGATGGCTGATGACAGGTTGTTTATGTATGAGTGGAAGGAGAGGTGGGAGTCAAAAGTTGCGCCTAGGTATTTGTATGTGTGTACATGCTCTAGGGGAAGGAGAGAGTGGGAGAGGATAGATAGTTGCATATTGTTGGCCTATATGTTGGTGGGCAAAAAGCATGGCTTTAGTTTTATTCACATTAACTATGTCTTTGGTCTGTAAACCAGTTTCCAATTTGGTTACATGCATATTGGAGGGATGGTTGCAGAGAACTTGGATCATGGTGTGAGACAAACAGAACTGCATTATCTGCATAGAGCAACAGATTACCGGTGCAGGATTTTGGCAGAGCATTCAGGTAGATGCGGAACAGCAGTGGGCCAAGAATTGAGCCCTAGGGAACCCCAGAGTGCACTGGCAAGGTGGAGGACTGGGTGGTGTGAATTTTGATGCATTGCGATCGAGCTGTGAAGTAGCTAGTGAACCAGGCTATAGGTCCACTGGATAGGCCAAGGTATTCTAGTATACGTATGAGTAAGGGGTGGGACACAGTATCAAAGGCCTTTGACAGGTCAGTGAAGATGGCTCCCACAAGGTGTTTCTTATCCAGGGCAGAATGGATAAAATTGGAGAACTCAGTGAGGGCCGTGGTGGTGCTGTGTCCTGTCCTGAAACCATGTTGTTCCCTGCGTAGCAGATTGTTAGTGAGAAGATAATCAGTAAGTTGGGTGGCTATAATCTTTTCAAGGGCTTTGGAGGGGGGGTGGAGATGGAGATGGGATGACATTTATTGGGGAGAGTACTGTCACCACTCTTTAGTATAGGGGTGATGGTGGCTGTCTTCCAGGTTGAGGGGAACCGTTCCCGACACAGAAAATGGTTTAGAAGGTCAGTCAATGTGGAGAGAACAGTATCAAGTACAAGCCCAAGGATTTTCATATCAAAAGAGTCCTTACCGTAGCAGGAGCCCTTGAGGGCATTGGTGAGAAAAGGCCTTGCCTCATTCGTGGTCACTACTTTGAAGTGGAAGGGGGATACTGTAGGTTAGGAGGTTGGGTTGCTGGAGAAGGATCAAAGAAGTTGTGTGGGAGCACAGCACTGTAGTCAGAGAAAGATGCATTAAGGCAGTTAGCTATGGGCTGTGGGTTGGTGGAAGGGACATTGTTTATGGTAAGCTGGGCTGGGGGGAAAGCTGGGTTTTGCCATTCAGTACCTTGATGTTGTCCCAAAACAGCTGCGAGTTCCCCCAGGAGGAGGCTAGGGTTGCTTTGTAGTATTCAGATTTTGCCTGTTTTATTGCCCAGGTGCACTTGTTGCGGGCTGCCTTATAGGCCTGCCTATTGGCTTGTGAACTGGAGGAAACTGCTTTCCTCCAGAGGTCGTCTCTGCATTTGAGCTGATGGAGCAGTACAGTAGAGACCCAGGCAGCATTGTACTTCTTGGTCTGTACTTTAGAGAAAGGGGTGAAAATATCACATGCTTTATTAAATGAACAGGTAAAGTAGTCAAGGGCTTCATCTATGGTTGGTGCACAAGAGATCAGGGACCAGTCTCAGCTGGTTATGTCATTCCTAAGTTTGGCAAAGCCACCAGGTCTGAGGCGGTGCCCAGATATTTAGTGCAGTTTGGGTTTCTGCTGAAAGCATGACCATGAGAATATAATGGAGGAATGATCACTTAGTAAGTCAGGGAGGACCGAAAGACTAGAAATTTTGTTGGGATGGTTTGTGAGTAGGAGGTCAAGCAGGGTGCTAGTGCCATTAGTGGAGTTCACCCTTGTGGGTCAGTTGACCAGTTGGGTAAGATCAAGAGCAGCGAAGGTGACTTTGATAAACGAGGTTGTGCCGGCAAGCCAGTTCACATTCAAATCACCTAATATTGCAAGCTCTGTATTAGGTGGGAAGCTGGCGATTAAGTTAGTAATAGACTGAATTGCCCGAGTTTGATTTTTCTGGAGGACGTATGCCACCGTCAAAGTTAGAGGGGTCCTAGAGGGGTCTGGAGTGAGCTTTAGGGATAGGGCTTGGGCATTGTGGTCAAGTGAGGGTATAGGAAGCACGTGACAAATGATGGAGTCATGGATGTACACCGCACACCACCCTCCACGCTTACCTACTCTATCAGTTTGGTGGAGGGTGAAGCCAGGAAAAGTGACTGTCGAGTAGGGTATTTTTTTGAGAGCTAGGTTTCTGTAAGGGCCAGAACATCTGGTTGATGTTGTAATAGCCAGCAGTGGAGGACGGTGGTTTTCTTGGGGAGGCTACAGATATTCATTGCTGCTATTCTAAGCCCATGTTGTGAGAAGCTTTGGCTGAGTGAGGCAGGGCCTATGTTGGGATGGACATTCCCTGAGATGAGAAGGAGAAAGGTAATGACTCTGAGCAGGGCAAAGGATCACTGTCTGAGTGTCCTGTGGTGCTGTTGCCTAGTTATTGTATAGGTAGAGCAAGGAATGGCCAGGGCGATGATTGAGGGCTGGGACAGAAGTATGACCCGACATGGCGGTAGGTGTAGAGAGGAGACTGTGGGGAGATGTATGGCATTTATACATGTGATTAACCCAGGACACAAAGTTGTCCAGTATCTCAAAGGCTGTCATTACAGAGAACAGAAAGTGATGTGAAAGCCTATTGAAGCATTTCTCCTGATCCAACCCCAGCACAAAACCCTGTAACCTATCCTGTTTTCCCCTACAAAATATCTCTCTTAAGATTACCAAATTATCATGCTGCCTCCTCCCTGGGACTGCACAAGTTTGATGGCTACTAATGAGATATTTGGCTACATTTGATAATCTAGCTAGTAGAATTCTGCTTAAAATTTTCAAGTCCTTATTGAGTAGACTCAAGGGGTGCCAGTTACTTATAACATTCTTAGGTCCCTTCTTATGCAACAGAACTAGAATGGCTTTCTGCATAGAGGGGGCATAATTTGAAAACTTCAGAATAAGGTTACAAAATCATTAAGACTGGAGCTAAATCTTCACAAAATGATTTATAGAATCCAGACCCTAACCCATCCAACCCAGGAGCTGAGTGTAACAGTAACTTTGAGATGGAATCCTTCACCTCCTCTAAAGCTACTTCAGCTACAAGTGTCTGAGCATCTAGATCTGAGACCTGTGGTAAGTTTAAAGAGGCTAACAGCATCTGGGGATTTCCCCTCTGTGGAAGGTATCAAAAAGGTATCAAATCATTTGCTTCTGGATCCCCTCTGTGGAAGGCAACTGAACAGGCTCTCAACATAGGCCTCAACTACTGAAAATAGGTCTTGGGATATATACCAAATTCCAATGGCCCAGTGGGAGAGACCTGCTCAGTAAGAAACCTATTCTCCAACCTCTTTTTTCACTCCTCATAAGGAACCACTGAGTTTTTTTGTGTACTAGTACCAAACTGTAGTTCATGATTTAAAGATCAGAGCAGCAACTGCAGACTTGACTTGGCTCAGCAGCAAGAAGATGTCCCCTGCCACCCCTCATCGGGAGGAAGGTCAAGAGGACCAGCATCAGGGAGCCCTACCTCACAGAGCAGCAACTGCAGGTACAGTGAATCAGAATGGCAGGCTCGCGGTGTTGGCCACGGAATTTTTCTGCAGGCCACAGAGGACTCTTGGCATATTGGCGCCATCTTTAATTCAAATCTGAGACCTTGGGACTTTGATGTTTTTTGTTGGTGTCTTAGCTAAATTGAACTGAGACCTGAATACCTCTTGTTGTTTGGCACCATTTCTAACTGAATCTGAGACCTTAAATAATTTTTTGTCCCCACACGAATGGAAATAGTATCTGTTTGTTGAGCCTCCTGCACGCTGCCTTAATTAAAGGGTAGTAGGCAGGGTTAGAAATTTGTGTAAATGCAGTATCATTTAGTCTATGCCATGTAAGATACAGCCTCTCATTTAGCTGCTTTTGCTGTTGTAAGTATGCTGTCTCTTTTATAGTCTGCCTCAGTAAAGCTTGTGGATGCTGTCCCTTTTATAGTCTACCTCAGTAAAGCTTGTGGATGCTGTCCCTTTTATAGTCTGCCTCAGTAAAGCTTGTGGACACTGTCCCTTTTATAGTCTGCCTCAGTAAAGCTTGTGGACGCTGTCCCTTTTATAGTCTACCTCAGTAAAGCTTGTGGACGCTGTCCCTTTTATAGTCTGCCTCAGTAAAGCTTGTGGACGCTGTCCCTTTTATAGTCTGCCTCAGTAAAGCTTATGGACGCTGTCCCTTTTATAGTCTACCTCAGTAAAGCTTGTGGACGCTGTGCCAAGAAAGATAACGCTGCATATTTAACTGTTTGCTGTAAATTGTGCCAAGAAAAGTAGCATTGCACATTTAACTGCTGTGGCCACTAATAACTGCAGTGTGCTTCAGGATCCATGGCTTAGAAGGCAGTAATTAAGGAACACCCAGTCCTCCGTAGTTTAGCTCCCCCCCCCCGAGTGCTAACAATAGGTGACTTACCCTACTTAATCCCTTGTTCTTGTGCTTCTCCACAGACTTGACTTCGGCTCAGCAGCAAGCAGACATCCCCCCACCCCCATCGGGAGGAAGGTCAAGAGGGCCAGCAGCAGGCAGCCCTCCTTCACAGAGTAGCTACTGCAGGTACGGTGAATCAGAATGGCAGGCTTGTGGTGTCGGCCACGGAATTTTTCTGCTGGCCACAGAGGATCCATGCTGACGCTCTGTGTCGGCTCCCCACCACCCTTGGTTGACTCAGAGCTATATTGTAGAGATCACACAGTTGTCTGAGCCTATCAGCTCACTTCTCCATATGAGGCTTATCAGCTGCTGCCGCTAGAGGACGCTTCACCATAGTTGCTCGACTTGTTGTACTTGCTTAGCATCTAAAGTTATACAGGTAATCTTGTGGTAGTCTGCTCCTGGTAGGTGAGACGACAGTAGGTTTAGCTGTCCTCCTACTTGCCTGCTTCTCTGCGCTCTCTGGATGCCTAGTGGGGCCTTGACGGCCCAATCTCCTGACATTCTGGGTCGTCTATTGCAGTTTCAGTTGGTCTGACTTCAGTGAGGGGGTGCGTGTATAATTATGGGGGCTCCTAAACATCGCATGAGCGGGGCTGAGTCCTTCTCATTCACTAATGTCCTCACTATTAGGCTGTTCTCTGCCATGTTCATCCCTCTTGTCATTGTGGACTTACTCCCCCCTTGGGATGCTCCCAGGTCCCACCAGGACTATTTGATGAGTTTGATTTTATTTTCTCAAACCTAATAGCCAGTGACAGACAGTCCACCTGGCCCATCTGCTGCCTTAATCTGCAGAACTTCCGGTATCCTGTCAAATTGGTTAGGCAGCCTGGTCGCAGTCTGTCTATTAGGGCTGGCTTCCCCCCATTGAGGCATCTCCTCTGACTCTTCTTGCTGACAATAGTCCTTGCGGAGGATGTGGAGCTGAACCCTGGTCCTTCATGATGAACCTTCTCCACTCCTGTGAACTGGCTGTCTGGGAAAGGGTTAAAAATAGCTCATCTTAATGTCTGCAGCCTTCTGCCCAGCCTGGCTGAGCTTCTAGCCTGGGTCACCCACTACAAGCTTGCCTGGTTCACCCATTACAAGCTCGCCTGGGTCACCCATTACAATCTCACCTGGGTCACCCATTACAAGCTCACCTGGGTCACCCACTACAAGCTCACCTGGGTCACCCATTACAAGCTCGCCTGGGTCACCCACTACAATCTCGCCTGGGTCACCCATTACAAGCTCGCCTGGGTCACCCATTACAATCTCGCCTGGGTCACCCACAAGCTAAGCCTGGGTCACCCATTACAAGCTCACCTGGGTCACCCACTGCAAGCTCGCCTGGGTCACCCATTACAAGCTCGCCTGGGTCACCCACTACAATCTCGCCTGGGTCACCCATTACAAGCTCACCTGGGTCACCCATTACAATCTCGCCTGGGTCACCCACTACAAGCTCGCCTGGGTCACCCACTACAAGCTCGCCTGGGTCACCCATTACAAGCTCGCCTGGGTCACCCATTACAAGCCTGACATCCTTGGCATAACTGAAACTTGGCTGAAACCCTCCATCCCTGATCTGACCTGTGTGCTCTCCGACTTTGACTTTGTTAGACAGGACCATCCAGGAAAAAAGAGGGAGGTAGTATCCTTGTCTACTACAGAAGTCACCTCAACCTGAACTGTCTACAGCCTGTGCAGCCTTCCTGTGAACTACTGCTCACTGGGTTGCTACTCAGTAACACTAAGAAGCTACACATTGTGTGTACCTACAATCCCCCTGGGTGGGTGTACTGGGCTTATCCTCCCTTCTTGACTCTGTTGGCTCTAGGATAGGGAATAATGAGGTTATGATCCTAGGCGATGTTAATCTAAACTGGCTTGGAGGTAATATGAACATATGAGCATATAAAATTTGCCAGCAGATAAAGGCCTAGAGGTCTGTCAAGTCTGCTTGAATGTGCAGCTAGCACCCCTTATTCTGCAGCTGCCCCTTCCTTCCACCCTTCCCCTTCATTAACCCTCCCCCTTGTCCTGTCCCATTCCCTTTTGAAGCAGTCCACTGTTCTACTGCATACCACTTCTGCAGGTAATGCAGTCCACCCAACCACCACCCTCTATGTAAAAAAGTGTCTCCTCATGTCCCTCTTGAACCTTCCTCCCTCCAGTCTCATATCATGGCCCCTGGTGTCTCTCCCCTCCCTTACTTTGAACAGCCCCTCAGTACCTATCTTGTTTATTCCTTTCATGTACTTAAAGGTTTCAATCATGTCCCCCCTGTCCTTCCTCTCCTCCAGTGAGTACATGTTCAACTCCCTCAGTCTCCTCACATATGACAAGTCTCCCAGCCCCTTGATCATCTTTGTCCCCCTGCGCTGCACTCCCTCCAGTAACTTAATGTCCCTGTTCAGATACGGGCACCAGTACTGCATGCAGTACTCCAGGTGTGGTTTAACTAATGACCTATACAGTGGCAGAATCACCTCCTTCCTCCTCGAGGATATACCCCTTGCAACACAACCCAACATTTTGTTGGCCTTTGCAGCTGCCTTCCTACATTGTGCCAAGTTGTTCATTGACCCTGTAATGAGCACCCCCAGATCTTTCTCCTCATCTGTCTGGGCTAGCTGCACTCCCCCCAGTTGGTAACTCCTCCTTGGGTTCTTCATCCCAAAATGCAGCACCTTGCACTTTTTGGCATTAAACTCCAGTTGCCAGGTGTCTGACCATCCTGCAACCCCTGCCATCCCCCTAGGTCATCCACCACTGCTCCTACCTTGGTATCATCAGCAAATAGACTGATCTTGCTCTTGATGTCCAATGATAGGTCTGCAATGAATATCCCAAACAACACTGGTCCCAACACCGAGCCCTGTGGAACATCGCTCGTCACTACCCATGGATGTGAGAGCTCCCCACCCACCACCACCCTCTGTTGCCTTCCCTGAAGCCAGTTCCCTACCCATCTCACCAGCTTTTCACCTGCTCCTGTGCCTACTAACTTACTTCCCAGCCTTCAATGCAGCACCGAGTCAAATGCCTTACTGAAGTCCAGATACAGGACATCCACTGCATGGCCCCTGTCCAGTTGCCTAGTTACCCAGTCATAGAACTCCACCAGGTTGGTTTGGCAGGATCTGCCCCATATGAAGCCATGCTGTCTGCTGTCCTGTAGTCCTTTGGCCTCTAGGAGGGCCACCAGCCTCTCCTTCAGGATAGTCTCCATTAGCTTACCCATGATGAATGTGAGGCTCACTGGTCTGTAGTTTCCCAGTTCATTCTTGGGGCCACTCTTGTGGAGGGGCACCACATGAGCCATCCTCCAGTCCTGAGGTACACACCCCGAATGTAGTGAGACATTAAATAGGTCTGCCAAAGGTCCTGCAAGGACCTCTGCCAGCTCCTTCAGTACCCTGGGGGTGGATGCCATCTGGACCTGGCACCTTGTCCACCCTCAGTGCCTTCAAGCCCACCAGAACTCTGCCCTCCGTGATTTCCTCACCTGTCACCCCTCCCCCGTTTCTGCCATTTCTCCCCCTTTGAGTGTCACCCCCTCTTCTCTTTAGTAAATACTGAGCAGAAGTACTCATTTAGTGCTTCTGCCTTTTCACACCCTACTTTCACCCAACCACCCTCCTTCCTAATCCTTACTATGTGATCCTTACAGCTCCTTTTCTCCCTGATGTTCCTAAAGAAGTCCTTCTCCCCCTTCTTAATGCCTTGTGCCAGCCTGAGTTCCATAGATACCTTGGCTCCCCTTATTGCTCTTGTCACCTCCTTCGATTCCATCAAGTACTCCCCCCAACCTCCCCTCTCTCTGTTTTCTTGTACTTCCTAAAGGCAGCTTTTTTCCCCTCCTTACTTTTTCCATGACCTCCTTGCTCAACCAGCTTGGTTTCTCAGCCCTAGCCTTCTTGCTCTGGGCCTTGCAGCAAGTTTTGGTTGCCTCTACTATTCCCAGCTTTATGAGCTCCCATGTCTGGTTAGTGTCCATACTAGATTGAATTCTGGTCAGGTACCCTTTTACCACTTCCCTCATCCTCTCAAAGTAGGAGGCAGTATAGCACAGTGGTCTAAGGCTCTGAGCTGCAAATCTGGTGACATCCAGCAGACCAAACCTGGGTTTGAATCCCACAGCTTCCACTTGCATACTGTGTGACCCTGAGCAAGTCACTTAACCTCCTTGTGCTCCAAGATCACTCCTGTAAAAAAGCATTCAGCTTAGTGTGCTATACCTGGTTAAACAACAAAATAAAAAAAACCAAAGTTGGTTCTTCTGAAGTCCAGCACTCTTGTGCCTGATTCCACTCCTTCCTTCTACATATCCAATGTGAGCCATACTGAGTGGTGGTCATTCCCTGACAGTGGGCCCTCCACTGTAAGTTCTCTCATAAAGTCCCCATTTACCAGCACAAGGTCAAGGGTATTCCCTAACCTGGTTGGTTCACTGACCATTTGCAGCAGGAAGCTGTCCTGGAAGGCATCCGGCAGTACCTGCTCCCATCTGTTCCTGGTTGTTGGGATACTCCAGTCCACTCCTGGCATGTTGAAGTCCCCCACAACCACCACACTACCCTTCTCACAGGTCCTCCTGATCTGTCCCACTAGTTCCCTGTCTAACTCCTCCATCTGAGATGGTGGCCTGTACACCACTCCCATTCTAAGAATCCTATTCTTGGAATCCTGGATTTGCATCAAAATTGACTCCATACTACCCTCCTCCCCCTCCTCCCTTACACACTTCAGTCCTTCCTTCACATATAGTGCCACCCCCTTCTTTCTCAATCACCCTGTCCCTACGAAATAACCTGTACCCTGGTACAGACAGATCCCAGTCATTATATTGGGTGGCCCATGTTTCTGTGATGGCTGCAAAGTCCACCTCTCCCTCTGCCATGAGCACCTGTAACTCTGCAGTTTTCCTCCCAAGGCTCCTAGCATTAAGGGTAACCACCTTCCACCCTTTCCCCCCTCCCATCCTGCCCTTCTTTACTAGCACCACCAATAGTACTTGCCATTTGTCCCTTGTCACTGTTATGGGGTAAGCTCATATGGTTTCCCAACCTGTGGTCTCTGCATGACTCTTGCCCAATTGCCACCCCCTGCTCCTAGTTTAAATTCCCTACTTCCTCTATGTACTCCTCCATCCTCTGTTTCAACACTTTCTTTCCCTCCTCACTCAAGTGTCATCTGTCCTTGGCATAGAGACTACTATCCTTCCAGGTCCCTCCTCACCCCCCAACAGCCCATACCCTTTAGAACAACACCAGGTTCTTAGCCATCCATTACATTCCTCTATTCTCAGCTTTCTTGTTATGCTTGCCTTGGACACTGGAAGTATCTCTGAAAAAGTTACTGGTCTTCCTACCTCCTCACATAATTGTCCTAGTTGCACAAACCTCCTCTGGACCTTATCTACTGTTTTGTCAGTCAGGTCATTCGTCCCAAGATGTATAAATAAATGAGGCTTGTCCCTACCCCTTCTAGCATATTTCAGAACAGATTGTCCCACCCTTTCCGCTGTAATTCCTGGCATGTCCTCCACCCAAACGTGACTATGCCTCTTCCCCTTGCTACCCCACCTGACTCCTCTTAGTATTGAGTCCCCCAGCACTAAGATTCCACCAATGTGACTCCCTGCTTGCTTCCATTCATCTCCTGCTCTCATTTCCAGCTCCTCATCTTCCTCCTGCATATTATTTCCCCCTTTTCCCCTGTTACAATTCTCCCAGCAGAACTTCCCCCCACTTTGGTTTGGTCCAGGCATTTATCAAGTACTCCTCTAATTTCATCATTTCCCTCCTCCACCTTCTCCCTCTCTAGCAGTGCAAAACTATTTTCAGAAGACCCTTCACAAATGCCTGCTCCCTCTCTCTTCATAGTAACCTGTTCTCTCCTTTCTGCTCCATGACTTTTGCCACTTCTATGCCTCTCCTCACAAGTCCCTATCTCCTCCTTCCATTTGTCTTTTGTCTCCTGACCTGGTTTCCCCGGCAATCGTTCTTCCTGGCCTGGGCCCCTTTGTCTCTGCTTCCCTTCTTCTGACCCTCTCCTCACCACTGTTTGCTTAAATCGCCCTCCCTCATCTCCTCTTCTTCCTCCCTCCAGTATTGGGCTAAACCCACCCTTGGTCTGCCTTACCTGTCTTAGTTCCTCCTGCAGACTCTCAATCTCCTTTCTGAGTTTCTCTATGTGATTGCACACTAAACATCCTCCCACACTCCATGCAATTTTTAGAAAGATTGGTGCACCACAGTTGTTGCAGCCTACCACCCTACCTATTGCTGTCATTGCCCACCAGTGACCCCCCACCCTTCCAGATGCAGGATACCAAACAATCCCACAAGTCTCCCCTCTCCCTCCTCTATCAGTGCAAAACATTATTTTCTTAATTTCCCTAACCCCCTTTGTTGTACACATTTAGATAAATTGAGCAACTGCTTTTTATATTCCTAACCTTCCTATCCACACTAAAAAAAGAGACTTTAAGTAGCTATTGCACAACCTTCTTCAAACTCCTACTCCTCATTTCCTCAATGTAATATCAATGCAAAGAAGTAACAATGAAAGCTCCTAGATTTGCAGTTACTTCCCTTCCACTGAGATAGCAGTCACCTCTTCACTTGCTTCTGTTCCTTTCCTGGATGTCTGCTTCTGCTATGACAGGTGCATATCCTTTGCCCATTTGAGGAAGTGAAGTCAGAACCCCTGGTATAAAGGAAATCACAGACCAGAGGCAGGTGGGGTGAGGGTTGGGGGTGGGACAAGCCCAAGTCTTCCAGAAACAATCAGGTAGCTGAGGCCCTGGTCAGACCATTAGTACCCTTCCCCACTATGCACTAACCTTTGCAGCTAGTGAAGCCAGCAAAAATGAATCACAATTCTACTCAAAGCCCCCAAAATAGGTTTGCTACCAAAAGAAACAGGTCTCCAATTCAAACAGCTTCACCAACAACACATCAAAGTAGGCTTGAAATTAGAAGATATAGGTCTCTGATTCAAAGAAACAGGACCAGTTAAATCACACCAGATGGGTTTTAAATCAGAAAAAATAGACCTCTACAAATGCAGCCTGCTACACAGTGAAACATCAAACAAATGAGCCCACTTATAGCCACCAAAACAGTTTTCATAATTCCAACAGCCCCAAAACACTACCCTGCTAGCCCCTTAGAAGTAGTAAGAAAGAAAAGAAATAACCTTCTACCAAGTAAAATCCATAAGAAACAATGTAACAACAACAAGAAGCTACTGTACCTCAACAAATCTGATCCTTTCTCTTCTAGTTCCTTCCCTAAAGTTCCTAATGTCAAGCAGTATGAGCCTCTGCTAGCAGGCTCTGCACTGCCCAACTTATTAAGGATCCCACCAGGTGGTCACCTACTGGTGGTTCTAGCAAACTCCTGGACTGGATCCTGTCCAATAGGCCTGAGAGGATTAGCTCTTCCGGCACCCTCACAGACTCTATCTCTGACCATTCCCATGTGTACTGCATATGGAAGGTCTCTGCCCCAAAGATCCCTCCTAAAATCATCCAAGTCAGGGACTTATCTAGGTCCGAGCTGGGGTCTTTCCAGAGGGATCTTATGCTCATGGACTGGTCTAATGTGATGGATGCCCAGACTGCCTCCTCTGCAGTCAGTCATTTCCTTAGTACTTTTGGGGTGCTACAGGACAAGCATGCCCCACTGGTCAGATGGAGGGTAAGGGGGGACTGGTACAAAATGGATGCATAAGAGCCTCCTTGTTCTCATAAGGGCTATAGACAAGTGCTGGGCCAGTTTCAAGGTCTCGATGGACCAGGCCATATTTCAGCATTACAGGAGGCTCAGAAATGAATGCAAAAAGGCGATCAGGGCTGCAAAAAGTAAATTTTGCAAAGCTACCTTATTGACTTTATCTAAGGACCCTAGGAATTTCTGGAGGAATATTAAAAATATTGTGAGTGGCTCCTCCACCTGCGAGGCTCCTGACATGCTTATTGATAGTGCGAGCTGCAATAATCCGCTAACCATCACCAATGGATTTAACTCACATTTCTCTGACCTGTCTGCCTTCACCTCTGTATTCTCCTCCAATGGTTCTGATAGGCCTGTCCAGGTCCCTCTGCCTCAACTGGCACCTACCTCCCATCCTCAGTTCTACTTCGAGGCTGTCACAGCACAAGAGATGAAGAGATTGCTCTCTGGTCTCTCCCCCTTTGCTAGTGCTGGCCACAATGGTATGAAACCCAAGTTTTTCCACCTTGCTGCTGCCTTCATTGCCTCTCCTGTGGCCCATATCATCAACCTATCCTTAGCCTCTGGGGTTATCCCTGACCTATGGAAGGTGACGGGGGTTGTCCCTGTATTCAAACAGGGCAACCCTAGGATTCTTGACAACTATCGGCTGATTGCCATCTTGTCTGCTATCAGTAAGCTTCTTGAGAAAGTTGTGGTGGAGCAACTCAAGGATTATATCCAGGCTCATGAGCTTCTGTCTCCCTTGCAGCATGGCTTTTGAAAAGGGCACAGTACAGCCTCAGCCCTGGTCACTGTCACCTTGGAGATAAGGACTGTTATGGACCAGGGCAGACTCTCTGGGGTTATCTTTATTGATCTCTCTAAAGCCTTTGACCTAGTTGACCATGCATTACTTTGCACTCAACTTAGGTCCCTGGGTCTGTCCCTTCCCATGTTCAGTTGGTTCTCCAATTACCTTCAGGGCAGACAGCAACTTACCAAATATAGTAAGGTGCTCTCGGATGTCATTGTAGTGTCCTCAGGGGTTCCTCTGGGGTCAGTCCATGGACCCCTGTTCTTCTCCATATTCATCAAAGATCTTCCCTCTTCTGCTGCCTTCTGCAGGTCCATACTGTATGCCAATGACCTGGTTATTCTCACTCATTCTCTGGATATTGGGGTCATTAACCACCCATTGATTGAGGATTTTTGGAGTATCCAATCCTGGATATCGTCTCATAAACTGGTTCTAAACCTTAAAAAGCCATGCTGTTTGGATCCCTGGCTAAGATAAAGGCCTTTCCTGTCCCTCAGTGTATCTTGAGTAATGATGGTGCTTCTGTTCTCATCACCGACTCCGTCAAATACCTTGGGGTGACACTTGACCCTCAGCTTGATCTTGGTCGCCACATCCACAATGTATGTCATGCTGTTGACTGGAAGTTGGGTTTGGCGTACAGGGCGAAGAATAATCTCACTTTGGCTGCTCACCTAGCATTGGCCAGAGGTGTGTTTCTGCCATCCCTCTGCTATGGGCTAGTTTTGTTTGCCCATACCTCCATGGTGCACCTCACTAGGTGGACCATTGCCTACAATAATATTTACTGCTATGTGCTAGCAGCCCCTCATTTCTCTCACCATTGTGATCTGTATGCTAAGCTCAATTGGCTCTCCCCGTCCTGCTACATGAACTTTGTCTTGGGCTGCTTCACAGGTAAGGTACTGGGCTCAGGTACTCCCCCCTCCAGGTTAGCAGAGCTCCTTGAACCTGCTGCCTCCACTATCTACTCTCTAAGGTCTATGGGCCCTTCTATCCTTAAGGTTCCTGCGAGGCACACCCAAATGGGAGACAGGGATTTTGGACCATGTGCTCCCAGACTATGGAACTCCCTTCCAATACAGGTCCGATCCTCCCCTCCAAGGCATACCTATGAACCTCCCTGTGGACACACTTGAAGCTCGCATCAGTTTGTGTCTGCCTTAAACCCCCCAATTCCTTGATTAGCTGAGGTGTACTTGAGCATATCATCTCCTGTGTCTTGGCTCCGGTCCTGCCATGGTTGCCTGCCCGCCTGAGTGTGGTCCTGTGTTATGTGTGCAAATCTTGAATATATCTGCATATACTGCTCTGAACATTGTCAGCGTGACCCTGTATATGATTTTATATATGACTGTGCCACTGTTGAAACCTGAGTTCATCTTCAGTGTACATTAAGTTTTTTTTTTCCTGACTTCAGTGTATCTGCCTTACTTTGCTTCAAATTGTACTCTGTATGTTCTCTCAATTCCTGTACTCTCTCGGGTCGTACCTGAAAATAAGCATATGTTTGTCTAGTGTACCTATCTGCTTAACAAAAGTTAAATAAGTAAATAAATAAGTACTGTAAATCAGCCATTTGCTTTCTAATTATACTGCTCTGTTGCCCATAATTACATGAAGAGAGTTTTGCTTGTGATATGAGATGCTGCAACTGATGTCTTAACTACAGTTATAAAATGGGCTTCAAAAATCCAGAATGCTGTTTGGCCAAAACCTAGTTTTAGCCATGTCCTTATCAGCACGTATTGTCCCAACCGGCACTAATTCTGCCAAACTGACCACACCACACAAAAATGTAACTGTCCCCAACACCATCCTGTTTAAAAACAAGCATTTGTCAATGCCGAATATTGTCGCACTGACATTGGCTTTGGTAGTGCAGTGTGGAAACACAGTTTGGGCAGGATGTGAAAAATTATAGCTGTTCTGTTCATAAGGAGGTGTAAAAAATGGCAGTGTTGAAAATGTGGCATGTAAATATTGCAAATTTGCGAAGTTACAAAGGTGTGTGGAAACTGTGCAATGCACGCTTGTAACACAGTCATTTTATGGACTGTCAGCACCAAATTTTCAACATTCGCATTTTAGCACCTCTGCTCATGTGCAGTGTAACTGTCATTTCCTCAAACTGTCCCAAAAAGTGAATTTGCACAGCGACCACGCTATTCTGCACCGGACGTACGAAAACACATTTTGGGCAGGATATGTAAAATGGCAGCTGTACTGTTCATCAAGAGGTGTGGAAAAATGTCAATGGTGAAAATCCATAGTGAAAATATTACAAATGCACAACGTTACGAGCATGCATGCAAACTGCGCAACGCACGCTGGTAACACAGTCATTTTATGGAGTATCATCACTAAATTTTCAACATAGGTATTTTAGGACCTCTGCTCTTGAACAGTGTCACTGTCATTTTGATAATCTGCCGCAAACAATGATTTCCCTCAGCGACCTCGCTATTGTGCGCCGGAAGTGCGGAAACACATTTTGGCCAGGATGTGAAAAATTACAGCTGTACTGTTTACAAAGAGGTGTAGAAAAATGACAAAGTTTAAAATCTGGCATAGAAACATAGAAACATAGAAGTTGATGGCAGATAAGGACCGCAAGGCCCATCCAGTCTGCCCATTTCTTTTTCTACCTTATAAATGTGCCATCAGCCTTTGCTCTGTCAGTGACCTATCTATTCATAGTCATTTGTATTGCTCCCTTATGCCTATCTCATGCCTGTTTGAAGCTCTGCACTGTATTCATAGCCACCACTTCTTGTGGTAAGCCATTCCATGCATCCACCACCCTTTCTGTGAAAAAGAATTTCCTCACATTCCCCCTTAATCGGCCTCCCTCTAATCTCATGCTGTGTCCTCTTGTCCTGCTATTTTTCTTATATTTAAACATGTTAGACTCTTTAACCTTGTTTATGTCCTTAAGGTGTTTGAATGCCTCGATCATATCACCTCTCTCCCTCCTTTGCTCAAGGGTATACATATTGAGCTCCGTTAATCTGTCCTCATATGTCTTCTGATGCAGTCCCTGCACCATTTTGGTTGCCCTTCTCTGGACTGCCTCAATTTGGTTAATGTCCTTGTGAAGGTGTGGCCTCCAATACTGCATGCAGTACTCCAGATGGGGCCTAACCAGTGTCTTGTACAGAGGGATTATTACCTCCCTCTTATGACTTGTGATACCCCTACTAATACACCCTAACACCCCCCCCTAGCCTTACTTACTGCTTTAGAGGTCTGCTTGGATGATTTTAGGTCATCAGTGATGATGATGCCCAAGTCTCTTTCTTCCTTTGTGACTGCTAGCAACTCCCCCTCCCAGCCTATAGGTGGCTTCAGGGTTTCTCTTCCCTATGTGCATGATTTTGCACTTCTTTGCATTAAATCCCAGTTGCCACTCTTCTGACCATTCTGCTAGTTTATCCAGATCTCTTCTCATTCTGCCCACCCCATCTGGATCATCTACTCTGTTGCAGATCTTGGTGTCATCTGCAAACAGACAAGCCTTACCCTCTAGTCCATCTGCAAGGTCACTAATGAAGATGCTGAAGAGGACTGGCCCCAGGACTGATCCCTGAGGTACCCCACTTGTGACTTGCATCTCTTCTGACTGTATACCATTTACCACCACTCTCTGTTTTCTGTCCGTCAACCAGTTTGCCACCCAGTTGCCCAACTTCTGACCCACCCCGAGCCTACCCAGCTTATTTATCAATCTTCTATGTGGAACAGTGTCAAAAGCTTTGCTGAAGTCAAGGTAGGTGACATCAACTGCTCCCCCTTGGTCCACCACTCTGGTTACCCAGTCAAAGAAATCTATGAGATTAGTTTGACAGGACCTCCCTTTTGCAAACTCATGCTGTCTTGGATCCTGTGCCCCTATGGATTCCAGGCGTTGCACTATCCTTTCCTTAAGGAGTGCCTCCATAATCTTGCCCACTATTGAGGTAAGACTGACCGGTCTGTAGTTCCCCGCCTCCTCCCTGCTACCACTCTTGTGGAGCGGGATCACATGAGCCCTTCTCCAGTCTTCTGGGACCTCTCCTGTGCTCAGAGCCTCACTAAACAATTCTGCTAATGGCTCTGCTAGTTCCTCCTTTAGCTTCTTAAGTACCCTGGGATGTATGTCATCAGATCCCATTGCCTTATCCACCCTGAGCTTAGCAAGCTCTTGTAGGACCCTTTCTTTTGTGAAGGAGTAGTGCTCACCTCCTCCCCTGTGTCCATGATGCTGAGCTGTGGGCCCTGCCCTTCCTTCTCTTCAGTAAATACTGAGCAAAAGTATCTATTTAGGATAGATGCCTTTACAGGGTCCTCCTCCTCACATGCTCCCTTTTCTCCATTAAGCTTAGCAATACCCCCTCTGGACTTTCTCCTTTCACTAATGTATCTATAGAAAGTCTTGTCACCTTCTTTTACTGTTCGTGCTGTTCGGGCATGAAAATATTGTGGATTCATGAAATTACGAGTGTGCATAGCAACTGCGCAAAGCACGCTCATAAAACAGGCATTTGGTGATTTTTTCCACCAAATTTGCAACATAGGCTTTTTGAGAGCCCACCTCATGAACACTGCCAAAGTCCTTGCATTAATCAGTCCCGAAAGATAACAGTGACTGTGAAATCACCTTTTGGGACCAATTAACATCATAACAGTGCCAGAATTCATGAGGAGGGGTCCCAAAAACCCCATGTTAAAAAATTT
Organism: Neoceratodus forsteri; assembly: GCA_016271365.2. Classification (NCBI taxonomy): domain Eukaryota; kingdom Metazoa; phylum Chordata; order Ceratodontiformes; family Ceratodontidae; genus Neoceratodus; species Neoceratodus forsteri. The sequence goes on from JADMNL010000028.1 coordinate 19,498,010, forward strand.
GGTGCAAAAATTCCAAAACATGCCTGAGATATGCATCACAGTTGAAAAAAACTTATTTATTCCATTATACAGCTTACCAGCATTTCCTCAGTTCGCAGTCGGCTTTGAAGAGTGCAGACATGTTCCCGGTCCACCAAAGATCATCACACTGGGCTCCAGAGGTAAGTATGGGGTGAGGGGGTGTGGGGAGCAGGGTGTGCAGTGGGTGGGCATGGTTAATGGGAGGGGTAGGCAGACTAGACTATGAGAAACCATTTTCTGTTTACAGGTGTTAAAAAATTGCGGTAGTTTTTCTTTTTTTACAGGTATTTTTTTTTTCCGGGGGGGATACAGTAGCTGACAGGGGACCCCCATTGGCACATAGGGAGTGGGGGGACATCATGCTGATGGGGAGTGGGCTCCACCATTGGCACATTAAAGTGGGAAAGGGGGGGTGGATGCCGACGAGGATTGGGCACCTCTGACAGCAAACGAAAGCTAAGGGGGATTGGGCACCCCTTCAGTAAGCAAAACAGGAGAGGGGACACATTATGCAGATGGGGAGTGGGCATGTGAAGGGCAGGGTAAGCCAACTGGAGGATTGGGCACCCCCAAAGTTGGCAGTTTAGCAGCCACTGTGCCGCCATGTTTGTAGCTGGCAAAGCACATAGGAAGGTCTGCTGCATGTGACGAGCTTTGCTCGCACTGCAGTGGACCTTTCCTTAGATGTACTTGCCTGGGTGGTGTGGTGCTGGCATGCAGGCTGATTGGGGAATGAGGGATGCACCTGCTGGTACATGCCCTGCATTCACCCAACAGCGACCGCGCCTCCAAATCTCCACTACTGCAAGATGTTGGCAGCGCAAGCGTGCAGACATAAAAATGACCTACAGCTCCATGCCACGTTAACTAGATGAGCTGCTCTGCACTCTCATTCTGAGACAGCCCACAGCACAGTCCTACACAGTTCCAAAAACTTCAGCATTTTCTATCCTGTATATATTTACTCACTCGACTGTTTTTCATAACAGCTCAATCCATCTATCCTGCTGCTAAAAAACTTGCAGAGTACTGGGCTGACTACACACACACACACACACACACACACACACACACACACATACTCTACCATTTCTGGATTGTCCCCCACTCTGTCCTTTTCTTCAAATGGGAGCCACAATAACCCATAAATTCCTCACTAACACGGCACCCTCTTCCCATCGCCAAAAACTAAAAATGGCAAAATTACTTCATATCTCATCAGTCAGTTTAAAAACAACAAAACAACTTCATATTTCATCAGTTTTTAAGAACCTGAATCCGGAAACCACATTCTATGGCAGCTCCCAATGGACATGCTCGTTGCCACACAATGCAGCTCTGTAAAAAAACAACCGATAAATTCCTCTCCGCACTGCACCCCATTACACTCTGCAGGAAACAAAACCTCAGCTTCTATCTCATCACCGACACGGACCTGAAAACAACCGTCTACATCAGCTGCAGAGAGACAGTCTCACTGCCACACAAACCATCTGTGTAATGTAAAAAAATGATACAAATCAATAAAAAAGAGAAAGAAAAGAAAAACATATATCAAAAATGAGTGTGGGGGGGGACTAGTGACACCAGCCTCCTGTATTTAATTTCAATGAAAAAAACTCCATTGCAAGACAATAGAGGCCAAAGGACTACAGGACAGCAGACAGAATGGCTTCATATGTGGCAGATCCTGCCAAACCAACCTGGTCGAGTTCTATGACAGGGTAACTAGGCAACTGGACAGGGGCCATGCAGTGGATGTCCTGTATCTGGACTTCAGTAAGGCATTCGACTCAGTGCCACATGGAAGGCTGGGAAGGAAGCTAGTAGGCACAGGGGTGGGTGAAAAGCTGGTGAGATGGGTAGGAAACTGGCTTCAGAGAAGGCAACAGAGGGTGGTGGTGGGTGGGGAGCTCTCACACCCAAGGGCAGTGACGAGTGGTGTTCCACAGGGCTCAGTGTTGGGACCA